>VWZX01008433.1:0-308252 GCA_013399015.1 Galbula dea | reverse complement strand
CACTATATGTCCATTTTCCTCCAGAAACCCCACAAGGATTTGCAATTCGTCTGTATCACTCAGTTTCTGAAAAGAGAAAGTTGCAAAGGAACACTAAGGAATACTGAGTTCCTGAATCTGGAGTTAAGTTATTATTGTTGAAGTGGACACTGAGGTCAATTACTTCAATAGCAAACAAAACATTCCTTAGTCTCAGAAATGCTGTATCTGAAATGGTCATTTATCATTACTGCTAAGACTGGTGCTGTAGGCCTATTTTAAACCCCAGTGCCTGCAGCTTTTAGAGCTGTTAGATTCTGACTTCCTTCCTTTCTTTTCTTTTCTCCCCTCCCTCAGTGCAATGAGAAATTCCAGTGGCTGATCAAATGAAACAGCTCTCTAAGCTCACCTGGAAACATTAATCTTCTGGACATACTGCATAAACCACTAATCTCACGCCTGTCATTTAAACTGAAGAAGGGAGTAAAAGGAAAGATACAGGCAGACTTTTTAAAGCCTTAGGATGGCTATTTTAATTTAAGAAGCTCCTTCAATGTTGCATTGCAACACACAAAAATGGCCAGAAAGAAATGATCCCCCTGAATAAAAATGAGTGGGATTCAACACAATATTGCTTCAGCACACCGTGCCCTATCTTTCTCCTCCTGAAGTTCACTTCCTTACCAGCCACTGCTGTTAACATCATGACATATTTCTTCCTTGAAAGCAGAGCCAGAGATACAGTTAAACCCTAAAATTATTTATACTGGCCCAATGAGTCTACAGCTAGCTGTGCATCATACCTTCACTCTACTGTCACCTCAGCCTTACAACACTTTCCCATCGTGCCTGATACTATTTTACAATCTTACAAGCATTTCTAATTCCATACTTAGAAATATGTGTACCTATTTTCCAAGTAATTAGGTCAGAATGGAAAAGCAGTGCTCTTTGTAAGAAAGGAGACAACTTTGGATGAGTTTCAAAAGTTCTCAGTGTTAGTGTAACTTATCAGTTAAGACTGTAGTAAAATCAGATTTAGGTCAGTGTTGTTACTTTTCATTCTTCAATCATATATTGAATAATAACCAGAGACTTGGCTTTTGTTCTGGGGTTTTTTTTGGTTGGTTAGTTTGGGTTTTTATCTTGAGCGGAGTCTAAACTTCAGTAAGAAGGAAGAACATTGTAGCCTTGTACAATTTGCCTCTTGCTCATTCACGTGGTCACTGTCAATCTGTGCTGCTTTATCTCAGGGTAAAGGGAAAAAGTACATCCAACCACAAAATCTCCCAGGGATTCAGGATGTCACCATGGAGGTGTTCTGAAAGTGACAAAGGGAAATTCCAGCTGATTGTGTTGATGCTTGCAGCTGGATTTATGGATACAGAGAATGGTTGTGTGTTTGAGCACATGGCATTGCATTATCTATACTGTCCAGTCAGTATGGTCCATGCAGGACTAAACTGCTGTCTTAGCAGCAGCTGTCCCCTGTCCCCAGCAACTTTTGCTTTTATACAGTAATCCACAAAGAAAAGAAAATAACATTGAGGGGAAAAAAAATGTAGAAAATGTGGGTTTTACTTCATTTTAAGCTATTCACTAGGCTACTGAGTCACCATGATAATGGCTCCAGGATTAATAGTGACAATTAACTCATTTGAGCAGGGACATTTTTAACTAGACCAGGTTGCTCAGAGCCCCATCCAACCTGACCGTGACATGACCTAAAATATCAAGCTTCATGAACAGAAAAATGGCCTTTATGTACTTTCTGTATCTATGGTTTTATCAGATACTTCAATAAACCAATTTGTGAGTACTATGCTAAATCACAAAGTAAGAGTAATTACACCAGTTCACTGCAGTGATGACCTCTTTCTACCACCTCAGCACTGGATGAAAGTGGTGTATCAGGAAGAAATAAAAATACAGTGAGTTATCATATGTACTCTAGAAACCCCATAAGGGCAAAGTAGCAGGAGCAGTGAACAAGCACAGAGGATAAGAAATACTGCAAGAAAAAAAAAGGGAGGGGGAAAAAATAATTATTGAGCTATATCCAGAGGCTTAAGTACACCAGCTATGAACAGCCAACACAGCCTCATGCTGTGATTAACTGCCATTACCTGCCAACTCCCTCCAAAAAAATCCTCAACAGCATAGATATGGAAAACCTGTTTTAATTTGTCAAGAAGTGCTAAAGTGTGAATTTTGAAGCTCTGAGCTTGGTGATCAGTTATACAAGGTTCTTCACCAGTGACACTTTCTTCTAAATACTGCCTTTTCACACTTTGACACTGCACCCAGTCCTGTCAGTCCTGCTTACATCATGTTCAGGCTTGGCTCTGGGCATGTTCCCCCTGACTGCATGGATGCCCCTGCTGCTATGACTTAGCACATTTACTAACTGATCTCCTTTTAATATCCTGCAAGAGAAAGCTGCTGACATGCAAAACCCAAGCATGACTTATGTTCTTATAAGAGAAATGTCAGATTATATATTGCCCTGTAATTTTCTGACAGCAAATGAACATTTATGTGCTGTAATCTTGAGCATGTTACTACTGAAGATACTGAGATTTCAAAATAGGTGCATAAATACATGTAATAAGTGTATATTTTACTTTGTACATAAAAATTGCAATGTTTAAATTGTTATCTGGATCTGGTTTGTATTTTTTTCCCCAGTTTTGGATGAAGAACCTTTACATGTTACTCAGCCTTTTAAGCTCTTGCTGTTGCTACTACTAAGTTGCCTTAGTTAACAAAAGGCAAACATTGAAAGAAATTTGTTATGAATAACATAAGCTAGTTATTGCTTATGTATTAAAAATATACAGCATTTTCAAAACCCATAAGAGTCAACTAGAGTGTTATTGTTTCAGTATTCTTCTTTGGTACTGCCACCTGCAAATAACTAATAATATAAAAGTAAATAACTGTAATTATTTTTTTAAACTTGTTCTAATACAATTTGGGAACAGGATAAAAAAAAATTAATAGAAAGCAGTCATCATAGTTGTGAAATCATGATCTTGAAGCCCAAACCTATCAACTGTATGAAGAATTGGCTGGGAGAAACCTGAAACCATGTGATTCAATAAAATCTATCAATAGAATACTGATATCTATTCTATCACAGAAACACATAGTATCACAGAATCATTACAGCTGGAAAGGACCTTCAAGATCACCAAGTCCAACCAATAGCCTACTGTTATCCCTAAACCATCCTCCTAAGTGCCACATCCACCTGCTTTTTGAAAACCCCCAGGGATGGCGACTCTACCACTTCCCTGGGCCGTCTATTCCAATACCTCACCACTCTTTTGGTGAAGAAATTTTTCCTAATATCTAATCTAAACCTACCCTGGCACAGCTTGAACCCATTCCCTCTAGTCTTGTCACTAGTCACAAGGGAGAAGAGGCCAACACCCGCCTCCCTAGAATGACCTTTCAAGTAGCTGAAGAGAGCCATAAGGTCTTCCCTCAGCCTCCTCTTCTCTAGGTTAAACAGCCCCACCTCCCTGAGGCTCTCCTCACAAGGTCTGTTCTCCAGACCCCTGATTAGCTTAGTTGCCCTTCTCTGCACCCTCTCCAGTACCTCGATGTCCTTCCCATGCTATGGTGGCCAAAACTGCACACAGGACTCAAGATGTGGCCTCATCAGGGCCGGGTACAGTGGCAAGATCACCTCCCTGCTCCTGCTGGCCACACTATTCCTGATACAAGCCAGGATGCCTTTGGCCTTCATGGCCATCTGAGCACACTGCTGGCTCGTGTTCAGCCAGCTGTTAATCAGCACCCCCAGGTCCTTCTCTGCTGGGCAGATATTATAAATTCTACCCCCAGGAAAACTTGCCTCTGTAAAGTCACTGTAACTGAAGAGGATAGCAAACAATTTTCAATATACCAGCAATCAACCCTTCTAATGCAAATAACCTGAAGAAAGCCACACCAGAGTTACAAAGTCACAGAGTCACAGAATCATTACGGTTGGAAAGGACCCTCAAGATCATCTAGTCCAACCGATAGCCCTACACTACTCTTACCCCTAAATCATCCCCTGAAGAAACACATCTATCCTCTTCTTAAAAACCTCCAGGGATGGTGACTCCACCACCACCCTGGGCAGCCTATTCCAATACCTGACCACTCTTTCAGTAAAGAAATTCTTCTTAATATTTAATCTAAACCTACCCTGGCTCAGCTTAAGCCCATTACTTTCTTAGTCAAAACCAGTTCTGTCTTATTTCCTGTTTCTAGTATGGTAATTAATTACAAATGTTGCACATTTATCTCTCAAAGTAAATTGCTGTGCTAAACAAGATATCTGCTTTCTGATCACAGAAATAACAACTGTATGAATTGGAGAGGGAAAAGCTTTTGCATACTTTGACTCTTGTATGACTAATGTAATGACTATGCTTTTTCTAAGCCACTTGGATCTCTGCTGGTAGGATTAAGGAAGCCAGAAGGAGGTTCTGAGCCCATCAGGACAAAACTGCCCGAAGGAGGAGCTCAGGGGAGAAGAAGATCTCAGAATCAGAATATTAGGTTTTGGAAGGGACCTTGAAAGATCATCTAGTCCAACCCCCCTGTGGGACACAGATGTCACATTAACAAGGGAGGCCTTAACGCCACAACAGGGGAGCTGCTGTTGACTCCCACCCATGAACTGGGAACAACACTTCCCAGTTCGTAACTTCAGTAATGAAGTGATGCATAGTTCTGTCTGTCTTCTTCTCCTTCCTCTCTAATGGTTCCCAACAGCGCAATGAGATTCTCACAGTAAGAATCAAATGATCTTCTAAACCCAAGGAGAAACACGTAGCAAATGCCTTGCCTCTGCTGCTCCATTATCGGATTAAATTCATAGCTGAACTGGTAAACACTTCACTCCTGAAATGTAGACTCCTTCACCTCATTCTCCCCATGGAAACTGTCAGCATGTCTCATGTAAACTTCTGTCCTCAAAACTTTACTGGAACTCCAGAGAGTGAGAATATTTGTTCAGAAAAAGCATCTGAGCATATCCACTTGAAGATCTGATAGAGGATTTTGTCTCCTGCACAGGGAGTGTTTATCATAGGTGGCTATGTTCAAATGGGAAAAAATTCCATTACCCTGGGAGCACATGGCCTGTGATAAACACCTTGCACAAGGATTCTGATGATAAATACTGTCAGCACATATCTGCTACAAAGGGGATATCTTCTTAAGCCCCAGCTAGCAATCAGCTTAGTTCTGATACAAAGGCATTAATATATTCACAGGATTTTGTAGCAGCCAGTGTAACTAGAAATGCCACAAACTGGATAATAAATCAGTCACAAAACTTGTGTATATATGTATTTTTCTATAAATATAGATGTGGGAAATACATATTTTTATATATGTATTCATTCATTTAAAGATGTGTACAACAAAAAGTACAGTTCTGCTCTTATGTTGCATTAGCATAAAGCATGCATTTTACTTTAAAATAATCACCTACAATCTCATATAAGTTTTTGGGAGTCTGGAACCAAGGTTTTTAGTAATCTACAGTGGTTATTCTCAAATTTCATGTGCTTCTAACCTCTGAGGTGCCATTTTGTTGAACAGCCTAGTTTGATGTTAACCAGTTTAGCACTAAGCACTTTAAACATATTTCAGACTGGGCCCCCATTAAGCTGCAGAACTTCATACTTAATAATTTTAGAAGAATAAGAGTATTACCTATGACTATTTTTACAAGCAGAGGAGGATTAAGCTGTGTTTACCTGAGTTGTTTATCATCCAGATTAGCCTTTTTGGGGTTTTTTTTTTGGCTAATGCTGACAGGTTTAACACATGAGCTTTGGTGGGACTCGTGGATTTCACCATGTGTTTCCAGGGCCTGACAATTTGAAGATACACTTCACACATTCAGAGAAAATAAAAATACCTCTCTTCAAAACAAGTCAGATTGCAGACAACAAGAAATCAGCTCCACCCCCCCACCCCCCAGAAGACCCATCCATATCCATCACAGAATCATTTAGGTTGGAAAAGACACCTAAGATCATCAAGTCCAACCATTATCCTAACACTGCCAAGTCCACCACAAACCCCTGTCTCTAAACACCACATCTGTTGTGTTGCTCAACCCAGGGGGCTCACAGTTATATTTCAGTGAGAAATTTAAGAGCAACACTTATCAGGATCATGGTAAAAACCAAGCCTAGATTTCTTAAAGGAGTTTAAAATTTTTGAAGAAACATATTCCTTCTGTGCATGAGCAGAGGTAATATCTGGCCACATGCATTCAGTTATGATTAAATCATGCATCAAGCTAATTACTCTTTCACCCAGGCACATCCCAAGCTTATCAATGTCCTTGTTTAATATTCTCTGTTTTCCTGACTAGGCTGGTTCTATGACCAAAATAATTAACCAGCTTTGTGGCAAATTAAATTTATACTGCTGTGGAAATGAAAGAGGTGTGACCTGCATGTATTCTTAGTTGGTCTTTTGTCAGGGGAGTAGTCTCATTTTTCTATTTAAGGACCTTGCCAGTAGTTAAACTTCACAAGATAAGGCTATGATTTGTGTGTCAAGGGAAAAAAAATGTTTGTTATGTACCACACCTGAAGAATATCAGTGCACTCATAGTGAAAGAAAGCTGCCAGAAAGAGTAACTCGTGTGTGGATGAAATCAGGAAGCATTAATTAGACACACACTATTTAAAACTATTCAAAAAACTATTTAAAACTATGTAGCATGCCATAAAATTAAGAGCATGATGAGTAGCAGGTTGATTGCACATCAGGAGAAAACTGATGAAGTTATGCTCCATAATTAATGAATCCCTTCAAAGTAGAACTTTCTTAGGCATTATAAATATCACCTGAAATACTGAAGTATCTTTGAAATCATTCCACTGGGGAAATTAATTAAAGTTGATGAAAGACATAGAGGAGATATAGCCATCTTCAGTATTTCTGGGTTCATTGCCACCTGCTGAGTTTCCAGCTGTTTGAACTATATTTCAGAGAGAGAGGTCCCTGTAGGTAGAGCTGCAAGCTGAAGAGGAACATAGCAGAAGTAATGTAGATTTATTATCTTTTGTTAAGTCAGCTTGTATTGTTCCATTTTTGTGAACTTTCAGAGGAAAAAAAAGACACTGTGCAGATTACCCCCAGCTCTTCCCAGTGAAGACACTGATACAGCTACAAGCATGTGGCTTTCCAAGGGAAAATTAGGGATCCTGTTTCCTTTTGAAGACTGGATTCAACTTTGGTTTCATAGTGCCAAGGGGGAAACTGTTGCTTTTCCAAAATGCAAGTTTCTGGCCACAACAGCATAACACTTTCAGTGCAGAAAGCTCCATTGCCTCTCTTCACCACCGTTTTCTTTTCTCCCTACACCAGACTTACTGTAACACACATGATAAGTGATGCCAATCAATGCATAAAAGATCAAACAGCATTTAATTACACAGAATATATAAGCAGGTTGTTATTAAGAGAGTAAAATAAAAGCCTGTTTGAGGTATGTGCCCTATATCTTACTGGAGTTATAGAGAAGTTGTGAAAGATGCAATTCAACCTGAGGGATCTGGGAGGAGGCTTCCTCTGGTTCTGAGGCTGATCTTTCATCAGCTCCTCTTGACATTACTTTTGATCCTTAAGAGTCCAGATTCAAGCCCAGAGATCACAGCCTTGGACAATATCCTGTTTATATAGCCTACAGCTCTAAGTCTTTCTAAAGAACATTTCAACAAACTTCATAATTATCACTGGTGTTATTTTTAACAAGTTAATAAGGGCAGCACCAGAATGAATCTCATTTCTAGAACTTTCATTCATCACTGGACAAATCCTTCATGAAATCACACTGACTCTGCCATAGCAGCATTAAATGGAAAGAAAAACCTCTAGTAAAATTTCACTCTAACATCTCCATCAAATGGCCACTAAATACTTAAAATCTTCACCTTGAAAGGATGGTATTAAATCCTTTGAACTTCAGTACAAACATGAACTCTGCATAAACCATTTTGTTCTTCTCTCTTATTTTCTAAAACCCAGAGCACCACATTCATGCACTGCCACATGAAGTGTTAAAATACATTAATGCCCTAATGTTTCTGAATAATTTATGCTTAGAAAATTTATAATACAACAGTAAGTAATATAAGTGTATTCTGAATAGGTTACACCACCCCTTAAAAAGCCACTCAGAGCAGGCTTTATAAAATTTGAGAGACTTGAAAGGTATTTTTTAAAACTCTGTGTTTTATTTTCCCTTTTGAAGGTGTCAGGATGCACATACTGTGCCTGGTCTTATCAGTGGTTAAAGCTGAAGAAACAGCACTGGAAAACTTATTGGAAGGCCTCTGCTTTTCTTCATTGCACATATTTAATTTTGTAATAAAAACTGTAGTTGATTTATTGAGAAAAGATTGCATATATCAGAAATATTGGGATTTCTGCCTGTCAGTAAATTTGATTTTGGAGAGGCAGGGGCACAGGCTTGTGTGAAGTTAAGACTTGTACTGGGGGTAGAATAGAGAGGCTCTGTCCTGTTCTGCTCCTACTGAGAAAGCCAACAGAAAGAGTATGTCTGCTATGAAAACAACCAACCAAAAAGTGCTTAAAATCAGGACGTGTACTGCTTACTTATACATATCCAAACCAGCAGCAGATTTTCCCTTAAGAGAACAGGTTCTTAATGTTCTAAACCTCTTGAAGGTTCTCCTTTTTCTGAGTAGACAGCCAGATAGTGGAGGCATGCTGGAGTTTCTTCAAGACTTCCAGAAGTGTATAGGTTTTAGAGGTTTCATGCCAATAAGACACTTTCCAACTCCTAAGGCAGACATGTTCTTTCTGCTTCTAGACTGAATCAAAAGCATTCAGTTTGCACATATACTGTGGGGTTTGAATAGATATTTTGTGATCAGCTCCAGCACCTGCTTGAATGAGACTTTCTAAAATAGATGAGCACTCTGCCTTCAAAGTCCAAGCAATGGAGAGGAGAAATTGCAAGTGCTTTTAGTAAATTATCTCTGTGACTGATATCACTCAGAAAATGTGCATCTTACCTTAGCCTGCAGTCTTCTAACTTTAGTTACTAACTACTGGACTGCTGTTTGCTCACTTTAAGAGCCAGAATTGTCTTTCTATTTGCATTGCTTTAGGCTATACTTACCTTCAACCTGTTGAAGTGGCTGGCTGGATTTTCTTTGTTACATTCTGCACTTGCATTTCAGGTGTTCTAAATTCTGCTCTCACATAGTATTTTAGAAGTCATTTCTGAATCTGTACTTGCACTGTTTATTCCTTTCTCTCCCTTTTCAAGAGAGATTGCAAGTTCTTGATTCCCCAAGCTTGCTTTCTCACTTTTAGTGTTTCCTTCTAGCATTTACTCTCCAGGGACAAAAATTCTAGTTTTCTTCCTGAGGCAGAGCCCTAGCAAGCAGTGAGGAGCATCATGAAAGTTGTGCATGTAGAGTTAATCTCTCCAAAGATGCTCTTTGGAAGTTATCTTTCAATGCTTTTGATTCAGCCTAGAAGCAGAAAGAACATGTCTGCTTTAGAAGTCTACACAGACACTTGAAAAAGTGTCAAAGAAAAAATTACAACTTATTCACCCTACATGCTTGACTGAGGGACATATGGACTAAGTTTTACTGCTGAGTAACATAGGGAAATGGATAATTTCAAACTGGCCTATCTTCTAATGTTACAATGAATTCCCTTCAAAGCCATGAGAGAAGCACTTCTATCCCTGAAGACTCTGACTTGATGAGTTGCAATTATATATTTTTAATTTAATAATAAAGATGTTATCCATGTGATATGAATATTCAGACATCAATAGTCCTGCAGGCCACCAAGGTCTCCTTGGTCAGCCTCATTACTAATACACTTACTTGAGCTGAGCTCCAACTCCTCGAAAGGTCTGCAGCACTAGGAATATGCAGGAGCTATTCTGGGATAGCTTTCCATGAAGAAAGCTGTCTCTCCCTTGCTGTCTTTGTCTCTGATGTTTTAAGGAAATAGGCAGATTTTTTGTCTATGTATCTGGGTCAGTAACTACTCTGGTTTTCCCCAATGAGATCTAGTTTTCCAGTCACTTTAACTCATAGAAGACACTTTATTAAAGGCTGCTATTTTCTTTGAGCAGCAGCAGCAGCCTCAAAGGGGCTATGGGGGGTTAGTTTGGGGGGAGGGGTGTTAGTACCCCAACAGGCAAAAAGAAGGAGGAAGTAATCATGGGCTGATCAAGCTGTAATACAGCAAGACTCAACAGATGCCAACTCTGTTTTTTAAGTTTGAAAGTGATTATGCTATCTGTAAAGGTGGACAAAGAATCTGAGAATAGCAAATCCATGATGAAAAGATGGCAAGTGGGACCGTATCAATCAAAGAAAATATAGCAGGCAATGCAATAGATCAAAGAACACTGATAGGACCAAAAAAAAATCCTTCAGAGTGAAATTTCACACAATTTCTCCTCAGATGTTATCAGCATATATTAAATTCTTTCCCCAGCAAGACAAGGATACTTGGAAAACACACATCAGGTGACATCTGTGGACAGCACATCTCTAAACACAGAACTAGTTTAAGCCAGAATTCTTGTGACCTTCTGTGACAGCCACATGTATTTTACATGGCAGCAGCTAGCTGCATAATTTTTGAAAATAGTTTATTTTCATTTTACCATCACTTAAATCTTTCATAAATGCACGTTACTTTCTACAGCACTGCATGCAGGGAAACCTAGGACTGGACAATTAAAATTGGGGACTGAGAGCAAAATATCATATTCTATTTGACAATTAAGCCAAGTGTAATATGCAGTGGAAACAGAGTTTTGGCATGGAGCTGGTAGCCAAGCCATGACAGAAGTCACTACTGCATTTGCAGCATGATTTCGAGGCCTTTTGATGCTGACAATCTGATTCTTCAGATTGTCATGTACAAGTTTGGGATCCATGCCTTGGAATTAACCCCTTGGAAAGAGATAGAAACTGTAGCTGCATTTATGACAACTGTTGTCTTCATTAGTGGTTCCTAATAACCAAATGTAAGTGTTCTTTGCTTCAGCTGCCACTGTGCTCTGATTGCTATTGCTGACCTACATAAAAAAATCTCAGAAAAGAGCAAAAGCATGAAGCTGAAGAAAGAGAAAGATAAGTCCTGTTTGGCACCTTATTTTTTCCATCTTTGCCTTAACTTTCTAACCTTAGGTTCAAGTGTGTAGCAGGGAAGTCCCACACCAGCCTCTGCACCCCAGACATCACTCTGTCACCTCCTTCTGGTTGCTGTTGCACCTTTTTCTCCAAACCTGGCTGGATGCCACACTGGCCAGTACTGTTTCTTTCTCCTCTTGCACTTCTTCTGAGACAAATTGACAGTGTCAGACTGAAGTATCATTAAGCATCATATTTTCATTCTCTTCATACACAGTCCTCTGCAAGATGGTCCTGATTTAGGCTTATGAAGCTACACTAACCATGAAGAAATACTAAGAATGTGATTTTTTTAAAGCTGGCTTATAGGCAAGTAATTTTTTCACAATATTGTTGCGTTCAAGATTAGTAGCCTGCCTTCATTCCTGTAACAGTGAGGTCTACAAGAAAGACCTGAGTGAAAAATGATGCCTTCTACTAACTTCTTGGGATGAGGCTTGGAGGCATGGCATCTCCAGAAGATATGAATAAATGTCTATCCTTGGAGAAGACCCATGTGTGCAATGCAGCCTGGTGCAAGGCTTACCCTGACCATCCTCCCCTGCAGCTGCAGTCCCAATGGAAATCAGTTTAACATTCAAACCTTTTATTTTAGAAAAGCTTTACCACATGTGTTTACCAGTTTTTTCAGTGTTTATAAGATTGTATTTGTTATGATGATTTCCCCTCACTCAGTCATTAGGTTTAGGCAATGAAATGAGAACCCAGCCTGTCAGCCAGGTAATACAGACATATAATATATATATATATTACATATAATATCCTCCTCTGTAACCTGATGTGCTTTTAGACTAAGCACAGAATGCATTTACACTCTTCTTCAAACAATAAAGAAAAAAATGAGTTAGGAAAGCAATGCTTGTAGCACTCTTCAGACTGTACCAAATCCAGAAGCAGAGCTTCAATGAAAAACAAAAGCAACAAAGATCACTTTTGGTTTATGCCAGATGTTCAAGTGTTTTATTGAAAGGTAATGAAAAGCCATAAACCCCAAGGTTTACCTTACATATATTGGAAATGACACAGTAAATATCTTTTATTGTTGTTTATGAAGGGCCACCAAAAATACCTTCAAGTTTGAAACAGAAGATGTGTTAAAGGCAATGGACAGAAAATGTAGCACTTGTCTACTGTCTAACATAGCTGCTCCTTTATCTCTTATATTTCAGAATAACAATGGCTTAGATTAAATCTATTCTTCAAAAAGCCTGGTTGTGATATGAATAGGAGCAATACCAAAATTACTCAAATTGTCCTGCTTGCTTGTAAGGTTTTTGCAGTTGGTAATTAACTAGGATGCGTTAATGAAGCTTCCACATATACATACTGGTATCTAATATAGTGGGGAGTTTTACTTAGAAATTGATTGAGATCTTAACATTAGAGACAGCTTTAAAACAAAAAAACATTGCCACCTTCATAATTACAGATTTGATTCTAATTATGTTTCATTTTCTTTTTTTTTTTTTTTTTTTTTTTTTTTTAAATTCCACTTGGCAAATCACAGTTTTTCCTTAGGGTCAGCTAGGGTAGAGGGGGAAGAGGAAGAAGGCAGGTTTTCCTCAGAAAAACATTCTTGAAAGCATCTTGTGCAGTTTTCATGAATGACTGCATCACTACACCAAAAACTCTAACTTAGCTACCCACACACACATTTTCTTCCACCATAACCAGGCTTGAACAGGAGAGAGTGCAAGAGTGCAGCTTACTGTAGAAAGAGCTCCCAGTTTACATAATAACACTGAGAGAAATTAGTATGTCAAAATGAACCAGATTAATTATAATCTGCCTGTATAGAAATAATGTTCTTTCACTGATGCCACAGGAACAAAATTTATGATAATTAATTTTATGGAATGTGAAGCAGATAATTGATTTCTGTTGCAGAGACTTTAGCAGAGTTCAGTCCTGCTAACTTTTATATGCAGTACATCTATTTCTTTTGGGCAAAAAAAATGGAAGGAGATCTGTACAGATTAAGCTCTAAGAACCAGAAACTGAGGTCAGTGAACAGCCATATATACCCCTTCAACTCTGAACAGTAACAGTGCTCCTGCCCAAACAAACCCCAAACTTATCTTCTTTTGAACTGATATTCCTCCCCTCCTACTCTCTCCCTGAAGCCACACAGCTGCTACATACAATTTTTCCTAGAGGAATGTTTTTTTCTCAGCCACAGACATGCTTTCCATCTATAACTTGCCCTCTTGCTAGATTTCCCTTCAGTAACACACACTTCATGACCTGACCTCCAGCACTTCGTTTTTACTTGCCTCAGACACCTTTCTGTAGTGTGCTGAAGGGGACAACATTGGTACTTAAATTTCCCTGGCTGATGCCACAGCAGTTTAAAAAGTCAAACAGGTGCTTGACTGGAAACTCATGCATTTAGAAGCTGATGACTTTTCAGGGCTGGAGTGTCTTAAGCACACAACAGAGACACATGCACACTTCCTTCTCCCCCCCCAGTTTCTTTTTCTTTGGTTTAAGCAAACTGGTTAATTCTTCTGAAGGATGTGGTAAAGGAAAATAAACTAACAGCCCTTAAAGTTCTGCTATTGCTGGCTCCCTGAAGTGAAGCACATACAGAAGTCCATCAAGTGAAAGCACATCAACCCTGTCAAGTCAAAGGCTACAGCTAGCCAGTCATTAAGCCCTAAATGAAGGACTCTGTTCCAAACAAAACTTATATTTGATCTCTATTTCTTTACTGATATTATAAAGCAATCACTTAGGGAGGGTTTCCATGGTAACAAGTGAGCTAATTTTGTCTTTGAAAGCTCTCATGCACTTAACATACATTTACAGTGAGATAATTGGCAGGGAATACTGCTCCTGCTTTCCTGCTATTATTTAACCAGAGCAGGGTAAAGTAAAGCCTGGCTTTCAATGAAACTGGAGACTTATTTTCCCTCCTCTGTAAGAACATTCCAAAAAAACCCCCTCACAATGTACTTACATCTTTGGGTTCTGCGTTTGCTCTTGTACATAGTCATTCTGAAGAAATCCCACTCTCTAAGGAGTAATTGCCTTGAGCACAGACAAAAGAGATGAGCTTGTGCTCCTGCTTTGCAGTGAGACAGTTGCTCACTGACAGAAGGTAAGCAGCAATCTCTCACAGAAAGGCAGGGTAATACCATTCGCCTCAAATCCAGGGGAGATGCTACTGGCTCTAGCTATTTTCTCTCTGGCAAAGATCAGAGACAAAATATATTCAAAATAGGTTTATTTTCATATTTATTGCTTTTTCTCCAATGTGTCTGATACCAGCTAATAGAATCCAGAGAGCATATAGAATCATGTAGTCAGACAAACTAACGTGTTATTTAATAGCTTGGCATCAAAATAATTGAAAAAGGTTTGAAAAAGCCCTGGTATAACAAAAATTGCATAAATGACCTCATAAACCAATAAAGAACTTGTCATGGAGAGAACTCTGCACATGAGGACATTAAAATCTATTGGGCTAATTTTTCAAGCAAAAGTACTAGGAAAAAACATAATAAATCAACACATGTTGATCCATGAAATCCTGACTGCAGGTCTCTGCCCATTCATAGCTTGTTCAGGAGATAATAAATAAAATGAGGTGGTTTTGTGTTTTGATTTGGGCTTGTTTGTTTGTTTTTCTATTTGTTTTGATTTGTGTTTTCTCTTTTGTTTTTTAGGGTTCTTTGTGGGGATTTTTGTTTACTTGTTGTTGTTTTTTCTAACTTCTGCAATAATCCTGCTCTGGCAGGGGGGTTGGACTAGATGATCTTTTGAGGTCCCTTCCAACTCCTAACATTCTGTGATACCTTTCAATGATTTCATTTGGGGAAAGTTGCTTAGGCAACATCTTGCTGATTGTTCATTTCTCTAACTACTCTGTTGCCTGCTAGTCTGTTGAATCACAAGGTCCCATGAACAAAAGTGGCAGCTTTGTAGGATCTTCCACATTCCTGCAAGTCACTATTTCAATGAATCCAGAAATCTTCCTAAAGGGAGCAAGGGAAAGGGCAAGACTTTCTTGCCATGTTGGGGAAATGAGAGTTATGACAAGATCCAAGAAAGAAGATGCCAGAAGCAGCTATGGAGTTGGAAAGAGCTGGGAATTCCAGGAAAATACAATAAGTAGAGTGACTGAAATATCTTGAAAACTGCTACTGATAGTCTTATTGCTATTTAAAATGCATAGGCCGACAACAGATTTCTAAACCACTCAAATCTAAACCTAATATCTTTGGCTTACATGAAAAAAAAATGAACATCTACTGCCTATTCCTCATTAGTTTTTCAGAGACCTGAACTATTTGCAGCACCTATGTAAAAACATTGACCTATATTTATTTTCTTAATGGAAAAAATAAAACAAAGAAATGTCTCTCCTAAACTGATTACCCTAAAATTATACATTTTTCATCTTTTCATCCCTCTCAGTTTTTTTTTTTTTATCTCCAGGTATGCTTTATATATGAATTTTCCTTCCACTCAGGCAGTATTAACATACCCTGCCACTGGGATACCTCTAGCTACCGAAGTGAAATCTTCACTTTCTATTGGATCTATTCATCTACTTTTTGTCTCTCTGTCAAACCTGATGACCCATCTTTTCATTTGCTTTGTATTTGTATCAGCATAGCTGAGGATAAAATGTAACCTGAAGAAAGTGAAAGTAATGGATATATTTTTTAGATTTATTTAGGATTTCAACTACAGTTGTCTCCAAATGCTACAAATGAAATAACATCACCTCTATTCTGGAGGCTGGCAGAAAAGTGGAAAATTGCAAAGCACATCAACAGTGACAGGAAAAAAACTAAGTCACAGATAAACAGAGTGGCAGACAAAATGTCTGTACCATCTAGAAAGCCCCTGCATGCCATATACTCAAACAGCATTGCACAGTTTATCTCCACTGGTCAGTATTTTTGCAGCAATTTGTATGTACTGAGGATAATTCTACAATTTTCCTGGCTTTTTCTTTTCCTCTGAGTAAATTTCCAGTCAAATCAGGTCTATGATCTGACTCAGACTCCAGAGATTTGCTGCTTCAGGTAACAATCTTTGTTTCCTTTTCTTGCTCTTTTCCTACTTCTATCTAAAGTCTCTCATCCATATTATTCAGTTCAAATTTCCTTCTTTCATTAATTTGGTAAGATGGTTTCAATCTTTTCCCTCAGCCAACTTTACACTTTAACTGCAGAACTCATTCTTTTTCCTTCTCATTAAAGGCTAATCTTTTGTTCATTTTTATCATGTCTTAGCACATGCAACAACGTTTGTATTTTTCAGTTGTTCTCTTGTGCATTAGTCTATTACAATCATGTAGTTGTATGCAAATATCTTGGGAATGGTATAAAATATAAACTAAATGGAAATTTTCATGGGATAAAAATTATTTTATTTTAACTCTATAGTCTCTAAAGCATAGGTTTGGTTCTGGTGGTTTCTTTTTCATTGGACTAATTGCAACTCTGATTACTTTTTCTGTAGAGTACACATACATTTGCTAAAAATAATGCAAATACACTCTGGTGAATCACTCTAAGCCTGCTCATTAAAAAATATTGGAAAAAAACTATTTGAATGTGCTGGCTAGCCTTGAGTGGGCACAGCAGCCTCCTGTTTCTCTGAGTTACTGTTCTCTGTTGAGAGAGTTTCAAATTCACTTTCACACTATTACAGCTTAAAAAGCCAGTCAGTATGGCTGCTTAAATGCAGCAAGCTCAGTGAGGTGGGAAGAAATGAATGGAACCTTTCAGCAACAAACCCCATCTAGCCCCATTACAGTTACTGCTTTTCTACAAAGGTACTTTAAGTGATGAAAATATTCTTAAAGCAGCCTGTTGGAAGGAGTATTATCAGTCTCTTGCTGGTGGTAACAGAATTAGTAATGTCCACATCTGCACACTCCATACCACCTCTCCCCTTTCTCTCCTCCCCAGTCTGCAGGTCCCCATGAGGAGGTTTTGCTTTGAATACTGCAACCAATTTCTCACATTGTTTCCCAAGCACAGGAAAAGAAAAGATATAGATATTTTACAGATATAACTACCAACTTGAATGTCACATATTACTCATCTATAAACACTTTGCCTGGGCTATAGCCTCAATTTTATTTTTAATGAGCAGATCTTAGACCAAAAAGGAAGGTGGAGGAGGCTTCAAGTATGTTCTGTCTCCCAGTGTTTAATTCAGTGCACCCAAAGAGACTTTGATAATATCCTTTTATAGCTTCCCTCTGGTTATTTTTATGATGTCAACTAAGAAAATATTACATCTAAGAATATGAATTATTTTTTTCTTGAAATAAATTATAGGTGGAGGGATCAACATTTAACCTCAGCTAATAAACACTCCTTGATACAATTATTGATCTATTCAAATGATGCATTTCACATGTTTCCTCTACCAGGAAAAAGCTGGACAAATATCTGACAATAATGCTTTTTATCACAGTAAAAATAAAATTCATTTTACCAAGAAAGGCAAGCTTGTGGTAACACCTCTTCATGATGTAATGAGGACAGAGCTTAAAATACTGGCCAGACCATACTCCTGACTAACACTGGTACAATGCTGAGCAAGCTGTGGCAAGCAGAATAAGAAAGAGCACAATTTATACTTCTCCTGCTTACAGCTATAAGTTAGAGTCAAGGAGTTCCATAAATGCTTGTCAAGAGACAATGAAGCTGGCTAGCATTCCTGAAGCAGACCAGAAACAAAGACTGCTGAGAGTGCCAAAGAGGAAAAAATTTATTAACAGATTACCTGTAGACTAAAAGGCTCAATTCAGCTGCCTAAACATTCACACCTAGCACTACTTGGATGATTTATGGCATCTGAAACACCCACAGAGGGTCAGAAAAGATGGCAGAGGACCTGTGGACACTCTGCTGAAGCCAAGACCTTCTTAAATGCCTCTAGGCAAATGTTTAGGCTATAGCCCAAAGACTTTGTGTTCTAACCTCTGGTAACTGTTGTTATTCTCCGGCTTTTTTAATACTTAGGGTCATTGTTTCACAGAATCACACAGAACCACAGTAGTAATCCCAATATGATCTCTCAGACCTCAACCCTGTAAGAGATGATGGACAGACTGAGAGAGTTGGGATTGTTCAGTCTGCAGAGGAGAAGGCTCCGAGGAGACCTTCTTGTGGCCTTCCAGTATCTGAAGGAGGCCTACATGAAAGATGGGGAGGGACTTTTTAGGAGGTCAGACAGTGATGGAACCAGGGGAAATGGGTGCAAACTAGAGGAGAGGAGATTTAGGTTGGATATTAGGAGGAAGTTCTTCACTATGAGGGTGGTGAGACAGTGGAACAGGTTGCCCAGAGAGGTTGTGGAAGCTTCATCCCTGGAAGCTTTTAAGGCCAGGCTGGATGGGGCCCTGGGCAACCTGATCTAGTGGATGGTGTCCCTGCCAGGCAGGGAGGTTGGAACTAGATGATCTTTAAGCTCTCTTCCAACTATGATTCTATGATAACCATGAAGTATATGCCTACAGAAATCCACTAACATCCAGGTGGAGAACAGGGAAAAATCCTTCCTGTCATGGGTCTGCAATCAATTGCAGTAGGAATTATATGGAAAGAGAAAATCATAAGATGTATGACTGAGAATTTTTAAATGTCCTCAGAGGCCATTTTTTGTTGGTACATAATCCACAACTGGTTGTGTGGATTGAATCAATGTGTGGATAAAAGACAAATAATGCAGCAAAATGCTTTCAAACCAGCAGCACTTCCTTTTACTGAAGAGAAAAAGCCTGTGAAAATATTTTAGCAGTCTTCCTTTACTTCAGCTGGTTTTTACTCTGCCCAACTGTTTATATCCAGAGGAATATAATTTCATGAAAACCTCAAGTATTCATCAAATCTGCATTACCATGAAATTTGTTACAATCACAGAACTCCTATCCTCTAGTAATTTAGGGGAAAAAAAAATTTTTTTTTTTTCTGGAGCTCTTTGATTTTTACAAAGCCATTTGGCTGTTAATTTCCTCTAACATCTTCTACATTTCTGCTGAGCCATTTTCCTTTTCTTCAGCACTAGCAGACAGTAATGACACTTCACCACAAAAGATTCTTTTTCAGCTAGCAGGAGAAAGCCCCCATGCTCCTGACTGTACTTTCACCATTGGCAATTTTCTCTTTTCCAGTGAAGTTTCTTCACTACAACTTAATTTGTCTCATCATTATACTAGTACTTCTCTTTACTTTTTAAGGAATTCACTGTCAAGCTTCCCTCACAGACTGAGCTCTTTTTTTCAGCTATGGCTATTCCTATTTAGCAATGTGATCACAGAAGTATGAAACAAAGCCTGCCACCTTCTGTCTCAGGTAGGAGTCCATACTGGCTCCTGCTCCTTCCTCTTGCCCTGCTGACAGTACATTCTCAGTCCTCCAGCACGAGCATTAGAAATGCACTGGGGTATTCTTCTGTGACTCACAATTTTCAAAGTTTACAGTGTCCCTTCCTGCCAATGGAAGCTTACAATTGATATCTGCATGTCTGAAAGTCAAATCTTTACTATTAGTAAAGATAGGGATTTTAAAGAATGACAGAAGATAAGTGAGTAGCACATTAAGAATTCCATTAGCCTAGGTCATTGAAACAATCCTAATGTGTCTAGAATTAGCATTTCAAAAGGTAACAGTTTTTATCCAGTTGGTAAATTTTTAATCCTAGTGGAAATCTGGTAGAAAGTTATTAAGTTATAGAAAATTTTTCTTCCATGCTGTTTGAAATTTGAAATAAGTTGTAATGTCTGTGGCAGGCACCAGTTTCCATTATCTCAGAGCTGGTTAGATCTTACATGATACTGCAGATAAGAAGATTGAACAAAAACAAGATGTGGAGCAAAGTCAGCTCTGCTGAATTAAAAAGATATTGAAACTTTTAATAGGCTAGCAAGTGCTCACTTGTGGATTTAATAACAAATGTTCATATAGATCTTTTCTAGATAAAGTGCTGAGCACTGGTAAGTTTTCAGGAGAGCTATAAGACAGCTTTTTCCAAAAATCTATCTTGATTTTGTTTAAGGAACAAAATATTGCACTTCAATATAGAGAGTTGTTTTCAATGGGAGTCACACCCACTGTGGCATATTCTGCAAACAGATGACACCCATTTCAATCTGATTAGAGTGACATGCAATTCACCACTGCTCTCTTCTCACATTTTGTTTAATTATCACACTGATGAGACACTTAAGCATGCTAAATTTCATGGGACCAACTTTCAGAACAGAATGCGTTCTTGCATAAGCCAAGAACACTGAAGAAGTACACCACTGTATCTTGATCTTGCTTAAGGGCTCAAAAGTTCTTGAACTCCTCAAACAGGTTTTTCAGCCACAGCCATTTGAAGAACCTGTTTGCTCTCATCACCTTTGCACTAGGAAATCCTCTTTTAAAGTTTTTGTGCTTTTATTGGAAAAGCTTTAAAGCAGATTAAAAATGGGTTTTCACTTCTTCATTCCACTGAACATTGTCTCACTTTGTCTACAAAACAGAACAGGGAGAACTTGAGAAAGAACCTCTTGCAAACAAATGAGGCACTTCAAAAGTCAACTGAGGGCTGACAGTGATGCAAAGCCATGAAGCTTTATGGTACAGCCCATGAGCAGCTGCTGCTTCAACCTTTCAGATGACTGCTTTTATAACAACAATCAAAAGAAAGCTGAAAACATGCCACTTTCTCATGGTATGGGATCTTTCTCCCTCAGTGTGTAGAACTCAAGACAATTTTAGTCATAATCAATCAGTGTAATGGCTGGCTTGAAAGGGAGAACAAGGCCTTTAACAGAGCTGAAAAGTAGAAGCAGCAGATTGATTTTTGGAGTGATGGAATAAGCTGTATTATATCCATTCACCACCAGCCCACGTTAAAGGATGTAACTATCAACACACATACAACAATATCCTTTGAATTGCAGGGCTCTGCTCACGCTGTACAAAATACTACTGTGATGCCAACTTCACACCTGCTCCTACTTTTGGCTCTTTTGTGTGTAGTTTTCTCTTTGGTTGGTTTGATTTTCTGTTTGTTTGTTCCCCTAGGGATTGTGTGCATGTGGCTGTGTGGGGTGGCAGAGTGGAGAAAGTGCTAAGGAAAAGTTATTACATTAAAATTATTAATGCATCTGCTGTAATGTCTTAATTAGATTGTTGAATGGCTGGGGAGGAAGCACCTTTTCCCTAGTCTAAACAAGACTGCATGCCTGTGGTAGCATTACATCCATGTTGAGCCAGCTGAATTCATAGGTTCAGTCTTTAGAATATGTCAACTCCACAGAAACTTCTCTAAACATTACAAGTAAATCAATTTCTGAGTCAAAGGTATCCCAAATAAAAAAAAGCATATTTTGACAGACTGAAAGAGCTGGGGTTGTTCAGTCTGGAGAAGAAAAGGCTCCGAGGAGACCTTCTTGTGGCCTTCCAGTATCTGAAGGGGGCCTACAGGAAAGCTGGTGAGGGACTTTACAGGATGTCAGGACTAGGGGAAATGGATGTAAACTAGTAGAGGGTAGATTTAGGTTAGATATTAGGAGGAAGTTCTTCACTATGAGGGTGGTGAGACACTGGAGCAGGTTGCCCAGAGAGGTTGTGGAAGCCTCATCCCTGGAAGCTTTTAAGGCCTGGCTTGATGGGGCCCTGGGCAACCTGATCTAGTGGATGGTGCCCCTGGCAGGCAGGGGGGCTGGAACTAGATGATCTTTAAGGTCCCTTCCAACTCTGACAGTTCTATGATTCTATGATTTTCTCTATGATTATAGCAAATCAAATTATTTGGGTTTGGTTTAAACTCCAGTAAGATTTTAATCAAGACTAGTATTATAGCATAATAGTGTTCTGTAGCATTTAACACCAAAACTCTATTTTTGCACTGAAAAGCTTCAAATATGTTTACTCATTTGAGAAAAGGTTATCAGCCATTTGAGACACATTTTACATTTGAAAAATTATGGCTAATAGCTAGAAAATATACATTTTAAAGAAATATAAGGATCATTGTTAGTAATAAAGAACATCAGAATATGCTTTCATGTGACAAAATTCTTCCAGATCATAAAATCACAGAATCATTTTGGCTGGAAGAGACCTTTAAGATCATCAAGTCCAGTTATAAACCTAGCACTACCAAATTGCCACTAAATCATGTCCCTAAGCACCACATCCATGTTTTTTAAGTGCCTCCAGGGATGGTGACCCCCCACTGCCCTGGGTAGCCTGTGCTAGTGCTTTACAACTCTTTTGCTGAAGAATTTTTTTCCAAATATCCAATCTAGTCCTCCCCTGGCACAACTTGAGGCTGTTTCCTATCACTTGCTCCTTGGGAGAAGAGACCAACCCTCAGCCTCTTTTCAGGTAGCTGTAGAGAGTAATAAGGTCTCCCCTGAGCCTCTTTTTCTCCAGGCTAAACAACACCATTTCCCTAAGTTGATCCTCATAAGACTTGTACTCTAGACCCTTCACCAGCTTAGTTATCTTTCTTTAGAGATCCCCCAGCTCCTCAATGTCTTTTCTTGCAGGGAGAGGCCCAAAACTGGACACAATATTCAAGGTGCGACCTCACTGGTGGTCAAAGCGAAGGGAAAATCACTTCCCTGATCCTGCTGGCCACACTATTTCTGATGCAGGCTAGGATGCTGTTGGCCTTCTTGGCCACCTGGGCACACTGCTGGCTCATATTCAGTCAGCTGTCCACCAGCACCCCCAGGTTCTTTTCCACTAGGCATCTTTCCAGCCACTAAACCTGCAGCATTCATGGGGTTGTTGTGAACCAAGTGCAGAACCCAGCAGCTGGCCTTGTTGAACATCAATACCACTGGCCTCAACCCACTGATCCAACCTGTTCAGATCCCTCTGTAGAGCTTCCTACACTCAAGCAGATCAACACTTCCACCCAACTTGGTGTTACCTGTGAACTTACAGAGGGTTCACTCAATCCCTTTGTCCTCATTGATAAGGCTATTGAACAGAACTGGCCCCAAAAACTGAGCCCTGGGGAACACCATTAGTGACTGGCCACAAATTGGATTTAAGTCCATTCAGCAAACCAAACACATTCCTTGGTCAGGGTTGTTTCAAAACCACAAGAAGAGGAACTTGCAAAGACTGGTACTTCTCACCCTGAAGTTTTACTACCAAATATCAGACCATACTGTGAATTAACTGCTAAAAATGCACATAGCAACTCTTTTCAATGGGATATTGAAATACAGAAGACAGAAGTGTGTCCTCAATGACCTGAAAACAAATTGAAGAGAGATGTCAGTACAGTAGAGGAGATAACAGTTTTATCCTCTTGTGGACTTAGCAGGAAAAATGTGCTGAGACTGTCTGCAAGTGTGAAACAAAGGCATATAAAAGGCTTTTTTTGTCTCCAGCCTAAAATCACAGAGGCTGAAAAATGTAGGTACCAGATTTTATATTCCCTGTTCTGCAGCACCTTGGAAAAGTAAAGTAATTTCAGATAGCATGAGAAGAGCAGCTTCTGGAGATAGTCTGTTTAGAGAAGATACAAAACCACAGGGATTTCCAAAGTGATTTTTGAACAAATCTGTCCCTAGATCACTTCCATTCTTGCAAATTTCTGTTCTTGGTTTGGCTACACTAAAAAGATCCTCCCAAAACTGATATTTTTCTTAATGAAGTTTGGGTTTACAGATCAGAGAAACCCTCTGTGACACTGCAGCAAAATAAGAAAGAGAAGGACTGAAGAAAGGCAGTGTTGCTATTCACCATTTATCTCCAGACAGAAATTGCTGCTCATGTCTTAGACTATAAAAGGCACAACATATTATTTTGACACTAAAATTCATATGATCCAGTTTAACTAATGTTGCACTGAACATGAAGCTCCCTCCTGCCATTACTGAAAGAGTAAAGCAGCTTCAGAAGCTTGCACAAGATTGGTCATAACTGTTAACTATGTCGACTTGAAAAAGATAAAGTCCTCTCAAAAAGGGGTTTTTTCCTCCCTCAGAGTAATGATTTACAAAAAGGAGAATTAGAATTCTCACTAGAATGAGACTTTTTGCTCTGAAGTATAACAGGAACATTGAACTTTATGGGAGGCTAATTAAAATCAGACAAAACCTTTACCCATCAATATTTTACACACAATAAAAAATGCTATGAATGGTCCACATTTTACACTCAGTCAAAATCTCTCATTTAAGGTCACCTACATGTAATTGTTTAACTGGTCCAGATTCAGTTTACTTCTTTCCAAAAGAAACCCAGTACCATTGCTGTCTTTTAAATCCAAAACTCAAACTCCTCCCCTAAGAAAACAAAGTGATGAGCCCTAAACATTATTTGTTCTGAAGAGATAAAGGAGTTATGACCCAGATATTTAAGAAAATGGATTTTGGGGGTAAAGGTCCTGCTGCATTTGGAATCAAAACAGAGCATGAGAAGATTTTGTTTTCCCCTTCTGATTGGTATTGAGCTTAGTCTCTGACACCTTTCCTGGTGGTTTGTCACCTTCACTGTGATTTTAAGGCCTTCATCTGAGTGGTAGTCTTGGCACTGCTGGACTTGATGTTCTTGAAGGTCTCTTCCTACATACATCATTCTGTGATTCTATAACTCTATGGCTAGATTTAAAAACAATTACACTGTCAGATTGTCCCAGGGAGTCAGCAGGCTGACTTTATCTGGCAAACGTTCCTGGGGACTTGGAAAAGGCAAAGCAGAAGAAATGCAAGATCATGTCAGACAGATGATGGAATCAACTTGATCTAACACACACACAATGGAAACTATTATTGATATTTTCTGTGACTTCCAGCAAATGAAAAAACAAATCCATGTGAAATACTGAAGTAGGGTAACAGATATAAAAAATATTGCAGAAAACATGAGCCTTTCTCCAAGCCATACTCCGGACCAGAAAAGCAAAATACATGGAATGTACATGCTCCACACTCTTCTGACAGCAGCAGAACATGTGGTGACTATTTTTAAAGAGATTAATATTTTTAAAGAGGTTAACAAGACACAGATCTATTGAGTAGCCCTTATTCATACTAATAATCACAGAATCATTAAATCTGAGGTTGGAAGGGACCTTGAGGATCATCTGGTCCAACCTTTCTTGGCAAAAACATGGTGTAGAGAAGAAGACACAAAGTGGTAACCTGTGCTAAATTTGGACCCTCCTAGCCACAGTGCAAATGATCTGTATGATGACTTACCCAAAGAAAGCAAAGGAATGTAGCTAGAAGAAGCCCATCTGACTTTTTATCTTAAAGTGATCAGTGTGGATGAATGAATAAACACCATTATTCAGATGGATGCAAGATTCGAAAGGTGATTCACCATTTATATGAAAAATAGGAAGGCATTTGAAATTAAGATGTGAACTGCAATTTTCAGATACTCTACATCAAAACCCAGTCATGACCAGGATGATAAATTTTTCCCTTAAATTTGAATTTCTTTACATTGACAAATTACACACAATCATAGAGACTTCTCACAAAGATATGAATAATTCCCTACCCAGGTTAGCAATTAATTTCACTCCAGTGGGCCTCAAAGTCTAGAATATGAGACATCTGTACTCTGACCATGCTAATAAGAACCTAAGGCAAGTCAACCAAAAAGAGAGTAAGGGTGAAAGGTGATTTCCCTCCAAAGTAGATGCAACTGGCCAATGACTGTTCTGTTTGGGCTTAATTTGCAATATCTTTTTTAAGCTGTGGCTCTTGACCTGCTATACAAAATCACTTAGGCATTTTCAACACTTATTGCTCTGCAGCAGATTGTTCTGCATTATATTGACAGACTGAGAGAGTTGGGATTGTTCAGTCTGCAGAAGAGAAGGCTCCAAGGAGACCTTCTTGTGGCCTTCCAGTATCTGAAGGGGGCTACAAGAAAGCTGGGGAGGGACTTTTTAGGAGGTCAGACAGCGATAGAACCAGGGGAAATAGGTGTAAGCTAGAGGAGGGGAGATTTAGATTAGACATTAGAGGAAGTTCTTCACTATGAGGGTGGTTAGACACTGGAGCAGGTTACCCAGAGAGGTTGTGGAAGCCTCATCCCTGGAAGCTTTTAAGGCCAGGCTTGATGGGGCCCTGGGCAACCTGATCTAGTGGATGGTGTCCCTGGCAGGCAGGGGGGCTGGAACTAGATGATCTTTGAGATCCCTTCCAACTCTGACAATTCTATGATTTTATATCTGGCCTCCTCTTTCTGGAGATGATAGATTATGTTTATTCTTCTGCAAGCTGAGACTGCTCTTCAACTGTAGCGCCCAAGACATACCTTACTTCTTCGCATTAAGTTATCATTTCTGTTACACTAATTTGCCATAATGGGCAAGATGGGACCATTTATGATCAGAAAGTGAGCGGTTTTTTTGTCCCAGTTTTGACACTGAACTGTCATTCATATTCATGCATATTCTTTTAGTGATTAGATTTCACTTATTTCCCAGTTGAGTTTCAAAATCTCTTTTTTTCCTCAGTTATTTCTATTATCAAAATTCAAATCTACACAAAATACTGTTTTGGCAGTTTGTTTATCACAAAAAATTCATCTTACAGATCACAGAATGTTAGGAGTTGGAAGGAACCTAGAAAGACCATCTAGTCCAACCCCCCTGCCACAGCAGGATTTACATGTCCGAGTATTTGTCTGGCAGCTGCAGAGTCACCAACAAACTTGGCGTTTTTTTTGCTTTTCCTTCTCTCTCTTACTAGGATTTTAGAAATCTATTACTCTTCTTACACTTGTCAAGTTTTGATCATTACAGTTGTGATAAGAAATCGCTAGTCTCTGCCTTTCAACTACTCTTATTCTGTTAGTGTTCACTAGATGCCTTTGCTCCTTTCTTGTTTAAGAATTATGACTGGAAACCATTTGTACAGCCAAATATTTAGAACTGAAATCTCTTGTAACATTTTTCCATTACAAACCCAAACAAACAAGCCAGCAAAGACAACAAAACTACAAACCCCTCAACCTGTAATTTTACTTCAAGCTGGGAAATATGCACAGAATGGAATTTCCACATGTGTGTTTAATATCCATAAAGAATCAACTAAAACAGCATGAGAAAAAGTGCTGAGAGAAAAATCTACATAAACAGTAGTCTCAAGCACTAGATATTAAAATTTAAGCATGAGACCCCATTGAGAATCAAAGAAACAATATGAGTGTGAGGAGAAACTGTTGAACCTGATGAGCCAGAGAGAAAAGGAGTAACCCTGAGGAACCTTCTGGAGAAGATGGAATGAGGCAGAACATCTATTTTTGTTATCAAAATTTTAGTTAAGTTTTGCCAAAACAACTGACCCCAGGAATTTTGTCTTCAGCATTTAAATCAACAGGGAGTACTGCTTTCAGAAAGCCTATTTCAGTTAATTGTAATTCACTGCTGCCTGTATAACTACTCTAATAAAGGTGGTGTCTTCTTTGAGGTGTCTTCCTATATTTAGTTTCTTTTGCATATCCTCTCTGAGCCCCTGAAAGTGGAAGGACTCCTTGCTTCTGTCTAAGACTCAAATGACCCAGAGGATCTAGACACTATATGGAGTACAGGTTAAGACCTGAGCTTGAGGATGCTTAGAAAAATAAGAATCACTCAGCATCTTGGGCAAATACCTCCAAGAAAATCAACTTGGCTTTCAGCTAGTTATGCAGCTTTCCCAGACAGACTTTCTAAATCTCTCACTTTGACACTTGTGTGGCTTTCTCGAACAAGTCTCTCCAGCAATATTTCAATATTTTTTCCTGGTTTCAATTCCTTCCTCCTCATCAAACACTTTTACTCTATTTATTCTATTTACTTATTAAGGAAATGTCTTTATTTCCTGAACAGCACACATCAAGAAATCAAAATGTTACAACCCAAAATTTGCTTCTGCAATCTACCTGCATTTCACCTATGGAAAAGAGATCATGAGACCTCAGCAGTGACGCTTGACATGAGTGCTGGGACAGTCCAAGTATCACCAGAGTCTATAGTACAAGGCAAAGAGTAAAGGTAAAGCACTTACAAAGAATAAAATCTTTAAACTTCAATCTCCAGACTGATGGTGTGAGCACCACTTCATTCTATAGGCTCAGACTCCAGTGCCATCTGCTGACACAGGCTTCCACTGCGAGCCCCAAACACAAAGCTCCTCCAGTAGCCAGTTCCTCTGAGATTTGTGCCTGTCTGTGGCATAGTTGATACAATCTGAAATTTCTTGTCGGAATTATATCAATCATATTAATTCCTCTTGCTTTAGAAGAAACTTTGTGTTATTCTTCACAGGTATGTAGGGGTTTTCAGCAGAGCTACTTGTTTGTATGCTGTCATACATCACAAATGAACATATTTAGAGGATTCTGGTTCTTAGTGCATTCAAATGGGAAAAAGCAGCTGCTATATGAAAATCTTGGAGTTATAAATGAAAGCAATCACTTAATTTATAGTAGGGGAAAAAGTAATTCTCTGTAGTCCCCAGCTGTGGATTCAGTATGAGCAGATTGCTTGAATTCAAATGAATATGCCCTGGGGTCCTAATTTGACATTACTGCTGGTTTTGAGTTGAGGCATTTCCTGCCTGTCTGAAAACTCTTCACGCTCAAGGAAGATCCTGGCTCTTAATCCACCACTGCCCTGGGCAGCCTGGGCCAATGCCTAACAACTCTTTCAATGAAGAATTTTTTTCCTAATAATGGCATCACTCTTAATTTTACTTTGCAGACTAGAATGTGTTAGATTCAGAAGTGATATTACTTTATTTTCATTAAAAGGTTGCGTAACAGGAAATAGAAGAAGGTCAGAGAAGTTACCACCAGCACCCCTTGCAAAGCTCCAAAGCAGCAAAGTCTTCACCCTTCTGTCATCAATTCTGCAATCAATAGTTTACCTGTTGCTGTGCAAACCAGAGGAGCTCTGGTTGCTGAAATGCAATATATTTTGGGCAGAGTCTTACATACTGATAGCTCTAAGGAGTCTGTTGTTATTGACTTAGCATTTCTATTCTAACAACTGATTGAATTGCTATGAAAGTTTAGCATCTTTTAAGAGCAATAAACGTGTGCTGGGGGTTTTTTTTGTGACATTCACAAACTCTTGTCAGTAAAATAAAGCTGAAGTATTTGCTTACTCACGAGACTGAAAATGCAAAAGTAACAGGAGGAATTAGAGTGTTTATGCGAGTTTCCTCCTCTGAGCCTGTTTCCTCTTGTGGCATCCCGTCCCTTTTCCCCTCCCTGAAATAGGCTTCTCATCCCAGAAAAGTGAAGGAACTTTGCCATCTCGTGGTCAACAGCAGCTATTGTGCCAGCAAACAAAAACCATGAAACAGCCTGCAAATACAACAGTGGTCACTAGGTAGGGAGCTGGAACTTCAGGGAATTGAAGGGAAAAACAAAAGACAACATTTTTAAGTATGAAGAAACTGCCATACACTTTTACCAGTGCTGAAGACATAGCAATAATAGAAATGGCTTAGAGCAGGGGGAGGGTAGGCTGTAAAGTTTTGTTTGATTGAGCTGGCAAAGGGTGTAGCTGTTGGAGATGCAGGGAATATTTTCTTCTGGGAAATAACTGGCATTTGCCAAGCAATTCTATCATCAAATTCATAAGCTGTCACCAAGACTTAGTCTTTCTTGAGCTGGGAAAACCTCTTAAGGCTGATAAGGGTCAAGAAAGGAGCTTGGTTTTCATATTGCTTGAGACCCCAAAACGTGGAATGTTTAAGAGCTAAAGCTCTCACAATGAACACAGATAAAGCAGATGTGGACAAGCTGTAGTGGCCACCTCTCTGCCTGAAAGGAGATCTCCAAGGAGAGAAAATCTTCAGGTGGTATACATTTGACAAAGCAGCTCCTGTTGTGAGCCTTTACACTTGTCATTGTGGACAGATACAAAGGTTGAATGCTCTGGTGATTTGTGGCTGCTAAACCAGTCCACAGTCAAATGATTTTTCTAGTTTATGCAGGCAGCAAGCCTTATTCTCAGCTGGCCACCTGACCAGACCTCCCACAAGACAAGAGATATAACCTATAATTAGGAGTAAACACTACATGCATTTGTTTCAGCAAGAGGAAAACTCAGATTCATTTGGGTTATACAAATACTTGACATGTGGGCAAACAATGTCAAAGTTACAGATTCTGCTGAGCTGATGGAAATTAAGTCTTCTGTACTTCCTTTTAGGAGGTTTCCTACATATATTTTACACCTCATTATTAAAGAACACATAATTACCTATCATTGCTAAACAGGCAGAATCTAACTTGTTTCAGCTGTTAGTATATCCTGAGTTGGAAGGGACTCACAAGGATCATCAGAATCACAATTAAGACCTCCTACATGCCATGACTAGAGTTTGCTACTGAATTCACCCTGTCACAGAAAAGTGCTCTGAAATGTCAGCTATGGTTGAAAAGAAGTTGTGTGTCTTACCTAACTGCAAAGGGCTAACTAATACTACTTAGCTGACTTCTCAGAGACCTTGAAACAATGGCTCTGATAGGGGCTAATTGCCTTGAGCACCACACTCGGGGCTCCCTGAACCTGCTGCTCTTCAAGTTAATTATTTTTCAGTGTAAGAAAAATACAGAATACGATGTGGAGAGAGCTCATGCCACCATGGCCAAATGCCAAACAGCTGTTTCTGGTTCTCTCTTCTGCTTCATCCAGTCATTTTTTAAGTTCCTTTTTTTTTTTTTTAACATAAAAAAAGCACTGCTTGAATTTTATTTCCTCCTTTACTTTTCACCATTACCACTGGAGAAGAGGGTTTAAAAAAGAGCAGGGACAACCACCTATTTTGTAAGCAGGACACATATAGAACTAAAAAATAATTCAAGATCTTACTTTTAACTCTGACTTTTAAAGATCACAGACTCTATTAAAAGATGTAACTTGAAAAGGAGATGGTGTACCTGAAGCTTTAACACAAATAATGTAAATATTCTCAACTACTGCAGTAAAGTGCCTGGTGCAATTTGGCCCATGAATGCCTCATTCTTTCCTGACAGCTTCAGCAGGTGGAGTCCTGTCTGCAGGTTGTTCCAGGATTGCCTGACATTGGCTGATACTTGAAAGAAGGTGGTATATATTTTTTGAAGCTGCTCAGCCAAGGAGGGAACTGATCTCACACATTCTACTTTCTGGGTAATTTCTAACTTCCTCCAATGATTTATTTCACAGAAAACATAAAGCAATTGCTTGCAAAGACATACTTCAATCCAAAATTTGTTGCACAATCTGAAGCTCGAGCTCTGAGCTGCATCTGGGATGGAAATTGGAATCCTCCCTCTAGTATCTTTTCTTGTTTAGGCTCCACACTCCCCATTTGGCTACTGGAGGTGTGTGACTCCCTTTCTGACAGACCAGGCTATTGCAAAGGGAATTATCATCAATCTAATTTCTTTAATCTCATTTCCAGCTACATTTGTAATCACAGAATCACAGAGTCACAGAATATTAGGAGTTGGAAGGGACCTCGAAAGATCATCTAGTCCAACCCCCCTGCCACAGCAGGATTCCCTAGACCAGGTCAGTAGATTCCTTTATAGATCTGGGCTTTCTTCACCCCTAAAGTTTTCAACACTAGGTAATTTAAGAGCAAATGTAACTGAAGATTCTATCACATGGTGGCAGCAAAGGACCTTCCAATCTTTGGACTTTAGCATTCCATACACTGCTTAGCCTGTGTTTTGTTTTCAAGCACCACCTATGATTAGGAGAAAACCTTACACTGCATTTGTTTCAGCAAGAGTCAAAATAGCAAGCATATGGGGGGTTTTTTGCGTGTTTCTCAGAAATAAAAACAAAAAAAACAAGCTAAAAACCAACTGTTGAAATTGGATGGAACTCTCAGCATGGTCAGAAGAAAAAAGCAAATGGGTAAATAAAAGCAAACAAAACACACAAGTAAATGAAAGAATGATGAAATAACTCTGTAATTCCCCAGACAGTGAGAAATTTCTGGGATATTTTTGTCTAGGTGTTAGAAGAAATTCTAACCCAGACTGACATATTAAGTGTTATTCTCATGACTCATGGTTCTTAGTGTCACTGACAGGGAAATGACTACACTGACTAAAGAGACTCATCTCTGCCTGTGCACTTGCTGGGTTTCAGCAAGGATTGAAATCTGAATCTGGAATCTCTAAAGCATAGATGATTTTAATTATTTGTAGATGAGATTTCATAATTGAAGAGGCTGAAGATGGATGACCCTGTTCAGTGCTACTGCTCTGCATTATGTTATAGCTCCATTAGCACAGCCCTGGGCAAATAATTAACAGCAAGGTCAGGTATTGCCTAGAAAAGACTTGAAAATAGAGAAAAGAAAAGCCATTAGTACTACATTGCAGTTGAAAAATTAATAGTGACCAACAGAAAAAAGGGAAGAAAACCAGCACCAAAAGCTGCTAGCTAGCCTGAAAACTGCACACAGTTCCTATCATACTGCACCAACTTACACCAACCTGGTTATGAGTGTTCCTTTCCAGTTACTACCCAGCTCCTTGGCTTCCCATTTACTGAGTTGAATTGAATATCTGTGGGGTGTCATAATGAAGTTTAGATTTAAACTTCAGAAAAAAGCTCTGATTCTGCAGATGGCTTTTCTATGGATGGACATATGGGCTGGCACAGAGCTTTAAGGGCTTCAGGGGGAGAGTATGAGATACCCACAGGTCATGCAGAAGAAGGCGGATGAATGAGACAAGTATATCCTAATCAACTGAGAAACTGTCTGTATCCTTTCCCAATGACACCATCTGTTTACCAGCACTTAGCAAATTCCACCCAGTTGTCAATAAAGGGTCAGAAGACATTGTCACCTCCACAGGCTGAACTCACTGAATCCATCAGGGGTTGCTTGTATCCCTCTGTCTGCTATTTTTCCATCCCAGGCACTTGCACTACCTGCCTCTCATCCTCTGCCTTTTAAAGACACACTGACACTTTCCACATAGGCTTCTGATGAAGGCTTTGTGCTGTCTCATTCCCAAGACCTCTGCTGCTCTAATACTACTGGTACCTATATCTAGGATCACTGCCCACCTCACTTTCCTTTCTTTCCCTCAGTCATGTTTCTGCTGGTCCAGTGCTTCCATAACACTGTCCCTGTCTCCTCTGTTATACAGTATCTCAGTCCATGGCAGGATTTTAGAGGGTTTCTGCAATTCCTACTCCTTTTTTCCACCCCCACCACCCCTTGCCCAGTGGAAAATGTAGTCTAGATACTAACACAGACAGCTGCTCTAAAAGGTGGTGGAAAATACAAACTTTCTTTAACTTGGACATGTAGGACTGCCATCAGTTTGTCCCTTGTCTATGGGCAATGACACCAAACCAGCTGATTATGGTAGTTGCTGGGCCTGGTAAGACAAAAATGATTCCTTGTAGTCTTCTACTCTGTATTTCAGATATTATCCAGACCAGCAAGGTCCTTCCCACTGTAGCTCAGGTCACTCACATATGCCTTGGAGTTGATGAGGCATACAAATATTCATAAATGACATCCAGAGAGAGCAATGCATTCAAATTGTAAAAGAACTGACTGGTTGTCTGGTGATGCAGCTGTCTGATGTCTGAAAGTCTGCTAAAGGTATTTGCATAGCTCTATTCAACTGAAGAGAGCCAAGAGTTATTTCTTTGTAGTTTATAAATGGGTAACTTTAAACTGCCATAACACAGTCCTCTCCCTGAAAAGAGCTACCTTGAGCTCTGATTCAGACACTGTATTTTCTTTGAGCTCTAAGCAGTCTGTCTAAAACTTTCTCTTCCCTTCAAGGTGGTGCAGCTTTAATAACCTCTGCACCATGTCTTCAAATAGCTAATATGTTGAGAGGAAATATCCCCATACTACATCTTCATTTCCCCACTGCTTCTTCATCTGCACAGGCTGGAGCTTTGCTCCCTGCACAGCCACCTTTGGTATGCTATGGCATCTGGGGTAACTTCCACCTAAACAATACAAGTTCAAGTCTGAAGCATAGATCTGCTGAAATTAATGAACTAGTGAGGAAGCAAACTACTCTGAATACAAATAGAGAATTTAAGAGACACAGCAATGAAATGTGACAATCTTCCTTTCATTATCAATGTGCCTAACAGCAAAAGAAATATTTGAAAATGAAGCAAAAAGCATTCTCTTCAACCCTCCTGATTTACCAAAGACCTCAACAAGACTGAAGAAATCTTTCCAAACAATACCGCACAGGACATTTCATGGGATTTTGAAAAGATAATATTCATGAAGAACATTATCTACCACGAGACTGCATTTGGACTCAATGCAAATTAATACAGCAAGGAAAATACGTTTCTTATTTCACCAGCTCATTTTACTTTGCATATACTACTAGGCTGGTCTGTGCAAACAATAATACCTAATAATAATAATATGTAAACGTAAGCTACTCACATGTAGTTTGTGCCACAGAAAAAAATTGTAGAAAGATAGTAAAGGAGCCATCAGGAAATGATAATGGCACTAAAAATAAAATGTGTATGCAGTTTTAAATATCATGGAGAGAAACTAATACTAAAGTATAGTAAACAGAAATTAGAAATGGAGCGGAAGTTAGTAGCATGCTCAGTCAGTACCTGGAACAACTCAGACAGAAAAGAAGCAAAGTGTTTCAGATAGCTACTGTTAAGACACTTCAGATACCCTGGAGAAATTCCAGAACACAGCCACAGGTAATGGAGTCCAATGATGATCCAATTTTACATGGTTCCAAGAAAATGTTGTATTTGGGAATCTCTGGAGTCTTGCAGCTGGACAATGCAGTGCAAGTCATTCCTGTATTGGCCACTTTATATATCAGGGTGGGAGGGATAGAAAGCTTAGAATCTGGTAGATACTTAAAGAGAGAACTAATCTAGAGTCCCTAAAATTAGGCCATATTGTTATATAGTGTCTTCAGACACCACAGAAAACATACAGGTCTGCATGTGGCTAAGAATTACCAACAGAAATCAGTGAAGATTTGCAAGGTAAGAATTAAATTCCAACCTGAGAATGACCTGAGAGTTATTAAACTCTCCGCAGCAAGAGACACTGCTGAGAACCTTTGCAGACAGTGACTAATAGGGATAAAAAAAATCTTTGCAAGGATCTAGGATGATATCTAGCTGCCCTCAATAGGCAAGAAAGCCAGGAAGGAAAAGAACAGCATCCTTTTTTTCTTTCTGAATGCTGCTGTGCTCTCAGAAAAGATAGGATTGGTTTTGGTTTATTTCTTATTTTTCTTGGTCCTGCATGTTCCATCTTTCTCCATCGTGGCATCATTGCAGAGACAGTGTAAGAGCAGAAAGTGCTTTCTGCACATGAAAGTAAAGATTTGTTTTCTGTGGGAAAAAGCAGGGAACTCAGTGGTGTGGCATAATGATAAGCATTTTATTTTTGAAGATTTGAAGGAAATGTCAGACTTTTCTTATTTAAGGAGCAGAGTCTGTAATAGGACTGTGACAAATTTCCCCCAGCTGCAGAGAGAAAAATCTGCCCAGCTCTGAAGCGTTCCAGACCAAACCTTGTGCATAACTTCAAGGTCAGATGTTCTGAAGGAGACTTTTCTTTGTCTTTGATACAGTCTGCATGTATATGTATAAAGTAAGGAAATTCTAAGCTGCATCACCTCAGTAACAAATTTATATAAAACATTGTTGATCAATAAACTCTAAAACCATTAAACAAAGATTATTAACATTGTTAGAGCAGTAAGAAAGTTGCATGGTGCTCTCTGCCAAGACACTGAAATGCTCACTACTTTTTAAACTTTGTCATTAGCTCTTACCAAAAATAATTCACCTCAAGACCTCCTTGTTTTATTAACAAAACCTTAACCCTGGTAACTTGTAGTTCAAATGGCAAGTGTATTGATTTAGTTGTCTACTTTTTAAGCTTCAACATTTCTGTGGCTATAGTCAAGCTAAACATAAAGAAGATACTAAGGAAGGTTTGGTAATGGAAATCCTAAAGACCCTAAAACCTGTGTTGTGAAAACACATGGCTGTTTGTTATTTTGAAGCCACAGTGACACATTATGATTCACAGAGGTGTATTAATAACATTTTCCCCTCTGAGACTGGAAGGCTTTTTACTGTTCTACCTACTGCCTAAGAAACTACCAAGTACTGACTTGTTGGCCAAGAGTGGGACATACATGAGGCATTATTGTCAGCAGTGAGTGTAAATAACATTGTATCTAATAGCAGCCTTTTATTCCTTGCATAAACTTATTTTCTCTCATCTACAAGATACACACTTAAGTCTCTCATATCTTCATAAATCCAGAAAGGTTTCTGCAGTGGTATTCATGATTTTAAACTTGATTTAGTTCTGCACAGGGAAATGCTAATCTCTCTGTGTCCTCCTCAGAATAAGAAATAGTCCAGGGTGGCACTGAAAGTGAGTCTCCTCTGCACAGCATGGGTACTGCCACTTTGATCTTGTAGATAAAGTGTGAAGAAAGGACATTCCTTCCTCCAACAATGCTTTTGAAAGACAGTGACCTTTATCCAGCTCAGAAAGAAGAAACCAGGGTACAGAAGGACAGATTTCTTGCTGGATGAAATGCTTTTGATAACTCTGAATGAAGCACCAAATCTCCCAGGAAGGGCAAATTTAAGATCTGTACCTCTCCTTGATATTACCAGTGGGGTAACTTACCCCAGCACAGGATGCCAGCTGCTCTAATTCCCTTTGCAATACACTTAACTTAATTTCTGAGTTGTAAAGGAATATTAGGTGCCCGAGTCAGGAGTATAGAGGCCCTGTGGCAGTTAGGTAGAGAGTATTAAAACTTTCCTTGTTGCCCCCACTTTCTCTGTGAGTCTGGTTCCTATGCTATCTATGCCTGATTAATCCATTTTTGGAGGTAGCTGCATTTCTGTTTCCCCAACTAAGAAACTCAGTGGACTAAAGATTGCAGAACATTTGAATGCCAGAGTAATACAGGGTCATAGAAGTGCTTTGGCTAAAAAGAGAGAAAAGGCAGGGAAAAGCAATCTGTTCTTGCTGGAAACAGTACCCATCAAATGTGTTATAAGATATGTAGTGTTTTATGCTAAATAATTCAGCAGGAGAAATTGTGGGGCAAGAAATCATGGGGATAGTCTACTAATTACTGAGTAATTAATTCAGAGTGTAATATGCTCCCACTGAGAACAATGTACTTGTCTCAGTAGGACTTATAGAAAAATAGAAAAGAATAGACTCCCATAATTGCAATAAGTAGGTATCTACCTTAGTGTTCAAATGCTTAATTACTTTCTTGTTTTCCTGGTATTAAATCTATACCTAGGCAGCTCAGAAACTTCCTCCAGTAAGAAGCCACCACACCAGCTGTCAGTACTCAACAGGCAGTTCTGAAGTGGGGTCTCTGCACACTGAGGTCTGCCTTGCATCATGAAGAGAGAAAGCCCTTCAGCCCAACTTTCAGTGTTAATGGGAAAAGAGCAGCTTGGAAAGGCTCCTGGCATTCAAGAGGGAGTTAAAAAAAATTAGGCAGCAGCAGTGGTAGGAATCAGTGCTGCTCTGCCTGCCTGCTCTGTCAGAAAGAAGTAGAGATTGTAGGGAAGGGGCACTGCTCACAGCTGGATGGAAACTGAACAGTGTCTGGGAAATATGCACAGATATTTTGGACATCTCTGGCCAAAAAGAAGTTTGGGAACAGAAGAGTTTACTAACAAGACACCTGTAGCCAGTGGGCTCTCACACAAACACACTGAGATCTGTTCTGTTATCAAACCATATTGCACCTCCACCAGACCTCTAATGCCACTGTATCAATAGGTCCTGGGCTGACAAGTTTGTTTCCTTCCAGAACTCAAACATTCCCAGGAATTTCTTGCAGTTCTGGAGGGTTGATGGGATGGCTATGAACTGTAATATGAAACACAACTTTTTTCTTGTGTGATAATTTACAGTGACAGAAAGTGACAAACCCACACATTTAGAGGTCATGTGTGATATATGATATGAAAGAACTACACATTAACTACCTGGGAGATTTCCCACTTTGCACTTATTTTCTCCTCATTAATATATGGCACTGGCAGCAAAAATAACAAATATTCCATCTGGAATTACTACAGATCCATTAAGAATATTTAATCCTACAGGTAGTAGGGTCATGGGGGGACCTTCCCATTGCATAGGAGGCTTCACATATGGGGGCTTTCAGAATACAGACATGAAAAATAGTCTCCTTGGAAACACAACTGTAGGCACATGATGCTGAGCAAAACAGATGATCTGACACTAAGGATATGAACAACTGGGAAAGGCTATGGAATTGTTTTGAGGAAAGCTGGCTGGTTAAATAGTAACCAAGTTTATTGACTCTCCTGAAGGAATCTATAATTCCTCCAGTTGTGTCTATGTGCCTCACAGAGCTACTTCAGAAATATTTAACAACGCTCCTGCTGAGCTAAGGCTTTGAAATGCCCTAAATACAAACATTCTTTATGAGTCACAAAACCCCTGTTCATAAAAAAGAAGGTGAAGCTGAGACAACCTAGCAAAGAGTTTCACCAGACTTAGCTGAAATACTTCATTGCACATGTAACAGGTTGTGGTTTATTTCTGCCCTTCTGGTTTAGCTTAGGTCTAAACATTTCTCTAATAAAACCAGTCAAGGTCATCTTGGAGCTATCATCCTCATGGAAAAAGTACAAGCAGTGACAATGTGTCTGAGCTTGCTAAATCTAAAGCATCATCATAACACTTTTGCTGAATCTTGTCGTTTGGGACAACCTGACAAGTCTGAGTTCTAATCCACAGATATCCTGCTGCATATCATTTTAGACCACTGAGAATTGATTTTTCCTTGTTATTGTGGTACTTGTCAGAGTTAAACCCATTTTTAATACATCATTCCATGCAGCTGGAATTCCTGTAGCATAAAAAGAGCTCTCTGATGGTTCCTCCTGAAGGATAGCATTGGAAATACTGTAAGGAACTGATATTTTCTCATACTGCACTAATAGCACTGACCACATAGGATCTGCACACAAGAAGGTAAATTCTAGGCAATGGATTCACCCATTTGTAAAACATTAGTGCTCTGATCTGCTTCAGCTTTTTTTCTTGGGAAAGAGGCCATCTTCTTCAGGCATTAATAGAATAAAAGAAAGGTCTATAGACTGTCTCAATCCCACCAGTCTCCCACCTGCTAGAGAAACTGGGCAGAACATTGGTGGAATTAGACTTCATTGTGATCTTTGTAAACCAAGGCAGCACAGAAGATGTGATGCTGCTGTAAGTGAACAATGCATCACTTCTCAGCCAAATTACTCAAGTGGCAACTCATCTTGCCTGTCCTTCAATCTTGTTCTGCATTTAATGAATACACCAGGCCTAATCTGATAAGCTTTGTATTTAAAGTGATGTGGAAAGTGATATAAGTTATGTAGAAGTACTGGAAACCAAAGCAGTAATTAGGATAGGCTCTTCCTCTTGGAGACAGGGAGGGTCATTCTTACATTCAAGGTATTGAATGGCTTGGAACTGGAGCAGCTGCATGGTTGTCTGTATACACCAGGACAGAGACTGAATTTTAGACTGATTTTTGGTTTTGGAAACTGAAACTCTTCATTGTGAAGAGGAGATTCTTTTGTGTAAAAGAGAGGTTTCTCAAAGATCACTCTTTTGCCATGGAAAACTTCCATAAGAACTCAGAATAATCAGAAATTGCATAGATTTCCATTCCAAATACAAAGAGGAAAATAGGGCAGTATGTTTATAAAGAAACTACCAGCTCTCAAAAGCATGGTACCCTGCTTGCACATCAATTTTCCTTGAAGAAGGTGAGATTAGAGAGAAGGGATCACATGGAACAGAAATTAACCACAGTACTTGCTGCTGTACTGGAAGGAGCCTTAGCAGTACAGCGATGTGTTGTTAAATGTAAGCACAATAATTGAATTATTCACAGTGAGCCCAAAGTTTGCATCACAGGTACACAGATTTAGTTGTTATTGATTTCGGCTGGAATTACTGGACTAACCACCTACTAGAAAGGTTTGACTTTCATGAAGCTGGAAGATCCTAATTTTAAAAGAAATTACATTTTCTTTTGAGAACTGCAACCTCATAACCAAATCTATGAGGAAATAATGACATCCTTGGTACAGTGTACAATGAAATGTACAAGAACTTGGGGAAAAATAAAATGAAAGGTTGTGAGGTCTCTTTCAGATGCTCATTAACACAGCCTCATCATCAGGATATTATTGCTTTCAGCACACAAGAACTGAATTTGCCTGGTTTTGACCCTGAAAGTAAATGTAATGGTCTTGTTATTATTGTATTCTTCAATTCATTGTGGAGTTGTAAGTGAACATTATTTCAATTTACCTTCTTCTTCACAAACAGGCTTTGATTTTTTTCCCCTGAAATAAATTAAAGGTTTTTTTCAAACACAGGGAGACTGAGAAAAATTTCACCATCTCTCTCACACTGCTTTGTCTGTTAACACATGGGAACCACAGAATCACAGAATATCCCCAGTTGGAAGGGACCCACAAAGATCACCAGGTTCAACTCTTGTCTATGCACAGGACAACCTCAAAGTCACACTGTGTATCTTAGAGCACTGTCCAGATGCTTCTTGAATTCAGTGAGAGTTGGTTCCCTGGGGAGCCTGTTCCAATGCTCCACCACTCTATGGGTGAAGAACCTTTTCCTAAGATCTAACCTGAGCCTTCCCTGGAACAGCTTCATACCATTGTCCTGGGTCCTGTCACTGGTCACCAGAGAGAAGAGATCAGCACCTGCCCCTCCTTCATCTCTGGTGAGGAAGCTCTAAATAGCAATGAGGTCTCTTCTCAGCCTCCTTTTCTGCAGGCTGAACAGTCCAAGCTATTTCAGCTGTTCCTCACCTGGCTTCCTCTCCAGACCCTTCATAAGCACTACTGCTCAGTCTTCCAGCTCTGAGTGGTGTCTACTTGGAAACACCCAGGTTACTAAAAAAGCATGCATGTAAGGTGGCATTCCAAGCAAAGACATTATATCCTTTTTGGAAAACTACTTTTAATGATATACTTCTGCATGAGTGAATACATTGGTTACAGTCTGTAGTTTGGGATCTGGAGTCAAATAGACTGGAAACTTGCATAAAAAGGGTTATAGGAGCCACTACTAAAGCCTGAACGGAAATTCTTCAGTGTGACCTGGAAGCCCTATCAGTTTCTCATTCTCTTGATTAAATGTGTATCTGTGACAGGCCTAGAGATGCATGGATTTGGTCATAGTGTTTTTATTGTCTTCACTTTCAAACTCTATTCCATTTCCCCAATAGATTTCTGCTGCTACTGTCCATTGCCATGCCATAAACAGGCATAAAGTAATTCAATATTAAATAAAAATTACTGCTCTGAAAAGGCAAGGTTTCATATACAGATTTAATGTAATGCAAACCTTCAGCAATTTGGCTCTGGCGTGGCTGAAAATATCTATCAGTCTGTTGCCTACATACAAATGCACATGCACATTATACAAGCCCATATTGATGAAGTACATAATGGAGTATTACACAATACATTTGTTGTGGATAACCTTGGATAGATGTACACTGAACATGCTATAACTGCAGATTTAAAGACTGCACCAGAGAAGGAAAAGTTGGTTAAGGTTATTCATTTTTTTTTCTTAATGCAAGCAGGTTTAAGTATTCATTACACTGTAATATGACATGGCTACAGCTGAGCTCTTCCTTATTCTTTAAAAAGAAAGAGGTTTCTATTTGATATACCATTAGATAGTATTTATATATTTATTTTTTTCTTTTATAACCAATTGTTATTAGTTGTTAGCTAGCCATGGTCAAAGCACTGAAATTGAATGTATCCCTATCTATCTTTTCCTCTTTTTCCTTTTTTATTTTCCTTTTGAACAGAACAGCTTTTGAGATGTACTGAGCAGTTAGCAGCAGAGAGCATTACAGGCTTAAATAACATACACATTTTGTGTAAGCAGCATGAAAAGGTCACAAGCAGTCTTAAATAAAAAGGGCTTCAGAGCTTATTTCAAATTCCCAGCTCTTGATCACATTGAAACTCTTCTAACTCTCCAGATTTGTTGTCATTTACAGATTGATGTTTCATAGAATGATGAAGACCTCTAAGATCATCAAGTCCAACTGTTAAATTAACACTGCCAAGCCCACCACTCAACTGTGTCCCTGTGCACCACATCTACATGTTGCTTTGAACACTTCCAAGGATGGTGATTCCACCACTTCCCTTGGGGAGCCTGGGCCAATGCTTAACCATTCTGGCAGTGGATAAACGCCTAGAAGGACTGTTGTATGTGCTTGGAGAAGAATGTCCCATGAAAGGGGGAGTCACATGCTACACTGTGTGGTGTCAACATTTAAACCCCTCTGCAAACCAGTCAAACTCCTGTTCAGAAACTTCTTGGGTAGCTGTGGAAGTAAAAAGATTAAGTATGGAAGGTGAACTGTAAGTGATGACTGACAATAAAAACAGGGGATGTGTCCTAGATAAAGAAACCTCATACTGAAGCTTCTGTTTAAATTGAGAGTTACAGACTGACAGATGTGGCATCTGCTGGTGACTTATATTGTTTGGGATTGTGGTTTTGTGTTTTGTGTTTGTTTTTAAATTTCAGTTTAAGTTTCATGCTCTTCTTTTCCCAGGACAAGCCACATAGGGACTCCTAAGTAGATCCTCTGCAAGCAAATAAAAAAACCACTTCAAGACTAGGGTAAATTTCTTTCTTTCTGCATTATGGCATAGCTGACCTTCTCACTAGGTTCAAGTCAACCAAATAAAATGTTTTGCTTTTAAACCTGTACAGTAGCAGTGCAAAACCACTTTTTAACACCAGGGAGCTAAGCCACTTTTTTGTGATCTTTTGTTTGATCAGGAGGATTCATCATGAACACTAATTTTGTTTCTGCAGCAAAAAAGCAAATGCATGCAGGGTTTTTTTCCCTCATGAGGTAGCAACTCTCCTCTCTTAGTTCATCCTTGCACAAACTTCCATATCAGAATACACATGTTATTTTAAAATAAGCTCTACAGTGTAGTTATTCACTAAATGTAATCTTCTATATGTCTATATTTTCTCATGTGACAACTGAGCAATGATTACACTCTCTAATGAAGCCTCTGAACCACAGAAACCTCCAAAGGATATCAGGTAAAACTGTATTTGGGACTAGAAAACCCAGAAGTAAGCATTTCTGCTCCTGCTCTGAACTGAATATTGCTGAGCTCTGCAGCTGAAAAAGAAGTGCTGTAGATACACTACATCTTATGTTTTGAAAGTAACACATCAGCACAGCATCAGTGTACTAATGAATGTTTCACAGCTGCAGTACTATAATGAGGAGGCAAGAAATACATTAGAAAGACAGGGCTGAATTAGAGGAAACTTTTATAGTAGGTTATTTAGGCCAGCATTTTTAGTAAGGCTACTTGCTTACTTTTCTCTAAATTTCTGGATTCAGCACAGCATTAAATACAGTGAGAAATGAGGTGAAGTCACAAACTGGTTCTAGAAAATGCATGTAGAAATGCAAGTATCTTGTGAAATACTCTTTGGAGTTTTTCTTGACTGCTCAATCATGCAGCTGTCCAGTGTGCAGGGAGTTGGATCTCTGTTACACAGAAACATCATCACAGCTGGAAAGGACCTTCAAGATCATCAAGTTCAACCAAGAGCCCTACACTACTGTTATCTCTAAACCATGCCCTGAAGTGCCACATCTAAAGTTACTCTACCTTCTTCCTCTCCATTCCCACACAAGTGTCTCTACTCATTGCACCCCATTAGAGAATAAATGAGTCCTTTTTTGATTTCTCTATTCTGTGTGATGCAACCACCCAAGTAGTCAATGAGAGTAAGAATCCTAAACATAATTGGCACTATTTTTAATGACAGTACTTACCTTGTTGTAACTACTGACATGTGAAAGTGTCTGCATTTTGTAACATCTTCAGAAGTATCCCCCTTGCTCATTTAGCAGGCAAGCACTATAGTGCATAGTCATTTCCTCTAGAGCTGTGTTAAGTAGTTTACAAAAAGTGCCTAGGTAAGAGGCTCGTGTCTTCCTATATTTAACCTTTGTCTGTTTTTTTTTTTTTGCTGCCACATTGTTAGGGATGAAAATGAAACAGTTTGTCCTGGGTAATTTAGGGAAAGCCACATAAGCTGATTCCACATTGCTTAATATTTTTAAGCTTTTCCTGCTTTTCCTGTGCCATTTTACCAAGAATAAAAAATGTAGTGACCTGACCTTTTCTCAAAGCCATGAATGCAGAAAGACACATGTACAAATGAAGAGAAGTCTTCAAATCAGAGCAAAATGCACACTATTAGTAAAAATCTATAGATTTTGAAGCCAAAGCTTTTATGTTGCATGCCCTCTTCATTTTTCCATGTGATTAGATTCTCTCATTAGAATGAAAACCATTTATCATCCTCAATGTACAGATAATATGATGATTGATGGTTTTGCAACCAGCTGTATAATATGCAAATGTCTGACTTTTTAATATTTCACAAAACATGGCATGCATGCATGCTTGTTTTAATCCCTTTAACACTCACATTAGATGCATGCCACAGAACATTATCACAGTAGGGCCACTGGACCCTCTATATCAAAGCAGACATGATTTCAATAACAATCCAAAATAAAGCCTTTTTTTTTTGCCCTTTGTAAATCTTTGCAGTACAGTTGGATAGCTGCCCTATAAGCATCATTATTTTGTCCCCAGCACAGATGCAAACCAGCTTCTTTACCATGAGTGGGTTCATTAGAGTGTTCCCTGTTATTAAGACCCTACAAATTTACATTTACTACAGACTAAAACAATCCTGCCACCAGCTAGGAGAGATGTTATGTTTCCTTCTCACCTTACTTTTGCTGCTGTTTTTTGTCATCTATAGCAAAGCAATGAACAGATGCCAGGACTGTATAATGCCAGTGAAATGAAGTCTGTGGCTTGTGGGAGCCAGCAACTGCCCCTGGCCCAGGGAAGGGCTATTGATAATGCATGTTTCACTCTGAAGAAGAGAAGGAAGAGGAGGATGACTACAGAGCTCAGCACTTCAGCAGCCTGGCAATTTTCATTTGGATAGGAAACTGGTGAGAAAAAAAAAAGAAGGTAGTAAATCTGGAGAGTTCTCTTTCCCATTTGTCACATCTTTGAGGTCTTACAGAGGGATCCTAGAGGCAGATAATCTAGTCATGAGGAAATGCCTCTTATGGCAGACAAAAATATCTGCCATAGCCTAGCAGACTTTCAGCTTTGGAGACAGAAGTCAGAATTATTCATCCTGGTTTCCTCCCATTTTACCTAGCACAGTGCATTTTTTGGATCCAAACTCAGCAGCACATGACAGGCACAGTCAAAATGATTTTGTTTTGTGGAAATAACAAGAGTTGTGTAGATGGATTTTACTGAGGTTTAATGCAGACCTTCCTGTGAGCCCTCAAGATTCTCTGTGTATTTTTAAGGTTTTTGGACTCTCCTTTTCTCCAAAGATTTCTTCATCTCTTCTAGATTTCTATCTCAGAAGGAAAGATTAATGTTTCTGATGAGATGATGAACCCTGCTTCTAGAACAGTTGGACTTTTTGCCCTTGACTGATGCCATAAACCTCACTGTGACATTTTCTAGAGCACCCATTTCTTGTGATGGAGATGGACCTGCAATTACAAAGGATTAGGGGATTCATGGGGCTCCCCTGTGACACTCTCAGATGCCACTTCCCTCGCTGCAGCAACATCTACTTGAAACAATATTTTGGCACAAATATATCCTCAAATGTATATCATATGAGAACACCTCCAAATCCTTTCAACTCAGTACAAATATGACTTTCAAAACTGCCAATTATGGCCTCCAAAAAATATCTCTCTCACATCTACTGTTGCTCCTGCCAGACAACATGCTGGGGAGACTGGAAATATTATGCTTAACCCCTTTTTATCCTTCAAGGTGGTGACCCAACCACCCTGGTTTTCTGTCCAGTGGAAATACAGTTACATTCAACCAAACATTTGAAAAGGTATTGCCCAGAGTCCTCCAGATGGGATCTGTCTGCAGCCTTTTCTTAGAAAAAGGCTGAGCAGGGAGCTGCCTGTCACCAGAGGTTGGGCTGAGTTTGCTCTTGCTGCCTCTGAGTGCTGAGGAGTTTGTAGTCTGTGTGTGATGAGTAGTAGCGAGCTCTGATATCAAAGGGTTATTTACTGGCACGTTGTGAAGATTATGGTGGATGGTTAGTGTCTGTAGAATGACCAGCTAGCCCTGCATCTTGCACCTCAGCTGGGGGCACACCTGGCATGTGACCCCAATGTCCAGATCCCTTTTTATCTCTCACCAACACTGGAGAAGATGAAAAACGTTGTTATGGTTTGGGTTAGAGCAGTATTCCATTAACATACATAATATCATATCAGCTTTCCCCCCTCACACCTTGCCTGGACTGTCCCTTTAAGAAACCTGAGATTCCTGAATCAAGGACACTGCAAACCCCTCCCCCCGCCCAGGGGTAGGGGAAGCCAGGGGAATGCTGTTTTTTTCTGCAGGACTTTTGGTTTAACTCGTAGCCACTAGGAAGCCTCCTCTCTTCTCTTCGCTCTCTGCTGGGACTTGGGTGCTGCTGGTGCCTCTGCTACCAGAGATGCACATTGAGCTGCTTGGGCTGCCTGATACTGCGGCTCTGCCCCGAGACGCGGAGCCGTCTGTGGCCTCGGTCCTGAAGTAATTACTTGTATAGAGGGGAAGTGGGTTTCGGTATCTGGGTCCTGTATATGTTTATATTCGTTTCATTTATGTTTGCTGTTGTTATTAAAGCAGTTCTTAGTTTTTAACTTCCCATCCAGTCTCTCCTTTACCTGCCTTGTGTGGGGGCTGGGAAGTGTGGGGTTTCTGGAGGAAAATGGACATATAGTGGACATAACTGTGAGCAATCTTGGACATTGTCTGACAGGATTCTGTTCTCATGGGAAGGCACGCTATTTGGGACACTGTTATTATGAGAAAGCCTGAAAACTTGGACTCTGTACTGTGTGAAAGTTATGCTGGGAGAACAGACTCAAGGACAGTGTGTTTGTGCAGTCCCGGAACAAGGAGACTAACGGCCTTGCCACCTGCAACAACAAGAACCTGACAGGAAGAGTCAGAGATAGAGATTGATGCCTTGTGGTCAGTAGGTCTTAGCAAATCATATGTAATGTTTAGGCGAGTGGACAATGCATGTAACCAATTGTAATTTGGGCTACCACATGGCACGTTTGTAGAAAAATGTATTTAAGCAGAGTGTGTGCTTAATAAAATTGACTTCTTGCCGTATTCATATTGAATCAAGTGCGGAGTTCGGGACTTCCGCGTCACAACAGCGAAGAGCCTTTAAACCCACCACATATGTGAAGAAAGGAAGGAGGGGTGCAAGAATCTACTACTGCCCTATTTTCCCCAGTGAAATGTATAAATATATCACTATCAGGACAGTGACCTTGCAGGGCTGCTCACTTCCCTAAGCATTTCCTTCAATTAGTGTGTTTGGTGCTTGAGCTGTCCTACAAAGGTTTGTAGGGCCCCTTGCTGAAGGCTTAATTTTGCTCTCCAGGTAGAGAAGATCTAATATTTAACACTATGGCTTCTTATTAGAAGGCCTTTTTGGAGAAGAAGCAAGGAAAGAAGAAATAAAGACTCACAGACAGACTAAACAACTTAGAGTTGAACATTTTAACTCATAATGTCTCCTGGCAGATATTCAGCAGTTCTGAATTGTCTGTGTTGCCAAGAAAGGCTGTTCTACATATCCCTCTACTTTCAAAATTAGCATGCATTCTGTATATTACACTTCTTACTGTCTGGGAACTGCATCATCCAAACCTACCTTCTTCTTACACTGATGTTGTACTAGATCATGCCATTCTAAAAATAAGAACAACAAAGTGGCATCTTAATAGGTTTCTTGTTCTTCTCCTTGACCTTGCGACAGTGGTGGTCTATTTCTACCATTTTGCAAAGTTTTGTATTTTACTTAGCAGTAGCACCTCCAGTGTCTGCAGGTCATCACAATTTCATTTGTCACTCTCCCTTTTCCTTCTAAGAACAGAAAACTGGATAGTTGTGGATTTAAAAAATAAAAACACCAAGAAAAAAACCCAACCCAAAAGCAGCCAACCAACCAGTGTAATAATAAATGGAAAACAAAACAAAACACAACCAACCAAAACAAAACAGCAGCCTTCTCAGGTTTTGGATTTATTATTATTATTATACCAAGAACATTTGTGAATAAGCATGCTACTGTACACCTCTGGTTTAGAGGGTACAGCAGAGGCCCTGCATCCTTTGAATCAAAGCCCAAGAGGTGAAACACCTGCATAATAATTCAGCAAGTGCTGCCTGAAGGCTGCTACACTGAAGTAATACTGATGAGACCATGCCCTACTAAGCAAACTGACTTACTGCAGAGTAACAGACAAATGACCATGTTTTCTCTTTTTCAGTGTAAACCAGAGAAGCAGGTTTTGTTGTAAAATACACTGCATCCTGAGGCAAAGAATCATGTGAAAACTCTTTTCTTACAGAGACATCACAGAATCATTAAGGTTGGAAGAAATCTTTAAGATTAAGTTCAAGCATCAACCTACCACCACCATGCCACTAAACCACACCCCTAAGTACCACATCTAGATGTTTTTTAAACACCTCCTGGGATGGTGACTCCACCACTGCCCTGGGCAGCCTGGGTCAATGTCTAATAACTCTTTCTGTGAAGAAAGTTTTCCTGATATCCAATCTAAACCTCCCCTGGTGCAACCTATTAATCTGATTTCAGGATGTTGTTTTCTTAGTAAGGTCCTTTCACTCCTTTATGACACAAGATCAGAAACAGTATTTACTGCCATTGCATTAGCATTCTGCTTACTGGAAGAGCAGAAATTCTTCCCTTCTGAAAGAAATGAGATTATAACACATCTGAGATGATGGTTTCCTAGAATAAAATGTTTAGAATACAGAGTATTAATTAGCATATTCTTTTTTAACTGCCAGCTTTAAACTTATAGAAATAGTTATAGTGAGGGTGGCAGCACAATGGGAGAGCAATGAAACTCCAGAATCTCACAAAGAGAACAGAGTCCTGAGGATGGTGAGGAGAGGCTAGACTCCAAGCTCATAGCCCTGCAGCTGGGGCACAGCTATTTCCTTTGGTCCCTGTGCTCAGGAGAGGGAAGACAGAAGCAGCACTAGGGTACTGGAAGTAAGAGAAGGACTTAAAAGATGCAGTTGGTTTTCAGGGAAGCATGACTGGGGAGAGGACATCACTAGCTTATGTTCTGCAAGTGTCATAACCTGGAAGTCTTTACTAAAATCAAATACTCTCCTGTGGAATATATCCAAAAATGTTTTGTTACAAATATTGATAAAAAAATAAAACCAAACTTGAATCATGTCATGACTTAAACTATTATGGATTGATAAAGGCAGAAGCATAGTTTATCTTCTTTAGAGCTCAATTGAAATACATTATTCATTCTATAATTGCAGCATAACAGTAACATTATAAACACAGGATACCAGTCTGCCACCAGCCTTCTTTGCCACAGAGGCAAAATTGAGTTGTGAGGACCTCCAGGTGATATCTCAGGAATCTCCTCTCTAACAAGGAGCCTGTACTGCTGTATGTGCAGTTACAGGATACAGGATTTCAGTTTTCCTCCTGCTGAAATTCACAAGGCTCCTGCCAGGACATTTCTGCCTCTTGCCCGGGTACATCAGAATAGCTGCCCTGGCCTCCAGGGTATCAACCATCCCAGGTCATCTGCAAGCTTGCTGAAAGGGCACTCCATAACGTGGGGCCAAAATAAAAGCATGAACACTATTGATTCCTGAGATACATCACTAACCAAGCACCAGCTGGACTTTGTACTACTGGTCACAGTCTTTTGAGCCTGGCAGTTCTGTCAATTTTCTCCCCACTTTCTACAGAAGTCACAAATTTGGATCTATTTGTACACTGGGGGAGATCATGCTGCAAGACTTCTGAAGATATCAAATCCCTTGTGCATTTCCCTGCACACATGTGGCCCACACATGCAGTCAGGTCTTTTCTAACACTGAACTGTTGGAATCCCTTTTCCTTAGTTTGAAAAGGCTGAAAAGACTTCAGCAGGAGAGAACCAACTGCACAGGTCCTCTCCTGTAACAACTCCAAAAGTATTTAATGCTTTTAATACAATTCCACAACATTAACAACAGCAGTTAAGTGAATGGCTGATTTTAAAAGCAGATCAGATTAAAGTTAATACATAAGTTTCTAAAAAGAACTCTTTGTAGCCCTACCACTGCCCTGTTTTCTGCTGTTCATCACTCTCCTGTCATTCTACATCCCAGACTTCACTTCATCTGCCAGACTCTTAGAGAGCTGCCATAAAGACTCTGACATTAAGCCTTTTCTGCTTCACTTTTGTCAGTCAACCCTTGTCTGAATTCCCTGAATGCACTTTGCAAATAGTTGGGTAGTGTCAAGCAGGTTATAATTGTTAGATGGAATGCTCCTTTCCCTCCAGAAAGCCTACAGTTGTGCCAAGGAGTAACTGCTTGCTTACTTGTCTTGTAGCCTAACACTTCTTTGGTATGGGATGACTCTCAGAGAATGGCCAAGCCAGGGGCCTGTGTAGCACCCCTGGAAAAACACCTGCCAGCTGGTAGGTACAGCCTGCAGTTCAGTAAGCAAGATGACAAGGAAGTCAACAGGATCAAGAGAAGAAAACTGGTGACTGTCAGAAAGCAGGTTAGGCAGAAATGGTTGCTGGCTGTGCCAGTCAGTGTCTCAGTTGGCAGTTGCTTGCTCTTTGGGCAGTTCAGGTGCCTCTCTCTCCCTGGTAGATTGGCGTATGGTCTGTCAGTCAGGTGACTTCAATCACAGGCTTGCTGCTTTACTGTCATTTGTGGGAATGCTGTTTCCAAGAATGGATAGGTGAGGACTCACAAAGCATTACTGGGAAGTTTTGGAAACCTAAACAGGCAGTTGGGTATTTTACTACCTGTATAGTTTAACACCCTGTCTACTTTATTTAAAGGGAAAAAAAAGGAGTAAAGGCTTTAAATACATTATGGTAAATAGACATAAGAAAGGATATATTCTGTGATTCTGTGATATCTACAGAATTCATAAAATTAGGAAACTATGTTCCTGGGAAGTTTGAAATTTAAACATTATTTTTATCTATTTTGCATTAAAAAAAAGATAAACCTAAATCAATGATGTGAAATTGAGATCCAGAACTTCTGGAAAAGGTTTTTTTTCTGGAATTAAGCTTTGGTCATGATCCTTCTCCTGCAGAAGAGAAAGTTATTTGCTATCTGCACACACTGCTGAATTAAACCTTTCCAGTTCATTGTAAGATCATCTAAGTGCTACAAAACCACTTATGCAGAGACAATAGTTCAGAAAGGGACAACTATCTCCCCAGTAATTCCTACAAAAATTGGTTTTCATCTGAGGTTAACTGGCCACTTAGCTGGACTACAGGAGCAAAACAAATGATGGTCTTTACTCAGTGCAGTTCAGGGTCTGTTAAGGGCATACAAAGGTAAAAGAGGCAGCCCTTCCCCAGCATTACCCCACTGATAAGAGGCAGAGAGAGGATTCTAAGCATGACTTAAACACCCTTTTCAAGTTGCTAAAACTCCTTCCCAAAACAGCCACAATCTGGAGCATGACACTGAGCCAGCTGTTGTGGAAGCTTGGATAATGACTGTGAAAATGGGCTGCTAATAAGCTAAGCATGAGCTTCTCTGACAAATGAGCTGTTAGGAAGCAGTAAGCTTGCAGCAGGTGAAACTTTCTTGCATTGAATGTTGAGGTAAGGCTAACTGTTCAGCACCAGTAGAGGATGTTGTTTGGGGGGCTTCAGACAGCATCACTCCCCTCTTCTCTATCTCCTCTTCAAAAAAAGAAGTTGAAGGATGATGAAAACAACCCTCTCTTTCTTCCTTAAAATTTAGGCCTTATTATCATATGTGCTACAGTGCAGAGCATTTCTGGCCACAGCTACATTCAGTACAGTGATATGGTTTCACAGTGAAACCCTTGATTGTCCTCACCTACTGTGTGCTGGCTCAGTTCACAGGCTGGGGTTTTAGTTCATGATACCCAAGCCTCATTTGGAGAAAGCTAAAATGGGAGCTCTACTCCAAGCAAGTACTAAATGTTCTGCCATACCTGCTGAGGAGAGAGTCTGAAGCAGAGAGAGACACTTCAGATAGCTTCAATCATGTGTTGTCAAAGCCAAACTAAATCTTGGCTGGAGTAAATCCCCAAAACACACACAAGGAAAATACAGGAATTACAGTGCCAATAGCTTTGATTACTGTCCATTTCTGTTTTGCCAAATTGCTTCCTAATAGAGATGAAACTTCAACATCCTCCCCCCAAAAATCCCTTTTCTAAAGTGTTATAAATGTTGAGCCAGCAGTAAGAGACAGTGAGGTACAGTAGCATGCTGTGGAAAACCTTCTGAAATGTCTTTTCCTTCTGCCAACCAAAGTCAGACCTCCTTACAAATGCCATCAGCATAATGACATCTATTGGCATTTCCTTAAATATTACATTAAAGAGTCAAAAATGCATGGGTTTTATGTTTGGCATTTTCCATGCAGTAATAAGCCAAGCCACTGTGCCTGTGAGAAGCTTTCTGTGCATGGCTTAGATTCATTTAAACACCTGCCCAGAAGCAATATACACAACCAGACAAAAAGAATGCAGCTTCCATGTCTAAGGTTATTTGGGGCAGATAGCTTCCTGCCTTTGCCAAGAGGGAGCTTATTATGATGAAAAGTATGTGATTAAGTTCCTAGTAGACTGCTTTAGAGTCTTAGCATACAGAAAGTTCACCCTAAGTAACACTTCTTTGAGATCTGTTGTGCATGCACATATTTATATTGAGATTTGTGCACAATCACACTCAGAAAGAATTTGGGTTCAGGCATGGGCATGTCTCTCCCTCCATTCCAAATGTAGGTTTTATTAAAGAGTGAATGAAAATCCATCTCTCGATCCTTCAGTTCCAGGATTTCTCTAGTAAGACTTGACTCTAGAGACTAACATGGTAGCATGGGCTGTAAATCATAACCTCCTCGACAGACAAGGAGAAGCAAAGGTTGTGTCTGTATATTCCCAAATCCTACATGATATAAGATAAAAACTGAAGGGCCTGAGTTTAAAAGGTCTCAGAACTGAGGCTGTCAGGCTTACTATTTCTGCAGTTGTCTCATCCCGCCTGCACTTGGTTTTCAGCTGGCCTAGCTCTAACATTTTATTCCTGATGTGGATTTTCTTCTTCTCTCTCTCTTCTCCATACTTTTGTATAATTTTGTAGGGCACAACTACATTTTTATACAGCTATATGAAAGAAATAGTTATTTTGCTTAGAAAGAGATACCTAGGACTCTAATGATGCAGCATGGGTACATGGAGGCTTGATAAGACAGGAAAGGCTCTGAGAAGTGAGGGTAACAGGAAAAGTCCAGAGGAGTATGGGCATGGGATGATAAGGGATGGGGCATAGGATCACCAGTGGTCAGACACAGAAATGCAGATCTGGAGCTGGAAGAAGTCTAATTTTAGGGGGAGTAAAGAGAACAACAAACTAATGTCTATCATATTCGAAAGGTACCATATGTACTACATTTGGATGTGACATGGAGTTGCAGACCAATGAAGAAATAGCAAAGGTGTAAAAGTGTTCTGCTACGATTTCAGTTCAGTTTTACTAACAGTAAATTCTTGGCTACAGAAAGAGGGTGTATGACTTTTTTTGCCCATAAACAAGTTTGCACAAGCACTTACACAATTGGTACTCTAGGTATCTTTTGGTCTCAGTCTCTTTAGTCAAATACTCTGTGTGCTTCCTCAGAAGGATCAGTACTAAAGAAGCAGCACTGCAGACTGTGTGCTGTCATCAGCTAAGTTAAAAAAAAAACATTCCTCCCACCCCTAGTGGGGATGTGACTATAAATGAGAGAACCCTCAGAGGCTACTCAGCACTCCAAATTTAGTAGGCTTCACCAGAATGCCATAAGAAACCAGTCTATCCCAAAATCCAATAAATGTTGTGTTAAAGATAAACCAGAAAACTTCATATCAAATACTGCCACCCCCACATCTAACAGTGAATAAAGAACAGCATATTGCACAATGCTTCCCATAGAGGCATCCTTTTTTATACTTTCTGTAGCACTGGGGGGAAAAAAAAATCCTCCTGAGAGTCTTTTCCCTGAAAACCACTTTGGATGAAGATATTCCACCTGGACGTGCTGTAAATATGTGTAACCCACCGCATGGCCAAATATGGTCTATGGACAATCACACAAAGGAGAGGAGATCACATCAGTCATAGCTTTGCTATCTGAGGTCCCCTAGGAGTATATACTGCAGCATACTTCTCTTTAAAGTACACCAGATACAGATGCTTTACACAATGCATCATAGGAAAACAACTATGAGAAAACTGAGCAAACAAGGAAAGACAAGTGGAAGTGACTGAAGTAATCCATGGCATAAACTAGTGGGCAGAGTTTCAAACCTCTGCTCCCTAAACAACACTGGTATTTACCTTGGGTTACAACCTCATACCCAAACAGAGCTATTAGTAGTTGCTGAACAAACTCAAAACTGGAAATATTTCATAGAATCGTAGAATCATTATGACTGGAAAAGAGCTCTGGGATGAAGTCCAACCATCCACCCAACACTACCATGCTCACCACTACACCATGTCCCCAGGCACCACATCTACACATTTTCTGACTACTTCCAGGGATGATGACTCCACCACTTCCCTGGACAACCTGTTCATATGCCTGTATTTTCTTTTCTGGCACCTATCAAAGAATTTTTCTCTCTCTAGCTGAACCAGAGTCAGCATATTTCAGGCTGCAGAACTCACTTTCATCTTCCCTCAACCATCAGCTTACACTGGCTTGTCACAAATTTCCCTATCAGCCTGCCTGACTGATTAATGGGAAGGAGCAGATGTCCAAGTCTGTATCTATCACAGCAGACAGCTCTCTCTCTGTTATTTACCTGCACAACAAGCATGGCCCTTCCTTGTGCTAGAGAGCCCAGCACTGGAAGGGAGAGCCTGGTATTGACTGAGCTGTCTGCCTACATCTGCCTACTCAAAGTGCACATCCAGTGCTGCAGCTGTAAGGAAGGAACTAATTATAGACTGGTACTAGAGCCTGGAACACACCAGAAAAATTGCTGTTGGGATAAAGGATGAAGGGTTCTTGTGGAAAGGAATTCAGGATTCCCTTTCTTTTCAGAAATATTACATATCTTGTAGAGATACTGACATATTTTTCAGTCTAAATTGAGCAGGAAATCCCTTGGACATCATTTCCATGGACCTTTAAACATTCCAAACCTGAATATTTACTGTAAATTGGTAAGGGTAGATAAAAATCTATGGAGAAAAACAGATAGTAACCACCATTTACAACCTGGGAAATGAAAACAAAAAGAAAAATATATTAAATGGAGGAAACAAATATGTTAGATTATTATTCCATAAGCTCTAATGATTAACTTGAAATAGCTGTTGGCAGAAATCAGTTTTTGCCCTTTGTTTTTATGGCTATTTAAGGTCAACAGAGCTCAGGAGATGCTGAAGAAGAGGAATTTATGTATTTCTAATGGTACAAATCCTCTTGTCAACAATGTCTGGAAAATATTTTTACTTAACAACAACGATATCTCTAGAACTTGTTTTTAAGATTTTGTTTTTATTAAGCAAATAAAGGCAACTCCTACTACTATAAAAACAAGTGACCCAGTAACTGCTACACTCAAATAAGATAAACACTCCTGTATAAGGTCTTATTTAATCCCACTATATTTTTGATTGAAAACACTTTTTTTTTTGGTGATTTATTTGAAAGGGGGTTTTAGTCACACACTCTCAGAGAGTGCATCTGTAGAGCTGAAAGGTTCAAGGACTGGGCTACAGTTTTCTCTGAGCCTCACTTAGACTGATTAAGGACCAAAAAGTAAGAGCCTGCTCTCTGACCTAGCAGAAGCAGAGATTTGAACTAAGGTCTGCCAGTATCTTTTATACCAAGAGTTATAAACCTTTTGTACTGAACAAAAGTATAACTTTAAAACCTGGCATCAGAACTGTAATTATCTTCTTATGAATTCCAGTCTGAGGTTTGTTTTATGGCTGCTGAAGAAATGTTTACATCTGCCCCTAAAGAAACATTAATAGCACAAGCCCAGACATTAGGCTGAACAAGGGCCAGAGCATGTACAAGGCTTCATAAGCATCTAAGCATCACACCTGGTCCAGCCATAAGCTCATAGGATGTTGCCTTATGACATGGCAGCTTTTTTGATAATCTATTAAACAGAGACTGATTTTTAATCAGTAACTAACTTTTCATCAAGTTCTAGACTCTTTATAGGTGGAAGGGGTGATCATGCATAGGAAAGGTAATTCATACTTAACTCTTGCTGTTGAAACATTACCATGTTAGGAAAAAAAATCCCTGTTCACTCTCAAGAGAAAATTAAGCAAAGGATAATAAGTGACATCAAACAGCAGAAAGCTATTTCTTGTTTTCTGTGTCCATGGTAGGAAAAGAAGTCATGAGTTCAAATCACAGACAAGAAGATTTAGTCATTACTAGAGATAGCCTTTTTCTGGAAAACATAAACCACCACAATAGATAATTCAGGAAGGTTTTGAAGTCCCTTTGCTGCTTACTCTTAACTCTGTCTAATCATTAAAGATGTTTAAGACTAGCTTAGAATGACCTAAAAGTAACTCTCATGAATAATCCAGTATTCCAGATCTTGCCTTAGGACTGAAAGGGTAACTAGACAAGCTCTTGTGATGCTTTCCTACCTTATCACTGTCTCTTCAGATTCTCTATTTTGCTGACAACTATTAGCAAATAAATATTAGCTGATAAGTATTAGCATAATCCACTACATTTTTTCTTACATGCTGTAATTCTCTGTTATCATGCAAACTGCAGAGGACTGTTAAAAGATATTTAAGAGAAGACTCAGTGATTAGAGTCAAGAAGTTCCCTGACCATGTCAGGTACAGTGAGGTGACCTGAGCAGCAGACTCTGCTCTTGTCAGGAGAAGAAAGCACTCATCCAGCTCTAATGCAGGAATATCCTGTGTGTAAAATATTTAATGAAACAATTTAGCAGGACACCTATGATGCATATGTTGTTGATGAGGCCTGAAAACAGTAACTGGGGTTTTAAAGTGACCTTTCTCAATGCATTGATTTGCTGCTCATTTGGCCAGACATCCAGTATCTAATTCATTCATCTGGCTTTCAGTCACTTGCTAATGAGCCTGCTCTTCTTTAGAAATCACAGTGTAATTCAGAATTAGTTAACAGGCATAATAATATTTCCTTAGTTTAGAAACATTCTAAAGTAAGTGGCCAGTCATCATTAATTCATGTGGTTTTCACTATAATGTTAATCATGATAAATTAATTCACTTCACAGTTATGGTTGATATGTGACTTATTCTAGAAAAGTTGCTCAGTAATTTAAAATGCTATTATCTTAAAATGTCATATTACTCTGTTTTAATTTTATTGCAACATTTTTTTGCATCAAGAGATCAGCAAAATTATTTGTTAAAAATGGGAAGTAAACAGGCACTTGTGCTAGAGAATACTAATCAAGCTCTAAAAGCAACAGCCAGGGAAACACTCTCACAAGAGCAACTCAACAGCCAAGCAAGCATAGAAATGTTTCAGGAAACTATTCCACTGGTAATGCTCCTGCAGTTCACCATTAGCATCTGTTTTCCACCATACAGTTCTCCTCTTCTGGGAAGCAGGAAGAAGGTGGGAAAAATATGAACCAAGGATTACACTGGGGAACCACAAAGGTAAAAATCACAGGGAGAGAGAGGGTGCCCAGACCCCCTAGAACAAGCAGTGCTGAACCCCTGAAGAGTGACAGCTCTGACTCAGTGAGGGCAGGAACAAGAATGACTAAACTATGGCTAAACCCTTCCCCCCCACCCCCCAACATAAGAGAGCAGCCTGCTGGGAGTGCAGGTGATCAGAGCTGGCAAACAGAGTGTGATGTAGCAGTTCACAGAGTCAGGGCACCCAGGAGGACACAGTCACCTTCCTGGCTCAAGAGGTGAGCTCAACTACTGGTCATGGCCTGCCCAGCTAGAAGGAACCTAGCTATGGTTTCCACTCAGCTGAAAGCTGTCACCAGAAGGGATGTGTGTCCAGAGAATGGCAATGAGGCTAGTGAGGGGTCTGGAGAATGAGTCTTATGAGGAGTGGTTGAGGGAACTGGGGTTGTTTAGTCTGGAGAAGAGGAGGCTGAGGGGTGACATCTCTCTCTACAACTACCTGAAAGGAGGTTATAGCGAGATGGGGGTAGGTCTCTTCTTCAGGGTTAGCAGTGAGAGGATGAGAAGAAACAGCTTCAAGTTGAAGCAGGTGAGGTGTAGTTTAGATATAAGGAGAAATTTCTTTACTGAAAGGGTTGTGAAAGGGCTGCCCAGGGAGGTGGTGGAGTCGCTGTCCCCCTGGAGGTCTTTAAGAAAGATTTAGATGTGGTCCTTAGGGACATGGTTTAGTTGTATAGTGATAGGCATGGTTGGACTTGATCTTAGAGGTCTCTTCCAACCATTGTGATTCTGTGATTCTGATTCTGTGATGTGTGTTCTTACACATGTAAAAATCACTTCTGTGAGAACATGTAAAAAAAGGAAACTGATGCTGAAGAAGAGCCTGATGAGGACAAAGCTTCCTCTCCTTGTGAGGAGCATGCACAGAGAGCAGAGGCACACTGTGAGCTGCTTTGTGAACTCTGTACCAGCTAGAACACTAATTTTTGCACAGTGATTTCATTCCTAGGTGCAGCATGTAATCATGCCTGCAGGTCACAGAGGTATGCATCTCTGTGGACAAGTTTAAATGTAATGTGACAGGGTAGAACACCCTTCCAAGCATAGTGGGAAATAAGTGCTTTTTGGATCCTTTCTTATTTTCCTGTCTAAAAGAAACGGTAAACCTCAAAGCAGCAGAAGTTCAGTAAAACTGCAAGTGTGCCAACTGTCTCTATCATCTAAAGGCAGAAGTGTTGAGTGGAGAATGAAATCTCAAGGTTATGAATTTTTAAAAGTCTTTCCTTTTTGCCCACATCAACCTTGCCTTCACTGTTAAAAATTTCATCTTCACTCACTGGTCTTTGACCAGACCTTGAACTGAGGAGAAAGAGTATTCAGTACAATTTGAGAGTAATATTTAGTGCAGTAAGACTAGACATTGGTCATAGTCATACTTTTGGTGGTACTTTCATTCAGCAGGATCACTGGACTTCATAAGGAATAGAAAAGGATGACAGGTCCAGCTGTGAAAGTAGAGAGATTTTGGAAAAAGTTATCATGTTTTAATATGTCAAAAAGTGTTTGTGAATCCTTAATATCTCTCAAAGCAAAGTCTTCCTAGACCAAAAGAGTCTAAGTATCACCTATCATGATTCAGCTTTATGTCAGCCATCCTGGATTCTCACAATTGCCTGAAGCTTAGCAAGGAAGGGCAGATAACCATACTACTGAGAGGTAGTTAGTGCCTGACAGCTGTTCATTCAGCTTTTCTAGAGTATACCTTTCCCAAATTATTTCTCCCCTCATTTTCATCACAGATCTAATATTTGCTATTTCATACCTTGTTTTCAGCAATATCCTCTGGTAACTTTACAGCTACCTCCCAGTGATCTGTAGAATCCCACAGCTTCCTTGAGGACAGCCTTGCTTTTCTCTCTTTCCCCTTCCAGAAGGAAACCAAGATTTGAGAACCCTCTGCTTTTGCCCCAGCTACATTCACATCTCTTCTCCAGTCTCCCTTTGCTCCACTCTTCTCCAAGCACAACTCCCCACCCTCCCCGGCTCACACGCCTCATGTCCCTGCTACCCACACTCCTCTCACCTCTTCCTCATGCCCCAGGATGCCCAAGACTCTGCTTCTCTCCTGGCTTCCCTCCAGCTTCTCCAAGATGTCACCACAGGAGGAAAAGGACAATTCTTTAAGCATGATCTACCAGGAACTTGCCACATTGTATCTGATCTCTTACTGCTTTCCTTGGAAGCCATGTCTGATTTCTCACACAAAGCACTAGTCTCAGGGTAGCCTCCAATAGCCAGCAAGGCTTCCTGTGGTTTTACCTTACAAGGCAAACAATACGCCTTCTTCAGCTAGAAACACTCTGATTTATCTATTTATTTAGTTTTGTACAGTGTCTCAGTTCATTAGCTACCTGTTTCAGCCTCATGGACTAGAAGTCATCCAGAAGTCACATACTGAACAAGCTAGATTTTAAATACTGTTCAGAGGGAAAGATGTGCTCTACAAAAATCTCATACACTTAACTGAAACAAGTTTCCTGGAGGGGAATCTAGAGAAAATAAAAGATCTCCTTTATATTGTTAAGATTTAAGGATAGCTATAACACATTTTTCCCCTCTTAAAATAAGAGGGACCATCACTGTTGCTGGAATGGACCACACAGAGAAGAAAAGAGGAAACAGATTCTTAATATAGTAATTAATGAATGCTATCTAGTAGCAAAATCATGAAATAGTACTTGATAATGTACAAGGAAAATGTATTATGTTGTCTGAAAACAAAAATAAGCACTCAATTGGCTGTGAAAGGTGCAGAGTTAACAAAATCAGTTACTGAGCTGAGAGCAATATTAAGGAGCTGAACACCTGGATTTTCATATATATATATCTCAAGTCTTTTTTTCATGACAGTATATAAGGAGTAAAGACAAAGAAGAGGCAGAGAAGTAAGCTAAGGTAGAAAAATGTCTGTTCTCCCCTACCTCCATCAGATTGCCTTGCCTATTGTTTTTAATATACACTTACATTGCTCTTTAAAAGTAGTTCCATGACCTGCCCTCAGTGTACATGTCATGGCCAAATGCTGCCCTGCTCCTGCTGTGCTGCATCAGGATCCATGGAAGAAATATGCATGTCTCAGTGAGGGCCAGAGGAATGCTTTGAAGGTGCTGATTCAGCCCTGGGGGCATAAGGATAATACAAAGAGATATTTAATAAAGAATCCTTAGCTAAGCTACTTTTTTTAAAGCTTCAATTTATAGTCAGGAGGGGACCCTTGGCAGGTCTATATCAGAACAAACACAAATGGATACAAATATTCAAAATATAAAGAAGGTTGCAAGGGAAAAGTAGGGATATTCCCCTTGCAAACTTAAAACCCAGAACTACTTTATAGAAAGTACATTTTGAATTTAATGAAGAGAACCAAAGGATGATGTATGGTGCACCTAAAGGGGCTTAGAAATCTTGCATGAGTAATGGGTGCCGTATAGAAGGGTTTAAAGTTGTTCTAGAAGCTAAGAAAAAAGGAAGGTCAGAAGGAAAACGTTTCATTCAGGTCAGCATGCTGCTCCTTGGTGTTTTGCCGTTACTCAGCCAAGCAGTGCCCTAGGAAAGAAGCCATAGTTTCTGTTCCCTCCTACTTCTTGCCTGCAAAGATGAACTTGACCTTTGTCCTGACAATTAGGAGAAAGGAAAATCATTGGAAAGCTTCACCTTTCCTGCAAACCTCCTTGAATGAGATTGATTGTCAGCTAAAATTTGTAATCTAGTCTAAGAACACTGATGAGCATGTGACTTGAAATTCAATTTCAGCCTGGTGCAAAGGGTGCAGTTTCACATAGACCATGATAAATGAATAAATACATAAACAAACGAGGCAATTCTGTAAAGAGGTTGATGCAAAATAGTCAGGAATTCCTCATCCACCATGTTTTTTTAGAGCCACCACTTATATTCTGCATTTTGCATGGGTTTCCACCCCCTTGTCACTTTTTCATTCCCTCCACTTCAGCAAGTGCCACTTGACCTGAAGTAATGTCTAAACTGTGGTTGGAATGTTTGAGTCATTTGAAGCTGACTAAAGCTGGGACTGTGGGATGTGGGGAAGAAGCAGAGTAAAAAGTTAAGTTTCTCCCACCTTTTCTCTGTGTGAACTCAATGGGCTACTCTCACAATACCTTCAGCATGTAACACGGTCAGAGCTCAAACTTTTGGATCAAATGTGCTGGGAACAAGAGCAAAATCACACCAATAGCCAAGTGAATATGTGTCAACACCAGCAATGTGCAAGCATTTCTATTCAGTTCCCAAAAAGGGATGGCAGATAAGGAAAGGGAACAAAAAATGAGTTGCACTACTCTCCCACTCCTTGGCCAAACAGCAGTATGGCTGCTGACGTTTTACCTAATCAGCCCCAAAACTTCAGACCTCTGTGGGCTACAGTAAGAGCTGGGAGCAACTCGAGTTCTCTGCTGACTGTCAAAATTGCTGTGAGGCCCCTTCAACTATGGAAAAAGAAGAGGGTGTGTTTTTAGCCAGATGTAGGGCTGGGGAGAGGTGCAGAGCAGTCTGGAGGGCATAAAATGATTGATGTGGGGCTGGGAAGCATATAATTAATTGAGGTTGTTATACTAAGAATGCATAATAAATTGCTGTAGGTCTGGAGGGACACAGATTAATTAATAGGGACTTAGGGAGAAACTGGTGCTCTTAGTACCACTGGGCAATATTTTATGCAAATAAGTGTAATGTTATGCAAATTAAAAATCTACTAGGGTTTCTGTGCCATAAGATATTGGCAGAGATGTGCCTGCATTGTAAAACAAATTCCCTCTGCAACCACAGCATGACTGGAATTGGCAAATGTAAAAAATCTGTATTTTCAAATATCACACTGTTTGTGACATTCCCTACTAAAAGTACTTTTTACTCATATGTGTTCATTAAAAAACCCCTGATTCTACCCTCTCATTTTCCACATATGCTTTCATAACTGTGTATTGGGCTACACAACTAACTGAAAAAAACTACAGTAATGAAACTTGTCAATTTATTCAAAGACCTCTGAGTGTCTGAGCTCTCTCCCAGCACAGTGTGCTGCTTGGGAAGAGAAATTGCAGGGTGCCAAGGAAGAGAACAGCATTTCAGAGTAATGTGAGGGGACTGTAATGGCTCCACTCTGATATAAGAGAAAGAGCAGGAATCCTGGTTGCAACTGCTAAAATAAGGATCTGAAATATGAGGGCAGTAAACCTCTAATCTTGTCTGACCTGTTTGCCCAGACACACAGTCAAGAGCTATCAGAGATTAATCAATCCAGGAAGGAATTCAGGAAGAGCTATTTCATTCTCTGCTAAATTTTACAAGACTACTCTGAAGAGAAAACATTTGGTGGAAGTGTGATCCTCATTTGACGTGGTATGGTAATTTAAAGTAGATCATAGCTACGGAAGTAGAAAGAGATCACTAATGGAAGATTCAAGAAGCAGTGATTCCAGTAGGAGTAGTGCACTTTCTCCAAACAACTTTGATTGTTGCCTTTTGCACCACAGTTAATTTCATCAAAAGGAAAAAACACTTAAGACTTTAAGATGGTATTAAGATAATAACATTATTATGTTGCCTTCCCCCCTTACACCCCCAAGGAAAAATAACTTTATGACTATGATGGTCAGAAAATTGAGGGCAAATATTTGTCTACTTGTCTGGAAAGAAATAGAAGTTCTGGGCCTGATATAGGGAAATCTTTTACTTGTGAAGCACAGAAAGCTAAAACAAGATTGATCTTACAATTTTAACATTATCTTATAGATTATTACCAGCCTTGTTAGTATCTACCTAAAAGCAAAAAAAACTTGTAAAATATATATTAAAATATTCTCTGGTGTATAAAAGGCCCAATTTTCTAAATCCCATTCAGTCCCTCATATATTTGATTGTAAACATCACTATGAAAAAGCCACCTATTTCTGTTGGCTACACTGAGCCAAGCTTGTCATTAGGTGAATATTGTTCATCTCATTTCCAAAAGTGCTGACAGAAAAAGATCATATTGGAATTTCCACAAATTTTTTTATTCATGTCAAGCATAAATCACTAGTGACCTTACCAAAATTAATATATCCTTTCTTCTTTCTTGATTTATTTTGTTTAATCAAAGAGACTGAAGAACCTCTGTCTTTGGAGGTTTCCAAGGTCTAGACAAAAAATTCCAGTCTGGTTTGGTATAACAGACTACAGATCTTCCTTAAATTAATTCTGGGCTGAGTTAGGAGTTATCCTTTATGGTAACATCCAACACTTACCCTAGAAATTTTGACTGAAACTTTTAGTAAATTATTCCTAATGGCCTCACTGTTAAAAATGAGCTCTATTTTGAGTTTACTTTTTCTCACTTCAGCTTCCAGCCTTCAGATTTTGTTACACCTTTCTCTCCCATCCTGAAGAGCTGCTCATCAATGTGTTAGATGTTATACTTAGAGCAGCCACTTTAATTCTGACTCCTACTTTGGCATTTCTTTTCTATGTTGATATCAAGGTTCTGTTTTCTTCATCATTCATAAGCCAGAATACCTTTGTGCCATCTAAAGAATTTATCAGTGATTTTTGTTCTCTTTCTGAACTAGGTAAAAGACTGATTAAAAAACTGATTCTGTCATGAACTGCAGACAAGACACACACCTGCTGTATGTTACTTCCCATTTACCAGTCTTTGAGCCTGGTTTTTACTCCACTCGGCAGGCACCATACCTATGTCATCAGAGAGGCTTCTAATCAGCTTCCCAGGTGGAAAAAAATCAAGTGCTTCACAGAAGTATGCTGCATCAGTTTTATATATATATATATAAAAATAAAAGTATGCATATTTGATTTCTCAAGCCCTACTTTCAGTAAAGTCATGCTGACATGACTGTTCACAGAATGCTGGGAGTTGGAAGGGACCCGGAAAGATCATCTAGTCCAACCCTCCCTGCCATAGCAGGATTCCCCAGACCAGGTCACACAGAAACACATCAACTAAAGAGAAACACAAGTGAAATGCAGATTTGTAGTGGGCAGGAGAAGAGTAGAGCAGGGCATTGGCATGACCCTGGCAGACCTAGCCTCAGGGTCCAAGGATCTACACCTGGGCCTGGCAGAATGTCCTCCCCCATGGGCATCCCCAGCTACTGCCCTCCAGCTCGCCCCAGGCAGCACAGGGACAGTCTGGAATGTGCACCTCAGAGGCTCATGATCAACTTCCAAGTGCTGCCACCCACCCTTGGGGATGGAGGGGGAGAAGCTGAGGTGCATCATGTAGCTTCCACATCAGGGCTGTCATCAGTTGGGATTAATTCTAGAGAAGGATTTTTGAATTTTAGAAGCATTTCCTAAAATTTTGCAAGTACCTAGCATTGAGATTTCTCCCTTGTTATTGGTATGGGTCATGAATTCCAATTAGTTTTGTGTTATTAATAGATCAATAAACCATTTCAATCCTGTTTTGGTTTAAACTATGTTTAAAAAAAACCCCTGTTTACATTTCTCCCTGGGAAAATTCTACTCTTCTGAACGACTTATTTCAGTTCAAGACTTACTGAAGATACCTCTTCAAATCTTAGCAGCTGATAATCTCCCTGGAGAACATCTCTGCTGGTTCTTTAGAAATGCCAGGATGAAAATTAATTTTCAGGATGTAAAGGTAACTTATTTTATAGCTCTGTAATGGGAACCATGTCATCATTGTTCTGTGATTTGAATGTATCTGGCAATTTCCAAATACATCAAGAAAAAACCCTTTCAGAAACTTCTATATTGAAACTAAAACAACAAACACCCCACTTATCAGCCCAGCAATACACTGATACCCTTTTGTTTGTTCTTTAAGTACTCATAAATCCAATTTAATTTTGCTACATGTTCTATTGTTTCAGTTAACTCCATCTTTCACAGATTGCAAGGTTTTTATAATGTGTTTTTAAGCAGACCATTTTCATTATTATTTCTATTTTGGCAACAATTCAAATATTTTAATTTTTCCTGGTGATATTAATATTTGCCCGTTTCAACTCCTTCTCCAAACAGAGCTTGCTCATGTCTACTTTCAAGGCTTATAAAATTGGCTTTTATGAGCAAGTATACTAACTAAGAGTAGCTTATGGCCATTTGTACCTGGTTTTCTTCCATAATTGGTTCTTCAGTGTATTGAAGTTAATAAACTGGGATCTGAATGCAACACTATGGAACTTGCTGTATTTTATTTTTTCCTTTCTATTCTCATTCTAGACATATTAGGATGGGTGCCAAGCAATCATTACTAAACACTTTTTGTGTCTTTGCATTTCAGGAAATGCTGACTCAATGAAGGGTTAGCTGACTAGCCTTCATTTCTGTAGACATAAAGAAATCATATCCCAAAATGAGGACAAAATATGGTAGCCATCATTTCTTTGGGATTTTCATTGTCTCAGCTCATGAATTTTATATCTTCTTATAAATTCTAAGAACAATTTGACATTTTCTGCTAGTATCACCAAGCCAGAGAGTCCCTGTGAATACTAATGAACTTTTACTGGAATAAATATATTGCATACAGTGGTGATGCAGTTCCCTGACAAAGTATTTCACTACAGATATACTGCATACCATCAACATTTACAACATAGCTAATCACTTGGGGGAAAAAAAAAAAGTTGATATTCCCTGTGAATGACTATCCCTGGACTGCCATTTCTCAGAATTCATGGAGCACATGGACTAGGACTGAGAGGATACTTAACTCTTGCAGGAGCTAGAGCTCCTATCTCGCTCCTGAGGGTGGGGTTAAATCCATTGGTAACTGTGACACCAGGCCAAGCCCTGAACCCATCTCCCTTTCACAGAATCCTTAAGGTTGGAAAACACCTCCAAGATGATCAAGTCCAACTGTTAACCTATCACCACAACCATGGCCCTGAGTACCACATCGATATGTTTTTTGAAGCCCTCAGCAGCTTGTGTTGATGCCTAACAACTCCTTCAGGGAAGAAATTTTTCCCAATATCCAATCTAAACCATCCCTATTGCAACATGAGGCCATTTTCTCTTGTCCCCTCACTGGTAACCCAGGAGAAGAGACCAACACCCATCTCACTCCAATCTTCTTTCAGGTAGTTGGACAGAAAGAGAGAAAGAGAGATAGAGAGAGAGAAGGTCTTGCTTCAAAAGCCTCCTCTTCCTGAGATTAAACAATCCGAGTTTCCTCAGCTGCTCCTCTTAAGACTTAGTCTCCAGACCCTTCACCAGCCTTATTGCCCTTCTCTGAACACACTCCAGGACCTCAAGAGCTGTCTTGTAGTGAGAAGTGCCTTTCAGGCACTGCTTCCAAGGCAGTGTACAATTGCAGAGAGAAAAGACATGAAGTTACAATAAATTATGATGCTTTACCTTTCTGCTCTGTGTACTATTCCAGTTAACAGACTATGAATCATGCTGAGATAAACTGCTATGGTTTGGTTTTATACAAAACATTCCCATCCAGTAGTTTATGTGCTTGAGACATATTGTCTGAACACAACTGAACAAATCACATTTTTGCTTTTGGAAAATGATGGCACTTTTGACACTTGCTACAAGAAAACTGGATTTAATGTGTCTTTTGACACCTTTTGGGTAAGCAAGTCAATGAGGAGCTGCCAATCCTTTCTTTGCCTTCCATTAGAAAGTGCCATGGGATCCTGCATCAGAGCTTATGCCATACATGGTGTGACCACACAGTCCTGACCTTCCATCATTACCTGGGTGCTGAAAGTGCCCAGAAAGCTCCCTGTTAGAAGCTGGAAGGAACAGCTCTAAGGAACATGGTAAATAGCAAGGGAGCAAGGGCTGTTGATTAAATAGATACTTGAAGAAGAAGGAGAAATTAGATTTTTCTGGGAGAGGCAAACAAAAAAATCATTGAAACTAGGAGTATTTTATTGAAAGGTTCAAAATATTGGTGTGGACAAAATATGGCTTGGGGCTGAATGAGTGTATGATGAGGCACAAAGTGATGATATTGGTGTAAGGAACAGAGAAGTTACTTTTCCTAAGTATGATAAGAGTTAATATAAATTGAGGATGTCAGGATGCAAAAGAAAAGAAAAAGGAGAAGAATGATATCATGGGAACATGGGATTTTGTGATGAAGTTGATATTGCTTTTGACCACTATATTACAGTCCTTTGTCAAGGAGCAAAATAGCTTTAAAATTCCAGCAGATCAGACTGAAATGGTTACCTCTGTTTGCACAATACAAGAACAAAGCACTTTGATGATTTTCATTTTAAAAAATCCCAATTTTTCTGCCATTTCTTCCTTGTCAGTCTTTGGAATACATCAAAACCGAAATTTAAGACTAGGAAACAAATAAAGCAAAAGTAAGTGTCAATTAACAGAGAATAAAGACCTCTCAAGTCAGGCTGTAAAAATTCACAACTGCTTTTCCAGCTGCTGCAATGCTACTATGAGTGTTGATTTTATCTTGCTGTAATTTGATGTTTGCCTTTTATTCTTCTCTAATAATTTAGAACAAAGCATGGCCAAGAAGCAAAGTAAACCCTCAGAAATCAAAAAAAAAAATGGAACAGTAACCACCCTTTTACCCACAAAACTAGTCTGTCTTCCACAGAAGTGGTGGCATGGAAGTGTTTCTGTGAGCACAGTTTTCATGCTGTTTGGAAAACATTATTAGAATTGAATTTTAACTGAGGTCAGGATGGCTTCAGCTTCAGCATAGTTCACTTTGGGGTCTTCATACATAGTTGCTTGAAATGTAAAGGTTGGGAAATAATGTTGTTATGTACATGGCTTAGATAGGAAAACCATGTTCAGTTGCACTGTTAAGGTTTTGTAAATACAATTTAAAAGCCATCATCCTCATACTAAAGGCTTTCGAGTCTATGAAAAATAAAGCCAGTATTTTTTAAAATTAAAAATACCCCAAGGCAAAACAACTTAAAATTTTCCTAAGACATAAACCTAGTTTTATTTACACAGTTGTAAATTTCTCTTAATGTATGTCTAACATTTTTAGATCATTTCAAACTTTGGTAACAAACTGCTAGAACCACAAGATCATTTAGCACCAAGTTTGATTTTCAAAGTTGGACAAAGACAAATTATAATTTTGACCCTAGATATATGAGTTAGGATTGACTCTTTGAATGATAATTTGTCCTATTTGTCACAGACACTAAAGTATATTAGGTAAAACAACCCAAAAATCTCAAGAAGCCAACAAGAAACCCTATTAGAAACCCAATCCCAACCCTGAATTTCTAAAACTGGGTCTGTTTCAATCCTCTTAATTGTTCTAATCAATATTGCAGTTGTGCTTTTTAAGATATATTTTTAGATAAAGTTCCAATTCAAACTAAATCTTTTACCTTCCATAAATATTTATTTCCTTCCTATTTAATCTGTTTAATTAAATCTATTTAATTCTATATTCAATAATTCTTGTTTCTGTAACTTATTGTTCAGTTTTAGTCCAGCTGTTTCACTGCTGAAGAAAATGAACATCTTTCTTCCTACCCTAAAGCCCAAGTTCATAAATCTCTAAGATCACAATTGTTAGCACAGTACAGATTTGCAGAGCACCATCATACTACTTCTTTCTCCTTTCCTTTATTTTCTTGCATCCTTTGCAAGACAAGTTTCCCCTTTTATGGATACTATCCAGATCAGCTGCTGGAGTCACTAAAACCTCAAAGGTCTTTAGCATCTCTTTCTTTGCAGTGGTAGTTACAAAACAAGAAGCTTTTGAATTCAGATTTAAAATTCCAATCCTGTTACTGTTGTCTTGAGTTAAAAAAGCCAAAAAGCAAGCAATATTTCTGTTGTGGAAAAGGGAAGTACCCAGGGAATGTACTGATTTTGATAAAAACTTGTGTGGTGTCTGTCTTGCAACGTTAAGCTTGCATAGTGATGGGCTGAAGTATGAATTCCTAATATTGAAATAAATGTCAACCTCCCCTATGAGATTTGACAAGATGTAAGCAGGAGTGGGGAGAGAGCTGCCTGATACTGTTGTAAAGTTGCTCTCTATCACCTTTGGATGGCTGGAGAGATCAGGAGAGCTCTCTGATGACTGAGAAAAAGCAAATGTCACATTCATCTTCCAAAAGAACAAGAAATGTGCTCTAAGGAATTGCAGGCATAATCAACATCACCTCACTGGATGTGAAATAGTAAGGTTTGCATGCAGATGGCTAATCCCAACCTCTGGCACCACTAAAACATGGTAAAACACTACAGGTTTAAAAAACAAGGGTAGGACTTAAACTTAATAAATAAAGGTGATATTTCCAGGACAAACTACTATAATGCCAAATGAACTTCTAAAATTAAGAAAACCAGGAAAAAATGGGTTAGGGTTAGAGACGGACAAACTGGTTTTAAGGGGAAATAAAGTGGAAAAGGGGTAGTACTTGAAAAGGTTCAGAAGGAAAATGGGAACTTAAGGAGAAACAAATCATGCCCTCAAGATTTTGTGAGGTCCCTGTTCAGGAGACCTGTGCCTGATCTGTGCAGCTTGGAGAAGGAGAATGAATTCGTTGCTACTCCAACATGTATGTCAGACCTACCTCTATGCTCAGGAGGCACTTTAGCACTGAGAAGGGGCCTACCAGATAAGACAGACTGGACAATTCCAAGCAAATCATCCTGGGAGCCATGTCCAGCCTTACGAAGAACAATATGAGTAGAAGAAGGCAGTACATTTATGGAGGCAAACAATGTTTGATGAGCCCAATAAGCTCTGTATGATGGGATGAATGGCTTAGGGGATGGAGGAAGAGGTGGCATAAGTGTTCTTCACCTTGACTTTAGCAAGGTCTTTGCCTTAATGTCCCAGAGCATCCTTGCAGCCAAGACTGTGAGGTATGGACTGCATAGATGGATTAGAAAATGGCTGAAAACCAGCCCTGCTTTGAACAGGAATTTGGACTAGATGATGCTCAGTCTTCCCTTCTAACCTAAATTATTCTATAATTCAACAATTTGTGACAGTAGAAGGAATAGAGTTTAGCTGAAAAAAAGTATTTTTAAGTGTCTCTTTAAAATGTAAAATGTTGCCTTATGCCATAGTGTACAGCTAAGAAGTGAATCACATTCTGAAATGGCTTCAGATTTTGTCAAGTACAGCTCTTCCTGTCTTTTGGTATTTGTTTGTTATCTACTGTTTGTTTCACACTTGCTATTTCCAGTTAAATATTTTGTTCCTCACTTGAAAGACTAATTAAATAGAAATGTCATGAAGTGAGGAGTGACCTTGAGTGCAGAATACTTCAGGTGGCAGAACTAGAAAACATTCTACATCTCCCAAAGCAGTTTCAAGACTTGAAAGTTACCACCACTACAAACTCATTAAGTTCTGTTCCTCTCTCTTTCATATTTGTATGAAGCCTCAGGAGCAGTTTGATAAAAAGCAAAAGAGACTTCACATTTGCCATTCAATAGCAAACAGTAGGTTAGGTGGAAGTGATGGCTACAACAAATTACCACAGCAGTCAACTGGAAATGCTCTTTTTACAAGGAGATTTTAACAATGCCTAGGAATGACAGAAGTGTTTGGATAATAGCAAATCAGTGAATACTTACATGGGGGAGAAGATTAGCTAAACAAGCCACAGAACTAGACTTTAAAAAGTCTTAAAACACAGACTGACACAAAAGGAAAACAAAGTATTTTGAGATTTAAGCACAATATCACACCTCAAAAAAAGAAGAGAAGAAGAAATGGTAAGAGAGATGTTAAAGTTCTGTGGAGCTTTCATAGATACAGAAAACAAAATGTGGGGGGTTTTTGGTTGGTTGGTTTGGGGTTTGTTTTTTTTTTATTTACAGTGTGCAACAGTGGGGCTTAAAGAAAACTGTCATCAAGCTAGTTAAGAAACTTGAAGCAGAATAGCTTCACTAGTAGAGCTGGGGGAGAAGTTTTAGCTAGGTCTAGTGTGGGTCAGTTGTGGAAATGGTTGGATTTCTTTCTGAACAAGCTAGTATGTGTCTCAGCTTTCCGGCTGTCATCACGTGATGGGAGAGAGCTCAGAACTCAATAACTGAACTTTCATGTGTGTGGCAGATTAGGAATTCCAGGCTGGCTTTGAACATGAGCAGTGTCTTCTTGTAGATGCATGATCAATTTGGAAGTAATATGAGGTATTCTGTAAGGTGTAGAAGGACTTTGCACAGCTTAAAACAGATGTGAAAAAATACAGCTTTAGAGGATAACTAGACTAATTATTTTTCAATTAGCCTTTTCAAATTGCAAGTCTTGCCATGAAAAAAAGTCTGATCCAGCTGCCAGTAATTTTCTAGAAGAGACTTAAGTCACTTAAACTGTTGTAATAATCAAGAACATGAACAGTGATGAGTTCTGAGTCAATAAAATACCTAGAAAATTACTTTTACTCAAAACTTTGTAAGCTTGTGGTGGAGCTCAGTAGTACTAAAAGTTCTTCTGGGGGATACAGGAGCAGTAGGATAGAATCTGAGCACCTCATTTGTCAGATCTCTTATTTTTTGCCTGTGAATTTCACTTTGCCAGTATGAAGTGCTGAAAAATAATTGAGTCATTAATAAAGTGTAAGCATTATTTTTTTTCCCCAATTTACCTGTTATATGCACAGTTTTGTTGGTGAAGTTCCCTATCATACAAGGAATTGTAGCATTACTTGTGAAACCTGAGCTAGAACCCAAATGAGAAAGGAACAGATTTCTTCTGCTGTATTTTCCCTAGGTGTGAAATTAAAGTAGGGTTAAGATGTGAAATAAAATCTGAGATAACAAATATGATTTCACAAGCATTTCTTGTCTCAGTTAAGATAAACAGAAAAAGAACATTTGCATTTTAGCTGACTTTGCTGTTAAGAAGTGAAAGATAGAGAGGAAAGAGTGATCCTGAAAGTTCATCACACTAAAGAGCTGATGAAGGAACTGAGACTGTGAATGGATTAAGGATTTTTTTTCTGCTACATCAGTATTCTGGAAGGAGGAATATTTGCTATGCTTTCCTCTCCAAACAGCTGAATGATGTCTTGGGAGGGAAAGCTATTTCAGGGGTTTAACTATCATAGCCCAAAAGACAAATGGCAGGGTTGGGATTTGCCTGGATTCTTCAGTACACTAAAGTAGCATTACTCTGTCCTGTCACCCACTGAGTACTGAATATTGGTTAAAAAACCCCCCCATACTTCTAATTTCAGATTAGAAAAATAAGTATTTACAAGTAAGATATAGATGAAAAATCATCTGACCTGTGCCCTTTCCATACACCCTGGAGCAGATATGAATTTCTCCATCTGCCCTTTGGAACAAGGTCAGCAAGTGAAGTGTTTTAACAAACAAATGAGAAAACATGGAGATATGGCAGGCAAACATAGAACACCAGGTAACATGATATTGACAGCACTAAATCCATCAGTTGTAGATGGAATAGCAAAGAAATATTGTCAAATGATCAAGAAGAAATGACAGACAGTCCAGATGAGATTCTCTTTGAAACCAAATGCATGGAAGATAGTCTATCACATTGAATCAAGCTAGATCAAGCAAAACAGTGAAGCTGCAGATGACATGAGACCTCCTAGAACAACAAAACAGAAGTTGCAGAGCCTCCTAGAGATAATCCCACAAGACACTGAAACAAATGTTATGGAAACCTAGCATGACAAGTTTTTTTTTCTCCTGGCACAATGTTATGACTGTTCAGAATGAAACTTATAAAATAGCTATAAAAATATTAATGATGCCAACAGCCACTTATTAATGCCACTATATTTAAGAAAAGATTAAGGATTTTGTCTGACACAAATGGAAATATTCTTTTGTAACTCCTTCCAGAACTGCAACAGATCTAAAGAGGTTATGTTCCAGTCAAGAAGGAACTACTGGATACTGTTTGCTAAAAATAAATAAACTCATCAAAATATGTGTGGAGTAAAAGCTGAAATACTGGCAACTTTGTGGTAAACTTGTCTAAAGGGTTTTAAAAGCACTTACCAAGTTACAATGAACAGGTAAATATTTGTTCCAAGCAGATTTGAGGGATTTAATGCATAATAAATTATGAAACCCAAGGGTGAAATGATGAAAAAAGTAGCATTTAATGCAGATGAGACCCTGTGCTATATAAAGACATATCAAGCAGCAGAGGAGGACACAGAAATATCCCACAACAACAGCTTGTACTTGATTTTAAAGATGAGATACCCATGAAGAAGACTAAGTGACTCCTAATATGCATCTGTATGGAGCCTTGAAGGAAACTTTTACTTACAGGAACACCTGCTGATGGGAATAAATCATTATTTTTAGCATTGGAGTGGAGGAAAGACTTTACACATTTGCCTGAGCTGATATCAGGCTGTTCAGTGAATAAAACCTTGTGCCAGGCACATCTTTGCAAATTTTAGTTTGTCACGGTTTAGGAGACCCCAAGCAATCAAAAATGAAAGGTTTTTTTTTTTTTTCATGAGCTGACCTCATAGCTAAATTGATTTCTTCATATGCACTTGCTATTTTTCTGAACATGAAAAAATTTTACTTCTGCCAGAAAGTCAGATCTAAATTGTAGCTTTAGTTTTCATAGTGAGTCAGAGTGACCAAGTTCCACTAAGAGAGAAGTAGAACATTTTGTAAGATATGGGAAGTAAAACTTACTCATTCTTATTCTAGGTATTCTCAAATCTAATGAAATGGTTCATTCCATTAAAATATGGATTTTTTATTATGAGATGAAGCATTCTATTTGCTCTTCTGGAACAGGCATACATCAGTCATGCAACAGTGCCCTGCTCTGAACTGCTGATAGAGAGATGATTGTTAAAAATCACCTTCCTTCCTTTACATGAGTTACTTTATGTGCACCAATAGTAGCTGACATAGTTCATGTCAATGTCCAATGACTACAGAAAGAGAAAACACTGCTTAAAGAAATACACAACAAACAGAACTATGGGTTGAAAATAAGAGTTTTAATAATAATCTTTTCAGGGTCAAAAGCAGCAAGAAAGACAACTGGGTTTTCCTGCTATTAACATAATCTAGTGCTATAGCTGTGGACTGTAACCACAGTGAACCTTCCTGATGTAGAAGTAGAAGGTATAAAAGTATTGGGAGACACCAAAATGTTTAGTGGGAATGAATGTAGGGAAATATCAGAACCAACATCAGAAGGCTCCTATGAGCAATGGTTGCATCCAAGGTCTCCTACAGTAAGACTTGACATTAGTGTCTGCTGTTACACAGGCTGCACCAAGACCACAAGGGCACAGGGAGGCACCGAGAGGGTGAAGACCTGAGGTAGAGTTAGATTGGGTCACTCTTCTGTATGCAGGAATAGGCTGAAACAAGATTACACTTGTTCCCCAACATAGGGGCTGATTGAAACGAAATTAAAGAAGGAGTTCTAGCAGGTAAAATTTAACAACCTCCAAGCTAAGCTGTGGAAGGTTAATTAATATTTTTTCATAAGTTCTGTAATATTCTGTTCATGACTAAGAGCTGGATGATGAGGACAGTGATTATGATGTTTGGTTATGATTAGTTCAACAGAAAAAATATTGGATCAAATAAACTCTCTCAGGTCCTGGGCCTAACGTTGACAGCTATTTTAAATACAACTTGATCTCATTTGGGGAAGTATAGAGCAAACTGTTGTAGTGAGTTCAGCAAACATAAAGGTCAGCTCCACAATAAGCCATCATGTATTACACCTCACAGGTCTTCCAGGTTTGTGGATAGGTTTATTGATGAATATTTTCAGCTGATTCAAGTATCTGTTCAGTTAGGGTTTTTTGTTTAAATACATGATAATCAAAGAATCACAGAATGTTAGGAGCTGGAAGGGACCTCGAAAGGTCTTCTAGTCCAACGCCCCTGCCACAACAGGATTCCCTAGACCAGGTCATACAGAAGCATGTCCAGATGGGTCTTGAATATCTCCAGAGAAGGAGACTCCCCAGCCTCTCTGGGCAGTCTGTGCCAGTGTTCTGACCCCTAACTGTGAAAAATTTTTTCTTGCTTTCACATGGAACCTCCTGTGCTTCAGCTTGCAGCCATTGCCCCTTGTCCTGTCACTGGGCTTCACTGAGAAGAGCCTAACCCCATCCTCCTGACACCCCCCCTTCACATATTTAAAAACATAGATGAGGTCACCCCTTAGTCTCCTCTTCTCCATGCTAAAGAGACCCAGCTCCCTCAGCCTTTCCTCATAAGGAAGATTTTCCAGCCCCTTCATCATCTCTGTGGTTCTGTGCTGGACTCTTCCCAGCAGTTCCCTATCCTTCTTCAACTGAGGGGCCCAGAAATGGACACAATATTCCAGATGTGGACTCACCAGGGTAGAGTAAAAGGGGAGAAGAACCTCTTTTGACCTACTGACCACACCCCTTCTAATACACCCCAGAATGCCATTGGCCCTCCTGGCCACAAGAGCACACTGCTGGCTCATGGTCATCCTTCCATCCACCAGGACCCCCAGATCCCTTTCCCCTTCACTGCTCTCCAACAGCTCAGTCCCCAGCCTATACTGATAATTCCTCACATGACACTTCATGAGCATGGTTTGTTGGTTTTTTTTTTTGCTTAAACAATATTCAGAAAAAAAGTGGATTATTATACCAGAAGAATACATTGTTCTTTGAGGAACAACATTTAAGTGTTAAAAGGCATACAATATAGTTATTACAGCTTATCAGATCTTAAATACCTTGCTGTCTGTATCTCCCTTGGACAAATACATGTACTTTACTGAGTTACAGTTCTCAGATTGTTTACTCCTGTTGCAAAGCTGATAAATACAAAACATTAGAGTGGGCATCTGCAAAAGTTAAGACTGGTCAATGAATTTTCTGTGAGGCATTTTGCCCTTTCTGGTCTCATTAGAATATATGTTAAAATACCAAAATATTATACTAATACAATGAAAAAGTGGTAATCCAAGACTGTAATGGTCCTTGCCTAGAGTGTTATGACCCACAGTAAAACCCAAGTATTTATAGTCTTGCCAGAAGCAAAATAAGAAAGCTTTCCAGTTGCTCCTCCACTATACACTTTGGAAAAAAAGATAACATTGGTTTTTTGTTGTCCTGCACAGGTTTATTGTACCATCATGATAGCTGTAGATAAGTAAGAATAAGGTTGCTTCAGCAAATCATGAGTTGTGTTGGTACGAATGAATGATTGTTGCACTTGCATGCTACTGACTGAAGGCTGATGGCAAAGTTAAAACTGAATAATAATACTACTATTATTTCAGTTTTAATTTTCCTTTCTTGGTTAAACATTGGTTTAAAGAAAGCTTAGTCACCAACAACACTTGGATAAAGGTGTCATTTTTTCAAGCCACAGTGCATGTTCCACAAACAAGTTCACTAAAGCAGCCTAGGTATGTATTATTTTTAAAATACGAACATTCACGACATAGTTGTTATCTGGGTTTCAGATTGAGGTGAAAATTGATTCACCATGGATAGCCCTAGTTCTGCAAATATTCAGTTAAGTCACTTAGCCTTGCTAGACATTCCAAATACAAAACAGAGAAGGTTTGAGTAGAGGCAAGAGAAACAAAAGGAAAAACAGCCCTATAGTCACATCATTACAATTTGCAACAAAGGTATATGTTGAGTATCTCTAAAGGTCTGTTTTATTACCTACTCTGTTTTCTACTGGGTAGTCATCATTTAGAAAACCCCTGCAGGGCTTCTGTTCTCAAGAGGATGTGCAATAGAGTATGTCACCCAAAATAATTATCTGCAGCCACCATCTTACCTTAGGCTACATGTCAATATGCACTCCCTTGGTGCTCAGAGATTGCATCTAATTTAGACCTAAAGACAGACATATGTGAATAATACTTACAGCAGCAAAACAAGGTAGAAGCTACAGTGGAACTAATTTACCAGATAAAAGGGGTATCAACGGAAGAACTACAGTGTTTTTCATATTCTTGGTATTGTAATCTTATTCTTTTTTCTCAGAAGATAAGAATGAAATTCCACAGTGTCTCAAAGAAAGTAACAGAAGAGACCAAAAGTGCTAGCCTTGCAACATTTAACTTGCTTTCTCAAAGGTGCCTGTACAGGTCTTATTCTGGTGCAAATAAAAATACGTTCTAAGGTTAAAGGAATTATGTTGGTTTAAAAATGTGTGTATAGGAAGAAAAAAAATCAGGTCATCTAATTCTTAACCATAAGACTATGAACTACAAACCAAGTAAATCAGAGGGACATTATGATGAAGAAGTCACTATGAGAGCTATACCAGAATTTTAGTTGAAGTTGTTACACATGTTTGCCAAATGCATAAGGGAAACAGGAATATATAATGCAAAGTTACAGAACATTAAATTTATGTCATATTGGGCTTTATAAAATTTGTGTGCTGGAATGGATAAAAAAGTTAAATCAACAAGTTAAACAGGTGAAGAAGTCTGCCCCTTCATCATGTACCCCAAATTCTCATTTTTGCTGTAACTCTTTCAGCCCACAGCTGCAATGAGGGACTTGCACCATTTACTCTGGAGCAAGCGGGTCTCTAGTCCTCCTCTCATTACAGATGGGTGAAATCACCCTTGGTAAAGCTCATGGGCAAACTCAATATTTCCTCAGAATAATTCCTCTTCACCCTGTCTGTTTGCTCTGTGTGGCACAAAGGTGAATATGGGCAAATGTTCTCTAACTCATAGGTGCGTTTACATGGATGAAAAGCTTTTAAGGGGATGGAGCAGAAGGGACTGTCTGAGTATGTTCCTGCAACTGGGAACATAACTTGCAGTTTTGCTCTAGACCAAGTTGAACATTTTTTTGGCTCCAGCCTGAAGTAATTCACAAAACAGTCATGGTGAAGCAGGCTCCTGTGCTCAGTACTGACCTGTCCCAGCCCTGTGAGCAAGAAAACATACTACTTGCATGAGGACACAGCATATCTCAAGAAACTACTTTGAACTTCACAATAATATCAATAAATTTCTTCAGTATGTTTTCTGTCTTCCTTTATGATCTCTTCCCCACAGCTTCTCAGAGCCTTTTGCACTTGAAGGAACAGAAAACACGGAAACACAGCTCATGAAATCCGCTTCCCTGATGTTACAGTATCCACAGCATAGCCATTACACATCTCTGGCTAAACACATCACTAGGAGCTTGAGAGTTGTTCACAGAGAACAATATGCCCAATAATAATGACCCACAGGAAAAGCTGGCAAGACTGAGGGCACTACCAATGCATTAGATTTGTACTTGGGAGGAATTTATAAAACAAAAGACATTATTGTATACCTATGGAGCATGACACTTTGGGATTCCTCCTCAGAAGCAGCATTTAGACAGGATCCTCAGTGAATTGCTCAGCATTGTATAGGAATATACAGCTCAGCTATAGGAATACCCAGGTTCCTGGTTGAATTTCAGTTACATATATATGAACAGTTTCTGACTCACAGGTAGAGGAGGTCATAATTTTGAATGGCAAGACTGCAAGGAAGACAGGAGCTAAAATACATGGTCACTTTGCCAAAACCAAGAAAGAACTGACGTAGTCTAAATTAACTTATTTCTGTGAGGCAGGGTAGTAGAGTGTACAGTAGTATAAGGCACAGACTATGGGATAATCTTTTTTCAAATACTCTTTTGCTCAGACACTTTTCCACAACTGACTACCACTTCACCCTCACTATATTACTAACACATTCTAATTCCATTTGAAAGAAAACTCAGCTATGCTAATCAAGTTTATTTGTACATCTGTAGAAGGCTTTTATTGTCCCTTTCCCATACCTTGACTGTTGATATAAAATCATATGTTCTATTTGTTACAGAATGCAAGGATCTCTGGACAGAGAAGAAAATAATTTTTCATCATATAGTTTCACAGTAGTGAGCAAAAAATCACAGTGATTCTTCTGGGTCATAATGCCAAGCAAATTTTTTTTTCTGTTGCCTCCTTATTATTTTGAGGCAACTGTTAAGGTCTACTGCTAATAAGAAGAATTCATAGAAGCAGGTTGATGAATGAGAAGTACTACTTCTACAAAGGCATTTTCTTTGTGAGACAATACTGATGACAGCTGTATTTCATATGTAGAAAGAGAAAATGAGGTTTGGAACACCTAAAAGAAAATTTCACTTTCCTTGTTCTTTGTTTTCATTCCTCAATCTGGAACCGAGGCATGAAACATGCCATCACAAGACTGTAGAATAATCAAAGTATTTTAAGAATTTACTGTTTACTACTGAATAAACCTTCTGTTATTATTAGAAGATTTGAACAATTCCAGTAAATATTGGTCCCTTAACTTCTTTTACAGCTACTTCACTTACTTTCTATACAAAACATGAAAGTACTCTGAGTAGAGCAAGGACACCTCCTTGTACAAAGCACTTGGCACGTTAAAGATGCCACAAGAAATACTAAAAGAGACTAGCAATAGTAGCCATAGTAATAACAGATCTATTGCCTTAGGAAAACACAGTTTAAAAAATCTGGTCAGGCCAGTGTGCAAGGAGCTGTAAATAATGCACTGATGGCATTACATGGCCTATTGCTTGGAGACCACTGCTCCAGGAAACATCTAATAATGCCATACCACAGACTGACTTTGCTGCCCTGCTTTTACCACTTCAGTTCTTTTATTTCACTCATATATATATATATTTATATATATACATATATGCATACACACACACTTATATATATACACATATATATACATACACACACACACACATACATATATACACACACATATATATAACTTCTAAAAATGTTGTAAAGTGATCTCCCCTAAAATGTAATTGGATTTCTTTAATCTGTTTTTCTTTTGAACCCAAAATACAGGATTTCTAAACCTTAAAATTACTGTTGAACAACTGTGACAAAACAAGAAGCCATCAAACAAAGTGCCTCTTTCTAAAAATAAACCGAAAACCAGATCTCCATAGCCTAAGAAACTGAAAATGAATTAGCCATATCCAGTCTGTATGACTTGTTACAGCCACAGCACCAGCCACACTCAGCCTTTTCTTGATATAGCCATTAAACACATTGCTTTGGATCAGAGTAATATAGTTCAAAGACCTAGTGCTGTGCTGTCTATCATGACTGTATGTAACACAGATGGGGCTAGTACTGTAATCCAGATGATTTTATCATTGACAGCCTCCATATCTCATTGCAAATAGCTTTCAGAAGTAACACTTGCAATAAGAAACCACCAGATCTTACAAAAACATTCATGACAAAGCACCAGAAACAAACACACGTTTTTCCTTTTCAGTTTGGACTTCAGATGAACAGTGTCCACATCACAATGTGGAAATAACTTCAACCTAAGGTGTGAATAATAAACTTCTTTCTCTAAATCAGTAACAGCATTACAGGTTGATTTTTGGAACAATTTCAAGAACTAGAAAAAAAACCTGGTTCTTTTGCTTCTGTATAAAATCTGACACATCACTGGGCTGGATATCATTTTAGATTCCTGAAATGCAAGATAATCACATCTATTGGACAGTGTTATGGTGCATTAAATTTACTAACCAGAAGCTAAGAGAAAATACTTATATTTTCCTCACATGAGTAATTGTGTTCATTACAACGAGATTACACAGAGAAGTATAAAGCAGCCAGAAACGACATATTTAAGATCATCAAGTCCAACTGTCAACCTACCACCACCATGTCACCAAACCATGTCCCTAAATACCACATCTAGATGTTTTTTTCAGCCCCTCTAGGGTTGTGACTCCACCACCTCACACGTAAGTAACACCTAATACTTTGAAAATTCTGCAAGAAACCAACAGCCTGGAAATCAGCTTCGAGGAAACAATGGCAAAACCAACTTACCAACCCCCCCAATTAATCAGCAAATAAGATTTCCAACAGAAAGGAAACCAAACATTTCAGTGTTTCCACAAAGCTTCAAGGCCTTACCTAGCGGCTGCCCCGCGATGATCCTGGCATTCTCTCCTGCCACTGCAGCCCTGGCGTGCCTCTCGCTCATGTACTGTACAAAGGCATAACCCTTGTGCACTGAGCAGCCCACTATTTTCCCATACTTTGCAAAGATTGCTTCAATGTCACCTTTTTTGACAATGGCTGTGTTCAGGTTGCCAATGAAGACTCTGGAGTTGATGGACTTTGGGTCATTCTTATTGGTGACGTTGCTGGTCTGTGTTTTGCCAGTCATGATCGGATCTCTTGTCTTTCACCCTTGAACAAAGAAAAAAAAGGGAATTATACTTCAAAGCAAACAGTTACATCTGACTTGGATAATAATTCACTTCTAATTTTTCTCTTAGAGTGAAGCTGGACTCAGAAGACTTCTATTTTCTAAAGATTATTATCCAGAAAACTAAGGTAACACATTTTAAAATACTGTTCCTAAGTCTTTTATAGATATAATATACCAATCCATCTCTTAATACAATCCTGTGACAGTGGAGCTTTACTGTGATCATATGTGGATTTCTGCTTAGAAATTCAGTATTGACTTTTTAAGTACCTAACCATCCAGAAACTGCAAAGCAAGAGAATGAATTATTATCTTATGTCAAAGAAATGAACATTCAAGAAGATGTAGAGAACAAACTCTAAAAATGAAAGACAGCTCTGCTTTTGTTTGCTAAGTGTCAGCAGACCACATTTCTCACCAGTTAAACATCACTCTGGGGAGTGCAGGGCAGGTAACACACAGTTCTTTACTGCAATCAATATGTTTCTATCAGAACAATTTTCCATACTAATCCAGTGCAACAAAAAAAGATAAGAGAGGGGAAGCACAAGTAGCTTCTGTTCCTAGAATTAAAAAGAATGAAAACACAGTTCCTTAATTGTAGGAATGCAGATTTGCTTGCTGCTTTGCTCTTTCCTCTGAAATCACAAGTCTAAATGCATCCTGGCATATCTCAAATGGAAATATCCACACTATTCCTGGGAAAGGCTTAGCAAAAGCCAAAAAAAAGGCAACACTTCATGTTCATCACTTCACACTTCTGAAGTGCACTTGATTTTCATACTATGTATGCAAATTCCACCAGCCAGCAGGTCTCTCCATTTACATCAATTTACTTAGAGGTGAAATGAAAGAAGGCATCCCATGTCCCTGCTACATTTTCTTTAGCTATTTCAGACAGCAGAAATGTCAAAAATGTGCATACATCCAGATAGTGAAAACTTGTGTTCTAAGAAGGAGGTCATGTAGACAGCAGTCAAATGTAGGCCATGTCTTACAGCTAAGGATTAGGTTGTCATTTTTTTAACCCACTCATCTTTTTGATGGTATCACAGTAACAGCTGAGGCAAGAAGAGAATCCAGTTAAATACTACTCACAATTAAAACTCAGTTCATTTCTCAAAATTAAAACAGATAATGACTGGACACCTAAAGCTTGACACTAACTAGCAAAATAGTTACTAATTTTAAATCAATAGCTGCCATATATTAAGCTAGACTGATGAAAAAGAAACCATTGAACTCCTCTCAGTTCCTGGTGAACAAAATGGCCATAGCCACAGTCATGACCACTTTGACCACTTCCATCACCAAACCCCAGCCTTCAAGTAAGAACACACAGTGAAGATGTGTGAGCAGTTCTCCTGGGTCCTAGAAAGCAGACTGATTTATTAAATGAAGACATGCAGTGGAGCTATCTGTCAAATAGCTTTGACTTGCTTAACAGCTTCATATGCCAACTTACTTCCTGTGACATCATTTAGGGAAAACACTGTAGGAAACAAGAAAAAAAAAAATCTTTTCTTGTAAGCTCATCAATTTTAAATACATTCTGGAAACACAAGATACAACATGCATGCACAAATCTCATCACAGGAAAAAAAACCCCTGCCCTGACCAAAAACCTCTGAGCTTTCTCATATGACAGACTCAGTGCTGCACATTTCTAGATAGCTGTGCAGATCATGCAAGTTAAAGACATGGCTATATATAGGTAACCTGAATATTGAGAACAGTCATAATAGTACACTTGGTACCATCATAGTTTGAAGGCAAACTGCCTACAAAACAGAAATATAATGAACATTGAGCTCCATGTTGGCTTAAAGTACTGCTGATACTGTATTTACACAGGAGTCAAAGCAACAATAGCACAGTCCTATTAGCTTAAAGAGCACTAATGACACAAACAGAAGAGGTAATATGACAGAGTAGCTAGGCATAAAGATATATATAATCTTATATATAAGATATATATGTAATCTTGTTTATAAGATATAATGCACTCAAGTAGCTGGTGAAGAGGGTATACCACTGGTATGCCCTGTGGTGCAAAGATGGACAACACTTCACTGTGCAGACACCACTTCTGTTGGGAAAACTTAACATGAACAGTATTGTTGTCATCTTTGTGAAGATCCAGCAAAAAAAAGCTGTGACTATGCTAATGTGATTCTTAGCACCTTGTTAATGTTGCCTGAGTACATTTATCAGCTGTCTGGTTGAGCTGATTTTGCGAAAGTCACAGAGGGAATGTCTCACAAGTAAGACAAGCAGTCTAGAAAGCAGCAGACTTGGCTGGTAGACCTTTCTCTTCCACTAACCTGCTGTCTGACTCTCAGTAGCACACTTTTTTGTGCCTGTTTCCACTTTTTCAGTCTGCAGACTTGTATTTTTTTGGCTAAGAGCTGTCTCTCAATGTCCTTTCATATAGCTTCTAACAAACTGATGTGACCTCAGCTGGTATGTTTGAGCACAACCTACTCTCTCACAATAAAAATGGCAGGGGGACAAAATCTACAGAAAGTCTTCTGACACACAAGACTTGAGTAGAAATTAGACACCATAAAACTCTTTAATTACTACCATCAGGGCTGTTTTCCAAACACCACCAAATACTCTGTGTTTCCTCTATTGTTCAGACATTTAAGATGGGATTTAGTGAAGTATTCCTTTTTTCATAAAAGTCCTCCTTTTCTTTTTGCCATGTTTTTCTGTGCAATTATTTAAACTGGCTTTGAATAGGACATTGAAGGTTTCTCTCTTGTAGTTCTTTGCAATACAAATTGACAATGTTTTTATAACACAAAGAAAAGTAGGTGTCTAGTGGGTTCTCATATTCAAATGAGCAGTCAGAAAGCATGCTGCAGAAATTCAAAGGATGAGAATAATATTAACATGTGAATAATTGAGCTTTGATTGCCTTGCTGGTTGTTGTACAATACTATTGTGAATGTTCCATAAAAATCAAAGATACAAGGGATCTTCTTTACAATGAGAAAGAACTTGGGGTAAGTTTTACATCACACTTAGAATATGCCTGTGAATACTAAGCTACACCTATCTTCTCTGAGCTATCAGTAAAATCACACACATTGTACCTCAGACAACCACAGAAGTAGATGAAACAGAGAAACATATCTGAAATCATCTCATTTCCTTGCAGCCTTCAAGAAAGTACTTGCTAATTTCCTATTATTGCGGTGACCCTCTCTGGTAATAAATATCCTCTGTGTCAAACATATCTTTTGAGAAATGCTTTACAAATAACATTTAGCTCTTAATATACTTAATCATAGAGAGAACTGTTCTGGGCTGTTGCTGGTTTCATTATTCTACCCAGAACATAGCATTTATAAATTGGACTATTTCCATTGCAACATAGATCTCTAAAGTGAAGTTTGCAAACCATTTTTAACATGCTAAACAAGACTGAAAATACAAATTACTAAAATGAGATTCTTATTGCCCAGCACACACATGGGACAAGCCTAAACACATCAATGTGAAGTGGTGAAGGAGGAGGCAGATTTTAAGCCCTGGCTTCCTTCACTTTCCCAGCCTTTCTTGACAAAGTTCAGTTAAGCACCAGCATGACAAACACTGCTTTCTGGCTGTGAAACTCAGCTTCAATCCAGAAAATGAAATTTGACCAAACAACTCCCATTTCATGGATGTGTTTTCAGCTGCACTGTGCCTAGCCCCAGAACAGTGGCAATAAGGATCCCTCTTACAGCTGTGCTGTGTCCCAGTGCAGGGAAGCCAACAGGACTGGAAGCAAAGGGAAAAGGAACAAGTTGTCAAATTCTACATCCCAGCAACCCCCAGGGATTTCTTTGAGGTGCAAGGGGCAAGAAGAAACCATGAGAGTCTTATCGGACCTCTGCTGATGCATTTTACCAATGACTGTTCACAGGAAAAAGTGCAAAATTTGTCTTTGAAGAGACAACATTCTTAGTTAAACTGCAAAACAATTTGGAACATATGGAAACTTGAGCATCTAAGCTGTTTAAAGGGATTTTGAGACTGATATTCAGTATCTTCCTAGTTGTAAAACTGTTTCTCATCCTAAAACTCTGATTAGAACTCATTAGCCTAATTAAATTTCTCCTAAGTACTGAAAATTTGTCTCTGAAGTTATCCTTACATATTTTCTTATGCTGAAAAGAGCAATGAGGCTAACCTTTAACAAAGTTATTAGAATTAAAATCTCAGATAAATCTCTAAAAAAAAGAGATTAGGAAACATTGCCATTGATGATTTGGGGATTTGGGATTTTTAGTTTTATTTTGCAAGATCTAAACTTATATTCACTTTTAAAAAATTTCCCTTCAACAAGTTTAGTAGCATGTTCAGGAGCTTTTACATTTTTATGTGCTTTTATCTTGGAGCTATTTTGTTTTGTAAATAAAAGATTGGCTTCTTTTAGACTGAAAAAGTCTATATATTTGAATGAACTAAATGTTGCTTGCAGTGACTTTAGGAAATATTAGGATCTACTGAGAAAAACTGAAACAAGAAGACTGAAATGAAAGTGTTTTCTGAGGATAGATTAAAACCCTGTTACCTGCAAATACATACAGATTTAATATCAAAAATTCTATGTACTTCATATATTCACAAAGACAATGTTAGGAAAAATGACAGATGCTTTCATTTTCTCCCCTCTAGAATAATTCAATTTGAGATCCAGGAAATATCAACATTCTCTATGAGATCTGTAAAATAGCAAAAGCCTAATTCTATGGAGAAAGATCTTTAAATATGAAAATTTCCATCACTTGCAGCATATTCTAAGCACCTTTAAATTCCAAACCTCATTTTTAACTATTCGTAATAAGAAAGTTCCCACAGGAAGGTGAAGAGTGCTCATCTGATAATTACCATTCCTTCCAAGAAGGACAAAGAAAGATAAACAGAGATGTGGTTGGACAGTGATGGCTGTCTCCACAGTGAAATCTACAGCAAAAACTACAGCTTGAAAATGAATTATTTGCTAGGACTTTTGGGGGGTGGAGAAAATATCAAATATGATGATATTAGTCCTTAGACAAAATGCAGCACTATAACACATGTTCAATCTCTGCCCCAAAACACATGGTGCTTTCTTCAGCATTTCCAAGCAATTTATCTCCTTAAGAGCTGAACTTTTGTAAATATCAAGATTTAAGCCTTGTTTTAATATTGCAGCTTTTCTGTGACTTTCTGACTTGAAGATTTAAGAATCAATAAAATCATTAAAATGTTTATTGAGGAAAAGAATTTGAGACTATAATGTATTTTCTTTCCTTTTGAGCTACTAGATTATACTTTCATAATGTTGCAGATAAATTTAAGGTGTTCAGACACTGGAACTGTGGTTGAAAAAATTATTCATAAGATGGTTAATTAAATACACATCAAGATATTCTGGGCTTTTCCAGTCCTTATTAAAGTCAAAGAATCTGCTTCCCCTCTCTCCTCCCAAGATATTCTGCCTTTACATTTTTATTTCATTTTTTATGGTTTGGTTTTAATGTTTCCTTTCAGTTATTTTTAAGAAGGAATTGACACATCCTGTGTTTAAAACAGACAGCATTCCCTTCAAGCTGGCATTTCTGGAGCCAGATAAATGGCAAAAGGCATCAATAGTTGCTATGCCACATCTCACAGAAAGCAAGGGACAAAAAAATAAAATTATGCAGTGGATTACACTTCATCTCCTGTTATCACTCTTTTCAAAACCACAAAATCTCTTTAGAGAAGGTGAATATATATATATATACACATATAAAAATTGTTTTTAGATAAAATAACTAGATACTATTAATACCATACAGACAAATATCATAAAGCACCTCTATAGATTATTTTGGGTTAGTTTAAACATTTGTAAGACTCAAGGGCAGATGTTCACTCTGTCTCAGTAGCAGCAGCATCTCCAAGGAGGAAGGGGAAAGAGGAGAAGGTTTGAGGTCTTTATAGGTATAACAGGAGCTACAGCTTCTTATTACCCTGCACTAGCTCAAGGGGCTGGGAATTTCTCCCACCTGGAGAAGGAAATTAAACCTATCAGCAGAGAGTTTTAGGGATTTTCCTTCCCATTCACATGCTCTTTGTTGTTAATATATAGAAAATAACCCTACATAATCACATACAGAAATACGTTTCCTCTAATATATTTTTTTTATGAACACCCAGACATGGGTCCCTTTCCCCCATCACATTTAGCTCCTGCTCAAGACAAGGCTTCCTTTCTTAATCAATTATGAAATTAAATCATAAACCTGTTGGCTAGGATAACAAAATACTTATGGTAGCACATACCAGGTATAGCTGTGTAAATAATGCAGCAAATTCAGGAGAAATATATTAAAGCTAAATCTTAAAATAAATAAATAAATAAAATGTAGACATAGTTGGGATTCTGAATAAAGAGGAGTTTGAAGTAAAGATTTTGTATTGCCTGGCTAATCCTATAAAGAGATATGCCATTCCGCAGAATACCTGGAGTCACTTAGAAAATTCCAGAACAGGATCTTGAGTCTTATCCTTCAGGTAATACCTTTTAAAATGTCTTCAGGAGAGAGAGTACAATCAGAATGGTTTGACACTAATGGAAGACAGTAAAATAAAGGGTTAACTTTGCTAGCTTTCATTAACATGTCCTGGTTGCAATCTGTGTATTGGATATGCTCATTCAGGAAATTGATACTGGAAACTTTTCATCCTGGGATGTGTCACTTTCATGTATTGTCAGTCAAAGCCTTGGACATAAAACCAAAGAAGGTATTTATTTATTTATTTGTCTTCATTAAGAAAAAACCCAACAAAAGATAGTGACTTTTCCCTTCACTTCCAAGATTTTGACCTGATCTATTTGTGGCCAGCTACCTCATCTCCTCCTAGTCATCATTAATCATTTATACAGCAAGCTATTTTCATCTTCCCTCATCAGTCATTCCTGCTGGCTTCTTAATAATTTTTTAATGCTTTTCTGACTTTCTACAGTTTCTGTGGCCTAAATCTGTTTGGAATCTTCAATTTTAGGTGCAGTGACAGTTAAAGGTGCAGGACTGCAGTCTTTCTTTTCACTTGGTTCACAGGGGTTATTGCTGGGTCCTGTCTTGTTCAACACTTGTGACACACCACAAAGTGGCTGTGGGCACAAACTAGAATACAGGATGTTCCACAAAAACTTCTTTCCTGTGAGGGTGACAGAGCACTGGACCAGGCTACCCAGAGGTTGTGGAGTCTCCTTCCCTAGAGAATTTCAAAACTCTCCTGGATGTGAGGCTGCATAACCTCATCTAGGAGACCCTGCTTTGGCAGGGTGATGGAACCAGATGATCCCCAGCCAGAGGTTCCTTCCAGCCACTACCATTCTGTGATGCTGTGGTAGGTGACATGGTGACACTGTGGGTTACCTAGAAAAAAATCTTACCTATATTTGCTGTGAGATGACATTTCAAGCTAATCTTCTGTTCACTAGGGTTGCTTGGTCTCATTTGGCAGTGTTGTTTTCTCTGTGTTTTTGCCTTCTCTTCAGCTTCATATCACTCTGAGGATTAAATGAACCTTGGCAAGTAAGACAGTCACCTACTATCATTTTTATATTTCTAACCTTCCTAATAGTCTTCACCAGTTGTCTCTTCTCCCAAGGGAGCTTCCAGTCCCAAAGTACCTCATCTTCTGAAATTTCACCAGTGATTTGTTTTAATGGTTTAGAATTTAAAGCTGTTATTTAAAACCAAGTCAGGATACAGATGACTTGGTTAGATGTTTCCCCAACACCACAGTTCTCATGCCAAACCTCTGGTATGTACTAAACTGTTTTTTTGGGGAGACACAAGAGATTAAATATAGCTAGGCCAACATAGATTAATTCTTAAAATCATTCTTGAGGGAAAAGGGTTCTTTGGGTAAATTTGTCATGCTTTTTAAAAGCAGCATCTGATCATTATTTCTTGTAGAATCAGTAGAAGTGACTCAGATGGATTATATCAGCCAATTTTGTTCTACTGCACCCTCCAAACAAACTCCCAATAACTTTATTTTGACTAGAGTTTTGCTCCTTTATGTTTCCTCTATTACTTTTTAAGAGTTTGAAATAGGATTTGAGTAATGTCATGGTTTAGGCTGCTGAATACCAAACAAGAAATCAAGAGCTTTCAAATTGTAATCCCAGCTCTGGCACAGACTTGATAAGAGACCTTGTGCAAGTCACTTAATATCTCTACCTTGTCCTCTCTTCAAAAACTGGCAATAAGACTGGTGAGATTCCAGCTCACTGGCTTGTTGCATGAGTGAAATGAAAGAATGCAAAACACAACAAAAAAATCTGTGACACTGGCAAATTTAATAGAAAATATAGAGTTTAATTGAAAACATAGGACTTTGTTCTGAGGATTACTGATATCTTTACTTTTCCTGCCCATACCACTTACAGCTGGATATTTCTAATTTAATGTCAATAGGTAACTCAGCCTCTGGAATGTTAACTGTGTACATTTGAATAGTCTAGAATTTGGTCCTGGATGCACATACCTGGTTTTGGTTAGCCTTTTACAAAAAGATAGTTCAGAAAAAAAGTCCATTTATATTCAGATATAAGTCTAAAGTGCCATTCTCTTTTCTTGCACTGTTCTCTTATATCCAAAATGTCATCTTTTCCTCTCTTACTCCTATATGTCTGGTCTCTCATATTCTCTGTTTCTTCCCATGTCTACCTTACTCTGCTCAAATCCATTTACACTATTTCTTACTCAAGACTATTTTTTTTACTTCCTTTCTGCTCAGTCCTTCCCACAGATTGTACTTAACCTTAGAAGAGCAACACTAGGATGGAGGTTGTCACACTGCTTTTGTTCTCATTTCCTATGAGCCTATTCAGTGACTGGTTAATTTGTTTATATCAGACATTTCTTTTTTTGTTAGCTATTACTCTATGTTGTACCTAAAAGAGCAAGATCTTGTAAGCACTGGGACCAGCAGCACCTGAAGTGAGCTTCATCTGTTGTTCTCCATCAGGAGCTGTCTCTAATAGTATTCTGAGATAAACTGTGGCCCTGCCAAAGTCAGTGAAAACAAGTAGAATTTTGACTGCAATTAAACTGACCTTTTACCTCAATGTTCTTCAGAAGGAACAGCAGTAGCTCTTTCAGGCTGCACTCTTAAAGACTACAGAAAAAGGGTTTCTATTAACACTGGTCTAGGGAATCCTGCTGTGGCAGGGGGGTTGGACTAGATGATCTTTCTAGGTCCCTTCCAACCCCTAACATTCTGTGATTCTGTGTAACATTGAGTACACAGGACAAGATTTACTCTTTCACACTGTAGATACATATGGGACAGGAAAAAAAAAATAAAAGGAAAATATTTCCATTAAATTTTAAAAATGCAAATTTGATTATTTTTTTTTTATCTTTAAGCCCCAAGATACAAGCCTACCAAGAAAAATGTTTAGAAACCTCAGCAGAAACCTTTTAAATCCATAAATATACTTCATATTATCTCCTCTGTGTCACAGGAGATTTGAAAAATTTGAGTGTTAATAAACCTCCCTGTGAATCTTGCATTTAAACAATTTATGGTATTTATACCCAATCTCTGACATCACTCTGTAGAACTGTAAACTATCTGATAGAGATGCAGAAAAAACTGGTTGGAGCAAAAAATTGACAACGAATAATTTATCCTCAAATCTTCTCCCTGTAAAAGTTTTTAAATAGCTTTTGCTGTCATGGTACCTAACCTCTGGACTAATGAATTATGTTGTTAGAAGGATACATTATTAAAGCAACTTTGCTTTACAGCACAGCATAGCTTTCATTGACTTAACTAGACCAGGAAAGGATATAAATTGAAAGGAGAGAGGGTTTGCTGCTGTGTTTACCTTATACAACCAAGTGAATCTCCACAGATGCACTTTTTGTTATTCCACAGCTTGCAATAAACATTTTTTCTTGTAAATATAAACAGCTACAAACAGCTGATTGTACTTGTATTTTAATGTGAAACATTCCAAATATTCTTTAATTTTATCTATTTACCTAGATTTAATTTGATCTAGTATGTCTAACATTATTATTTGTTTCCAACTGACTTTTAATATGCTTCTCAGAAAGCTCTCAGATAAGTGTTCAAAAACATTCACACCAATGAATCCTGGCTACTCAGAGAGGAAATATAAAAAAGGCAGAGAAGCAGGAACAGCTAATTATAAGAGTGTATGAAATCTATGGAAGAAAGTTGCTTTTGTTGTTTCACTTGGCTTCAGTGATCAGCTTTGACAGCTCAAATTGATTATTTTCAGTCCATATTGTCTTATTATCCTAACTAATTAAAACACATGTGATGTTGCATGCTCTTAACTTGGGCTTGGCAAAAAATATTAACTATTTGACAGAGCTAATTATATTGAAACTAAACCATATCAGCAGGGACCAGACTGGTAACATACTAGTCTCTGTTCCCCATCCATATTACATATAAGGTACAGACTTTGATTTCCAGTAGTATTATTTGTTATTCTCCTAAGGTGATTCTGGATTTTTATATTCCTTTTGGAAAGAAAAGATTCTACTAAAGATGATCTTATTTCTGTTCAAAAGTGTGTAGCTGCTTTGTTAGCAGTAGGACACCTTCTCCTAGATCTCATTTGTGTGATGAGAACTGTCCATTCTAACACATTACATCAAGCCCTTTGAAGGCACCACTGACTTTATATGAACATTCCAAGAGTAAGCTAGAGCTGAGTGACAACCCTGTTGTGATGTAACCATTCCACTGCCACTTAAAGTAACCTTTGATTATTGATATCCCTCTTCGCTATGATTACATGTTGATTACAGAAGTTCTTGCCAAGTTATTCAATTCATGAAATTGGAATGCACCTACTTCTGCAACCTTTCAAGCTAGCCCACCTTCAGTTTAGGTAAGAATTGCCTTTAAGAATTATCTGTACACTCTGCATTATAGAATTATAGAACTAGGAGCCATAAGAAGAAAACATATTTGAGGAAACAGCTACTATTGCCTTATCTCTCTTACTTTAATCAATATTGTGTCTTAAATATCTACCTACAGGAAAGTTAAGTGCTATCAGCTTGTAGAAAAGGCAGAGTGCCTTCACAACAAAAAAGGGTTTCTGTGGTTAGGGGAAGGATCTGGACAACATTTCCTGACAAATATGTCCTAAAAATTATTTCTTCAGATGTTTCTAGTAGTTTTGATCTGTTTCTTCTTCTGTCTGTCAACTTCTCTAAAGGGTACAATAAAAAAAGTGTAAAGAAACACATTCAAGAAAGAGTGGAAAATTGCAGCCCTCTCTGGGGTTTACATATTGGTAATCTAAAAATAACAGCTTGCTATTTTCCTGTCTTCTGAATTCTTGGAAAATATTCTGAACAAGCTACCCATTCTGAAATGCTGAAATTCTCTTAGAAACTAAAGTCTTTACTAGCAGTCCAAGACAAATTAGTTCTGTGCATGCAGACATGTTCAGAACAACAACCAATTCTGCAGGTCTCCACTAATTCTTGCTTCCCTTGCTGCTGCAGTATACAGAGACCTGTGAAATGCTGTAACTGACACCAAAGCTAAAGCATAGACTGTAGGATCTGGGGGCAGTTGGAACTAGATGATCTTTAAGGTCCCTTCCAACCTGAGCCATTCTATGATTCTATGATTTTATATCTGGCAGAGTCCAAACCCTTGTTCTCCTTTTGTTAGTTGCTGTCTTACTTAGGAATCCTCAGGTGTGTAACTTACTCTTAGACTGTCTGACATGTGCATGAAGGGATCACTAATTTACATGCAAGTATGAGTAACACAGACAGATGAGTTACAAGAGCTAAAGAAGAGGTTTGAAATAACCTTGTGTAGAAGAACAATTGCCTTGCAAAGCATCTCCATTCAGAAGCATTTCTGCTCAGTTGGTAGCCACTGAGCCACAGCTCTGGCTACCCAGACAATTCCTCCAAGCAGTTCCATAGAAAAATATCTCCTGTAACACAGCCAATCTGTTCATATGTTGGGCATGTGAAATTAACTCCCACCTTCAGATCTTCTCTTGGAAAAAGAGCCACAACATAAAATCTTGAGACAAGTTCTATTCTTTACAGGAGACAGAACTTTGGCAGATCTCCCCAAAGGGAGAAAATACTATCCTCTTGCTCTAAGACTAGCCCGCTAAATTATGGTTTAATTTTAAATGCCTTCAAAGCAGTGGAAACTACCTCTTTAGTTGTGTCCTTGGTTTAGGAAGAAGGGCACTCTGAAGTCTTCAGAAACAATTTGTATTTTAATCTTGATTGAAAACCATGAAGTGTTGAAGGATTTGGAAGAGCAAAATATAGTAGGATTAAGTACTGTTATCAGCAACAATAAAATTTTGGAAAATGAAGTTTTTTCCTCACCCAGTGAAGTTTTACAGTACAACTCATTTTCATGTGCCTTTTCCCAGCAATTTTAATTCTGTAAACTTAAGGATAATTAGGATGGGATTATTAGACTTCTCATTTAAAAACTGATTTCTAAATAAGTTTCCATCAATATTTAGTACAGAGGTGCTGTCATCCTGAAATATCCTGTCTATATTAAATTGTATTTGATTTCTCAGGAACCAGTGAATTTCCACTAACTTGCTTGCCTGAAGTATAATAGATGCTAGGAAAACTTTTCCCTCTGCCTGGCTGTCGGTCTTTGTATGAAAAGTTCTACTCTATAAAAGTTATCACAAGTTTAATGACAAAGTTTCTTGTGAACTTTTTCACAAAGCATCATCAACAAAAGCATGTCATATATGTATAAAAATCACCTCCTGATTCTTGGTGTCAGTGCTACCATAAATACTCTCTTGGCTTTTACCTGCATCCTACGTTTCACGAAGTAAAGAATGAAGAAATAGGTCCACATGAAGTCATAATTTTCTGTAGCCCAAACTCTGCCCAAAAATAGAAAAGCATATATCCATGCCACTTATCTGGAGAAATATCTAGCTACCTGTTCAGAAAGACCTTGAGACTTTTCCTTCTCTGAACTACAAATTCACTAAATATTTAAGATTAGGAGAAAAAAAACCTGCTGAGAATCTGAAAATATTAGCACTCTCTCAGACAACTCAACTCTAAGGATTATAAAGCAACTGTTATGAGCTTGGTTAATGATCCTTTAAATTCAAATATACATCTTCCTTCTCTCTCTGTCAATATATACTTTGGGAAGTCAAATAAACACTTAAATTACTTTCCTATACTAATGTTGAAGAGATGCATAACAAACTTTTTCTCCAGCCAATAAGATCTAAAGAATGTTTGGAAAGTAATGATTTGCAAGGTAAAGTAGATTTTTAATTACTCTGTAACTATATAATCAACTGAATGACATAAAGGCTTTCACCTCCTCTTAACAGAATATTGCCCTCTCAAACCAAAGTGAAAGCCTGGAGGAAATATATTGTCTTGGGTAAAAGCTAGAAAACAAAAGAGAAAGACAGGCATTTTAAAACTTAACTACATGGGACAATTCAAGGCCATTTTAGGAACTGTTCATCTAAAATGCTTTGGTTTTTATTCTCTCTCCATTTTTCACACTGATATTATATGATAAATTTAACATAATGCCAAGTTCCACATTTGCCAAGTGGCATCACCTCACACATAGGAATGAATTTGCTGTCAGGATGTCTCCTGCTGGGAAGGAGGTTGTCTATCACAGCATAACAACAAACTAGCAAAGTTCTAAAAGCTAAATAATTTTCTCAAAATATCTTTATAGACACATGCACTCAGCTTTAAGTCCTGATCAAGCACTTATACACAAATGTAACTCCATGTGAATACAGCCAGAGTGCTTAACAGAAAGACTTCAATGAGAATGGAAGTCTCTCTAATAACATTACTGCTTTACATCTCCTCCTAAAACCTCTCTTATGAGTATTTTGGTTTACTCTATTTTAACATCTGTTAGCTAAAGTTGTCTCCAAGATATTTTTATTATCATTTCTGAAAGAACAAGAATATTCCACAAGGATGAAGCAGTTTTAAAAGGATACCCACAATGTCACCTCCTTTCTGGCCTTGCTTCTGCTGCATCTTTCAACAAAGATTTTTTTTTTTATAGAAGTGTGTTGAATACTCCTCAGCATTTATCTAGTTTTATGGTTGCACATATACCCTCAAATACTGTGGGTGTTTCCAGATGCTGGGAGATTACATAGCATTTCAAAATAAATACTGCAGGCACCATACCAATTGGAGACTTACAGATGGCTGATTGTGGAAAGCCATTAGAAAGCCTGAGTCCATGTGGCAGCAATTTCTGACTGAAATAGTGCAATGACTTGTACACATTGGTTATTTTAGATTGGATTTTCTTTTCCTTCCAACAGTACTCAATAGAGCAAACATCCTTCCTGTTCCCCTTCACAACCTTTCATGACAGAGCAGGAGGGAAAAAAAATACAGTAGAATACATAGCTACTTGACTTTCCTCATTGTCCAGCCTCTCCCAAGTTCCAAGTGAGTTATTTTCCCGCCAATGTTTCCACTAATGTTTTCAGAGCATGTTTGTGATTGCACGGGGCTGATATAGCCAAATATGTCATTTAGGGGACACAAGATAGAGAAAACACTGGAAATGAGTCCACTGGAGCATGTACCTACAGTGCAGAAGGAAGCTCTATCATAATTGCTTTGTGGGTTCTTACCACTGATATTTTGGACTCTCATTCCCTCTTTTCAGTCCACTTGCCTATCCTTACAGAAAGTAGTTGAGCAGGAGCTATTCATAAGCCCAAGAGTACAGTGTCAGCCATGGGCACCCAGAGAAGAAGGGTGGCTTTTAAATCGTGGTGGGGCAGTCTCCTTATACCCAAAGCTCCTATTGAGTTCTATGAGGGTTTAGGATGCTGCCTGGTAAGTATAAAATAATTTAAATAAACACAGATGAAAATAAACATATTTGAAGAAAATACTTGGTTTAATAGGATTCCTAGAAGTGAAATAATGTCAACATTTTTGATCTCTCATTGTCAGTTTCTACCTTCCCTCCATGTTTTTAACAAATGTAATAGCCTCTCTCTCTAATTTTCCTTTACAATGTCTGTTCTCCCATTGGAAACAGGCAAAACATCTTTATCTAAAGACTCTTTCCCCCTCAGTTGACTGCCACCATGAGACCCAAGGAAATGAAGTACTTAACAAGTAAAGGAATTTGCTGCAGCCCAGCAACTGTTCTTACTAAATAGTAGAAAGTTGTCATTATGTCATCCATATGGAAACAGCCTAAGACTCAGAAGACCTCATCAGAAGCTTCTCTGGTTTTCATATGGTAATGTCACCACGAAAAGCTCTGGGCTTCAAGCAAGTAACTGCAAGAACATGACATACCGAATTCAAGCTTTGAAACACTTGAGGTCTAACTTTGAAAGGAAACAATACTCAAAGCAGGGAATATCAAAATGCTTAAAAGGCACAGTGGAAAAACAAGTGGCATTCAGCAAAAAACACTTAGAGATGGAGTAATTTTTCTCTCAGAAGTGTGAAAACAAGAAATGCCTCACAATATTCTTAGGTGCTCTCTCCCTGCCCAAGAAAAAATCATTCTATTCAAATAGATTCAAAAGCTTCCCTTTACCTGTACAGTGAGGAATATCACCCATTTGTAAACATTGTTTATGTGCAAAGAAAATCCTAAGTTAGAAAAGCAGTAAAGGTATTGTGCTGAGAGGCATCAGTTTTAATATTAAAACCACCATGAATTAGGCAAAGGTCTCAATTTACTCACTGGGGCCTTCAGAATCTGTTTTGAAGCTGTGTCTTGTTATTTTGGCCTTGCTTTGTTGCTTTTAGCTGTCTTATCTGGACAAAACTCCCTCCTTCAGCCACCTGGCAGGCCAGCTTTGCAGATTCCATTCACAGAGATAACCCAACAATTTTCTTGGTTGTAAACATCTCAACCTTTCTCACAGAGCACGCTAAATCAGCCTGCATTTCTTTCACACTCAAAACTAGGTTTGTTCAGAGCCACAGATCCTCAGCAGCAAACAGTATGTGACTACAGTAACCAATTCAAAAGGCAAATAGTCAGTTACAAACAGCAAGCTTCAAACTGCAGAGGGAGGATTTCCACAGTAATTCACAAACTGCAATAAATAATTTAGATAGTTCTCTGCCTTAAGTGATCAGAGATCACAGCAAGAGACAAAAATGATACTTTTGACATTGATAGCTTCTAAAGAAAAAGGCAGAGATGAAATCATTACATCTATTCTACTCTTATTATTCAACTGATGATGTGAGATCTGTAAATATAAAAAATAAAGTCTTCAAATCCAAAGCAAGCATGTTATTTGCAGCAAATGGGATAGAGCTAATCAGGGCATCTAGTTTATACATGGATCTGAAGAGAACTGGCAACTTGGAATAACATTCTGTTCTGCACTGCTTTTATTAGAAGGCTACTTCTGGTAGGAACCTTCTGTTGCTTACTTTTAACCAGCCATTAAATAACATGTAATCATAATTTTACAAGCAGTAATGCTAATTATTCTGGATAATGCATTTTAACATATCTTATCACATAAGCCGATCAATTGCTTAATTCCTGGCACTCAAAGATTGGAGAAATATAATCTGTTGCTTCCATGTACAGCAGAAAAGACAAACTGTCTGAGCAGAAGACAAACTAAATTGTTTCAGATATGTCTAGCTGCAAATATGTGAAACTTGTTACCACAATAGAAATAAATAAAGCCTCAGAGCTGAAGACCTGGCCAGCTTAATGAAGTAGAATATTTTAGACTTCCCATAGTGTCAGGTAACTTACTATTGGATTACTGCATTAACAAATACAAGAATATGGATACATAGAATTGGAGACAAGTTAGGAATTATGGTCTGCCACATATAAAAATAAGACAATACCACATAGCAGGACACTTGAGTCTCAATGTCTAGCATAGCACTGGGTACATTTTCTGATGTTAGAACTGGGTTTTTGTTTGGGTTTTTTTTTTTTTTTTTTAACTAGTAATGACTGACGGCAGGGTGGCACATCCATGCAAACAGAGAGACAGGAAATATAATGTGATGTGTGTAGTTGCCTTACAGTTGCTTACTTTCTGGCCAAGATGTTAACAGCCAATGTAGAAGATATTTCATGTATTGTTACTGTTATCTGTCAATCACAGCATTATTCCAATGCTTATTTAACAAGTCCTACTCAAACCAACACTTTGCTTTCAGCTCCATTTTTAGTATTGGGAGATGCTATTTTTCTAACTTCATTCCCAGGAAACCCCACCCAGCCTTCTTTGTACTGTAGTGTAGTTCATTAATATTCTATTATTAAAATGTTAACAAAAATTTCTCTTTTAAATATAATTTGGAATAACCCAAGGATATATTTCTAATGCTAGAGCTACTGACAGTTTGCTGCACTGATCTCCAATCTACATTCCAGATATCATCTTAAAATGAAAATGTTCTGGAAAAAAAAAAAAAACCAACAAAAAAATTGAATTCCTTCCAAAACTGCAACATGAGAGTGTATCCCAAAAGCATACAGAAAATAGTTTTTACCACTCTGACACTTTCTCTAACACTATACAGTTTATCTTTCCCTGCTTCAGTAATCCTGGATTTGTGCACAATCAAACCAAGAAGCCCAGGGGTCATGGCTACAGGCAGTCCTTTCACTAAGATCTATTTCTGTTTCCTAATTAGGCCATCATTAGTATATAACCAGGAGCATGTTTTCCAGAGGAATAACCACTTATTAATGCAGACAGATAAGACTCTGGCCCATGGAAAGTAACGAAGCGGAAACATCTATATTAGTTCTAAAGCCCCTGGGACCATGCCTGCCATTTCCTCTGCAGCCCACCAAGCACTGTCAGACACCTTCTAGTGTAATTGTGCAAGTGAAACAATTACCCACACAGTTTGTGGCTCTGGAGTTTGTTGGGTCAGCCCAATCTTATTTACCTCTTCTAACAAGCTTTTTTTCAGTAGTAGTGTTTGTTTTTAAGCATCATGGGGTTTTTATTTGCCATTTGCATTTAATTCACAGTCAAATGAAGACCACCCAGTGGGAAGATGGTCAGACTTCAAACACATAAAAGGCTTCTCCTATAAAATGACACAATGTACTCTCCCATTCCCTGGTGGAAATGGCAAAATATGTGAAGTGAAATTACAGCAAGGAGTTCAGGTAAAAACAGTGTATAGTAAAAGCAAAGTAAATGTATACTAAAACCCCTGAACATACCTGTCTTGTAAGGTTGTAGGATCTCAGCCACTGGAGGTCTTTAAGGTTAGTATCAGTGTAATCCTTGGTAGGTATATTTTAACCTTGTTTTAGAGCAGGGAACAGACAATAGAGTCTCAAAATCCCTTCTGAATCTGTTTTTCATATTTTGGTGAATATTTGGTATATTATGGCAAGATCAGAAAACTCCATTAAAGTTCAGCATCCCAAAGTGCTAATTGCTGCAGAAGTGCTACTCTAAGAGACAAACCCTTCTCTGGAAAATTTATGATCTCATTTCAGATAAGACACAGGGAGAGGCTACTACAGTTAAAGGAAACATGGATGGCACAACAGTGACAGACAATAACTTTACAGTTTGTTTTCAAAGTGCAATTTGTGCTTTCAATCATGTAAAAGCTCTTAAGAGAGATGGTTTCATGGAACAGCCAGCCATTGATCTGCCAGCCACGTACCTCTGAGTGATGGCTGACTCTGGCAAAATCCATCTAAGTAGAGCCTGTTCTGACAAATAGACCTGTTAGCTTGAGGAGTGTGGAGCACCAGCAGGGAACAGTTTCCATTCAGTCTCTGCTATATCATCACAATAAGTAGAAACGTGCCTGTTCTTCCTTCCCACACATCTGCCCCTTACATAGCTCCCTGGTCTCCCTGAGCTCCTTACCCACTCCAGAGGGCAGCTCAGATCAGAGGCTCTATTCTAATGATCTGGATTGCTTTCTGGATGGAATTCTCCCTCTTCAGAGAGGGGTCAGGAGAGTAAATAGATAAACTAAGAGAATGACAAACAGTTTGTCACTATTTATTAAAGTTCTACTTCGAGAAGGTTGTTCTTTCCCAGATGGAATTAAAGCTGTAAGAACTGTGTTTTGTTAAGTATGTTTTTACTTAGTAAAGTAAAGGTCTGTTCCTCTGCCAAGTTTTCTTCTATGTGTAACTTTTCACCATGACACTCAATTCTCATATAAAAAGGATTCTGCAACAAGTACTGCACAAAAAGGAGCCTGATTCAGAAAGCTTGCCCAAAATGTTTTCCATCACCTAAATATCCACATCAAAACATGTCATTTGGGAACAGTTTCCTTACTTTTGATAGACTTGTGAGTTTTGCTTTTATAAAGCAAAAGCTAATAATTTTACCTGATAGGAAAAGGTTCTTCAAAAGATGTCCCCAAATCAAGTCTATAAAAGAGCCTTTTATGTTTACAGATGGTAGTTTTCAACCATTTGCCACAACCTTTTCCTCCTTCAACATCTTCACGCTCTTGACTGTAAAGACAGAGGTACTGTGAGCTTTCTTCTCCCAGCAATCTAACCTTTCCCACTTCATTGTCAAATCTCCAGTTCTTTTAGTCAGTCTTTGTTGTTACATGGGTAGAATGGGCAATTATCCAATTAGCCAGAAAGAAAAATAGAACGATCCTTCATGCTGCTCAGAACATTCACAATAAAATACCTCTATGATGTAACACATAACATCAGAAGCTTTAATTTGCAGTCACCTGCAGTGACAGCAACAAGATTTTCTTGTGGCAAGATCCAATGCTTTTCTCATGCTATCTTACAAAAATGTTTTGCATTAATTTTTTCTTAATCTAAAAAAAAAAAAAAAAAAGACTAGAAACTTTCCTGGGAAAAAGCCTGGCTTGCCAAATATGCAGATTATTTCAGTTGCTTGATCACTGTAATAAATGCCAGAGAAGACAAACAAGCACTGCTTGCAAATGAAGCATTGTATGCAAATTTCATTTTTATTGGAATGACACCTGGTGACCTATTCTGGAACCTTAAATTGATGAGATTTTTCTAACCAGCCATGCTTTCTAATCTTCAGTTAATGAATATAAAAAAGAAAATCTTCATGATTTTTATTGAAAAAATACACACATAAGAAACCTCATTAAAAACCTGGGATGGAGAATATCACATTGAAAATGCTTCAATGGACAGAGATTATTAAGAAGTGTAGAACAGCAACATTTCATGAATAAATCAAAAGTTATTAAGATTAAACAAACTTGTAAACTTTGAAAATGAAAGGATGTAAATTAATGAAAGCAACAAATTAATTCAATTTTCAGTTGAGCACTTGACATTAAACTTGCTGCTGTACAAATAATCTCAATTTCCATTTTAATCTCAACTGCACAAACCCATGTCACAAGAAGGTCAGAATTTGTCTCAAAACTTCAATTCCCTGACAGCTGAGGTAAGACAAGCAATACTTTTGTCCTGAGTGCTATGAGGATACCAGATCATATGATTCTATTCAAATATCATATGATTCTATATGATGTTCAAATCACCTCTCATTTCAGATCAAAGAAAACAAGATGAACATTGACCACAACAGAGAAATGCCATGCCTGTTGCAAGTGGAAAAAGCACCTATTTATGACATGGATTACATTCTTTGTAGACAACTATGTGGCTTCTACATCTTATTTAAAAGGAAATGAAGGTATACTTTTGATGCTTTATGTTATATCAAATAATCTGAAGGCATATCAGCTCTGGGGAATAGCAGATGGATGCTTATGTGCATTGTACTGTGCCACTGTATGGAGATAAAACTCTATATGGAGATAAAGCTCCTTGAACCAGGTTGGATTTCATCAGTAAAGCTTTGTCACAACTTTTTAACCTACTCCACTGTCAGATGAGTAAGTGTGATTTATTGCTGCACATGTAGCACTCCAGAACAAAAAGAGAACAAATTTTGGAGTCTATGTAGCAAACCCAAATAATTTCACCATTGCAGAACTGGCAAGCTTTTCCCTGAGTCCTTGTCCATACAAAATTCACTAAGGACAATTCACAGCTATTCAAACTTAAAGATGAAAGAAGTGGATGATGGCATCTGATCTTGAAATCTTTGCAAAGACTTGGGTGGGTGTTTATACAATACTTCAGTTAAAACTAGGTTCAGAATTTCATTGATATGAACAATATTTTGGAGAATAGCTAAGAAGAACACAGAATGACTGCTCTGGAAACCCAGTTTACCTTAAGCTTCACTAAATTTTTTTGCTAAGAGAATGATATTTCTGAAATTGCATCTAATAAAGCAGCTAATAATGAAAATCTAAATATCTTCCATTCTTGTAGCAGAGATGCGTCTGCTCAATGTGAAAAAGCTACACCTATGCCTAGACTCAGGTTCAAACCTCTTCTTTGCCTGCTCAAACTAAGCAGTAGTCTCTAGGGAAGACTATACAAAGGATGCAGGAGGTAGAAGGAAATTGAACATGGGCAAAGACAAGCTACTTCTTACCAAACTTCCTGTCAGAAAGAATATAGGAATCATACTTTATTTTCCCCTGAAGTTCTGATTTGATAAGCCCATATTTCATCATGGAATGGCATCTGTGTAGACAAAACAATAACAACTTTTGCATGAAGTAAGCAGAAAAGCCTTATTCATTTCACAAATAAAACTTCTACTTCTTCATGGCTGAGTCTTCAAACTAGTGATGTCTCTGTGATTATGCTCCTTGGCTAAGCCTACTCCTTCACAGCACCTTGGGAGGTATAAAGTGCAAAGATTCATGTACTCCGGCAGCAATGGAACAGATTTACCCAGACCTCTGAGCTCTTGAATTGATGCATACTCCTGTAAAGTCACGCTGAGTTAGTTCCAGTTAAATAAAGAATTCTTCATTAGGGAACAGTTTGGGGTTTTATTTGTTTGTTTGTTGTGTTTTCTTTTCCTCCTGTTCTCCACAGATTGTCTAAAGCAATAGAATCATAGAATGGCTGAGGTTGGAAGGGACCTTAAAGATCATCTGGTTCCAACCCCCCTGTCATGGGCAGGGACGCCACATGCACTAGACCAGGTCATCCAGGGCCACATCCAGCCTGGCCTTAAACACTGCCAGGAAACACAATTCCCTAAAGTATCTTCTGTGTCTTCTGAAGAAGGCATTTTTAATCTTTATTTTACTGATAGAGAAGCCTTTGAAAGGGGACAGTGAGAGACAAACACACACCGAGCCTCTGCAGTAGCAAGAATCTTTGTCTTCTGTCTTTAACTCACATCCCTGTATGCTGGCCTTTCAGAAAGTCCTTTTCTACAGAGCAAGAATGCAACTTTTCTGCATGTAGTCATTTCAAACTTTTGCAAAACACATGTTTTTGAAGAAATACAGGGTTTGATAAAGTGGATTGTCATATTGTTTCAAGCATTTCATCAAACTTATTAAAAATCCTTGCTTAGGGGCTTGGCACTGATGGTATGATTTGTTCTACTCTGATACTTTGAGATTCTCTTTAGAACAGCAGTGCTTGAAAAAATAGCTATTTATTTTATGGCTTGTTGAAAATCACCAGACCTTTAGACTCTCAGCCTGCAGACACTGGGCCTTCTCAAATTACCAACATTGATCAAATCTACCAAGATTTTCTGAAGTCAGATTTGCACATATTCACATATTTTAACTTCCTTACTAATTGTAATCAAGACAACTTCTCATTTCTATTGTTTGGTTGTTTTTTGTTTTTTTTTTTTCCTTTCATAGACTTCCTTTTTGTATTCATTCTGGGCTGTAGAGTTAAATTCTTAATTTTCAGTGGAAAGAAAATTATGCATTTCTATTTGCATGAGCTGCTACAGCTGTACAGTATTCATGTGTTCATCCTAAGTGTCTGAGAGGGTATCAAACCCAGCAGATACTGTTCAGTGTTACAGAAGAGAAGCAGTATTGAAAAGCACAAAGTCCTCTCTGGGATACATCAAAAATGTCTGAGTTGGGTAGCTTGAAACGCTAACAACATGCCATCTGTGTTTTAGTGAGGGTTAGCTACTGCTTAAATGATTGTGATTAACAGCCAGAGCATTATACACTAACAAGCCAAGTTTGATTGTAATTCTTTGGAGAGTAATCATCACTCTACCCTGCAATTATACACAATGTGTGTTGAATTAGAAGGAAAGAAAAAGAACATGAAATAAATTTCAGACTTGGAAAAGCAGCTATTGAACAGAAGCCAAAGGTGAAAGAGCTGGGGAAAACCCTGAGTCATTCTAATATTGCTGACATATCATAAAAAAAGATCAAGGAAATAGTCATTTGAAGAGTTACTGGGGAAAAAATTGAGGAAGATGCCTTATATTAAAAAGGTGTATAATTTCAGAACACAAAAAGTATAAACATTTGCTTTTACACCAGAATTGTGAACTATAGACAAATTTTGACTTTAGCTCATTTCTTTTGCTGATAGCTAAATGCTGAACCACTAGTTATGCCCACTCACAACAGATGTGTTCTTGCCTCTGCTTTCAACCCTATCTAAAGCTGTAACATGCAAGCCTTAAGAAGCTATAGAATGTTCTAGTGACATCTTTAAGCCCACATTAATTTTGTTGAGAAAGGAGGAAGAAGAATACTAATGGTCAAAAAGCAGTTCTTTTCAGGAGAAAATCAGCCTTGCTTACAACAAAGATACAAGGTGATGTATTTTTAAAGGTGTGACAGCAAAAAGATGATTAAATTAACACATTTGAACACTATTTAAATAGATGAATCAAGAAATAAATATCACTCTCATAACTGTTAATAATTTCTACTCCTTTGTGACAGCAGCCTGTAACTGTGGTGATACCAACACAAACTAGAAACCATACATGTACCTCCTGAAGCTGATATGGAATCATTGAAGGACCCAGTAAAACATTTTTAACAATATCTTTCTGAAAAGTGATATCCGCATTTGAAGGATTTAGGGAAAATTGAGGAATATTTGACCCAGGAGAGTGAAAGTGTTCCCCCTGAAGTGCACTTTTCTCAATCCAAAAGTAGGGCTATAAGTTATCTGACAATGATTCCTCATTTTACATCTCCTTTTCCAAACCCTTTCCTGTTCTATATCTTGCACCAAATCTAGTTTTGCCCCTATTTTTTTCATTCTGCAAGACCCAGATCAAAGAAATGTTGAATTTTTCTGCCTCAGGGACAGTTCTTGCTGCTGACGTCCAGAGAGAGAAGTTAAGATGCATTAGTGCAGAAAAGCATGGTATGGAGACTGGTGTCTGATCAGCTCCACCCACTGCTAACAGACTAGGTGGGGCAGGGAGGAATCTCCCTCCTGGATTTGCAATCTCCTCCACATTTCCTGCCACTGAGAGAGGGAAAGCGCCACCAGGCTGCCTTTGCCTGGCTCTGTACAGGCAAGACAGGCAGCCTGGCCAGAGCTGCTGCTTTTTGCAGAGTGCTACTCAAAGCAGCTCCTCACTCTTCCCAGGCCTGGATCATGTCCCCCCTCAGTTCCTTCCAGCAGCACTCAGCTCCCTTTCTTCCCACAGCCATTTCACACTCACCCTATTGTGACTTGCTCTCCTATCTGTCTCCTATCCTACAAGCCTGCTGCTTTGTGTCAAATAGGAGGGTTAAAGAAGTGGCCATTTATAGGCCACATCTGCTCTCTAGCCCCCTTCTCCAGCAACATAAGCAGCTTTTGCCTAGGTCCCTAATCACCCATAATCTTCTCCTTCCTGCCTGATTAGCTTCTATTCTGCCAATTTGATGCTTTTTTTGAACACCCACTCCATCACTCCCTGATTCTCTAACAGTCTGTGGAGAAAGAAATACTTTCCAGTTTCTTTTTTCATTTCTTTCCCCCCCCCCTCCCTCCTTCCCCTTAATCTCTCTCACTAGTTCTATACTCCACTCTTTATGCTCCTCATCCAAAAATGAAGACTTATTCAGAATAATTATTAACTTCAGGAAAGGGAGTTAAACTTCTGAACAGATTTTTTGGTTTCTTCTCTTTTTAAGTTTCAAAAATACTGACCCCAGGATTTTTGAATAGTAGAGTTTCCCAGCACCACCACCATCCAGACATACACCACAAGGAAAAACATTCCACAGCCATCTAAAATAAGTATATTCAATCATCACCTATGTCCTTTACCTTAGATTAACCACCTATCCAATTCTACTGATACTTATCTCCAATGGTAGGACAGAGATTTTTGCAACACCCTTGCTTGGTGGTGCATAGTATTAGCTTTAAAGTTCATTTTGAAATGCAAAGTAAACAAAATCAACTACTTTTACATATCTGCCAGCTACCTCAAATCCAAAGCTTTGTTCAATTGATAAGTCTCATTCACTTATAAAATGAAAGTGTTGGAACTGGAACATTAGCTTTATCTCTTTTCCATTGGTATGACTAAGATTTTTCTTACCATATGAAAAATACTTGCTTTCTCACTGCCTTTTTTCACAATCTCTCTGGTACCTGGCATGGTATCTCAGCAACTGTGGGCCCTGCAGAAGCCCTGAGGATTCTGAGTTGCACTCTTCATCTTCAGCATGCTTTACTATACATTCTTCCTTCTTTTTAGAATTATTTTCTGCAATCACATGGAATACTCCAGAACCACCATCAGACTTCAAAATGTAACAGTACAAACTCATCAAGAAAAGAATTTAAACTACTGTTTAACAAGGGGGATGGAAACCTCTCTTTTTTTTTGATGGATGCTTTCTTTAGTTGTGCTCATATTTATTGCATGGCCACAGCAGTTCTGATTGCTAACAACAGACCAGGCTCCTTTCAAGCTCTGCACATGTGGCAGGAGAGCTAAGGAGCACCAGCCATGAGCCATTGCTCATTACCCTAGACAACCCTATCAGATACCTTCTGTCAGAGCACTGCTACCTTTATCACTAGACTGGACATAGAAATGGCTTCCAAAGTGGTCACACATAGATGCACAGTCAAAAAACACCTGGATGAGAATCAAACCCAATTTCAGATAACTCAGATTGCCCCTAAGGGCAGGCAAACTCAGAAGGAAAATGGCTTTCTTTGAGCACAACAGTGGCCCCATGAGGAGAACCAGAAAGCTGCCAGTTTCTTTACTCAAAGCTTTGCCCTGCTTGTCTTAGTAGAAGCTGCTCAGGGGGAAGTCATTACTGGCATCCATAGTTCAGCAAATTAAGCTTTTTATTTGTGGATTAGACTATGACAGAAAGAGAACCATGCACTGCATATAATACAATTTAAGTCATTCTACCCTGGGTCAATATGTCTCCTCCAAATGGCAGAATGGACACTGAGGTTATTATATAAAGAGAAACTTAAAGCTGGGGTGGTACAAACCTCTGCTTTTAAGAAACACTAGCTTTACGGTTGCAGCCATTGGGTAGTTAAGGTGAGCATCCAGGGAGCAGGATCACACCAAACTCAGCCATATCCACCCCACAAGATACAAAACCTGTACCCTGCATACTCCCTGTCCTTGTTAGAAGGACTATGCATTACTGCAGCTTGGAGCACACCTTCCACTTGAGCTTCAGAGGACAAGAATTAAATGTAATCTAAACTCCCTTCTTTAACTTCACACTGAAGTTGCTTTGTACTTGCTTACAGAACATTTATGATGGAACAAAAAAACCCCAGTAACTTTACTGTCCTTTTTCCTTTATTTTTCTTACACTGTTTTCCATTTTTTGCTGCTTTCCTCACTTTGCTCCCTTCCACAATGTAGACAAAGGGGGAATTAACAGTTCTAATTGCCAAAAATCAAATGTCAGACAAAAATATATTTCCAGCTGAATTCACTCTGATCTTAGTAGTTTAAAAATAATTTCAGTTCAGTTAAATTCTAAGCCATTGCTTTTTGTCTTTTAAGGGCTTTTAACCAAAATGTCACTGCACAGTAGTTTGACTCTCTCAGACACACACAAATATCACTAGCTATAAACTGGTTGCAATAAAGATGTAATAAAGATAAATGTACATTCTTTTTCCACTGCACCTTTCATTTTTCCAAAAGACTGGCCTGCTGACAGACTGGCTTGCTAAGAGAAGTTATTTGAAATCATAAATAACTTGCATCCACTGGCTTAATCCACTAATTAAATGAATATTGTGGGGCTACAAGTACAAATATAACAAAGAATAATGCAGGTTGAATAAAAGCAAGTCTGAAATATTCATCATAGAAAGGAATTATCATTCCATTTTACATTTAGAGTAACTGACATTGAAAAACAAATGCCCTTAAGAGTTGTGCTCAGACAAAGAAATCACAGAATCAATGTTAAAACTGGCCCTGTTACCACTCCAGGTTTCCATCATATGCAGGAAGTGTATTCTGCTATGGGTCTAACAACAACATCCAGTAATTACATGTTTCTTTTCACTGCCTGTTACATGATCCTGAAACACTCACTAAACCAGACCTGTCTGATTCCCAAGAGGCAGAAGAAGAGCTGAGACAGCATGAAAGGCTGGATGACTCCACTACCCGATGGTGAATGCAAAAATGCTTTGGTAGCCCTGATCTCAGAAGCATTCCCTGTTACCAGCTCTTCACAACTATCTTCAGACTATTATTATGGAAAAAGGTGCTGCATAAAACAGTCTTTTGAGATCATGAAGAGAACAATTTAGCTGACCAAAGAGGGTAAATATATTAATTCAATTTTGAAGAGATGTAAAAGGGGATCTTAGACAGCCCTCTGAGGTTAAAGCATCCCTGTTCTGCAGAAGATTATAATTTTTTCTTACACCTCTCTTTTATCTTTATTTCTGACCAATTCTCCTGAGACTCTGATCCTTCAGCCTCCCTGGTTTTCCCTACTCCCTGATTAACCACTGGGGTAAGAAGCTGTCCATGTGTTGAGTAGGACCAGAAAGGCAGGTTGGTGCCACTGCTGCATACCAGTGGGCACTCAGTAGCAAGAGAAGCAGCACAAAGCTCCAAGCTAGAATCCTTTGAGAGCCTTCTCCTCTAGGAGTGGTCATTATCCACAAAGCAACAGCAAATCAACCACATAACACATGACAATGGTCCCCAGAGGCTTTTGGAGCTCAGGGCAGTCAGGGCAGAAGAGTCACACTCTCCCCTCTGAATATAGCCTTTTTTTTCCTCCCTGCCAGAATCACCTCAAGGCCTTACTGCCTGTGTTTGCCTACAATGTCTGCATGTAAACTCAACAGCAGGAAATTGTAATTTAATGGATTTTCTGATTGTGGAAAAAATTTCTCAGCACTAAAGTTTCATATCAAACATTTTATAATCATGTCCATAAAATTAGGGCTTTTGTTCCCACAGCTATATAAGACAATAGCATATCAATACAAAGGGAGTTTCCAAGACATTAACTGAAAACACTTTCAATCTAGATATTCTGCATAGTGGCTGGCATATTAGGATACATCACACAATCCCTGGCAAGGTTGATCTGACTGGACCACTGCCAAAATCTAGCACAACTTGGAATCCAGCACAGGTTAATCAGAGCCACCCACTTTGTTATCTTTTAAAGAAAAAAAAAATCCCAACAGAATTTGGAAGCCTTTCTGTACCATGCTATTTTCTCTCCCCTCCTCCCCTGTTGACATTTTTCTCTAGAAGCAGCCACCATTTTAGGAGCACCCTTTGGTTCTGGCCCAGAGCCACAAGACTCAGAAAATTGGATTTATGATTCATATGAGTTTCAATACAAAATTACAGTAGAAAAATCCCTTCTCATGTTCTCAAAAGGTTCTCTCTGGCTTGAAATGTTATCCTTCTATTAGTCCAGAAACACAATCTTGAGAAAGCTTACTTGTTTGTGTCTGCTCTAGAATAACAGAAGCAAACAAAATACAAACCAACCAATTCCTTTCTGCTGCAGTACTCCCATAGTTCCTTGTCAGAAGGCACTGAGAGCACCCAGGGAAGAGAGTCCTTAGCCTCAATGAGGGAGTAGGTGATGCTTATTTCTACAGTAACCTTGTTATGATCCAGAGGTGACACCATGAGGCAGACCATGCTCAGAGGTGTATGGAAGGCAAGTAGAACAGTGTAGACATAGCCATACACCCAAAGCCTCAAGGGCAGCATGTTAAGCCATAAAGTCATGTAACCTGTAGGCTACTGAAATATCTTGCAGAGTAATAATTAATTCTTGCATCAGTACAACTACAGACAAACCAGAAACTTGTTATGAGTCCAGTTACAGTAATTTCTAATCCAATTACTACAGTTTATTCTTCAGAATGACAGGATTTAAGTTGATCTGCACCAAATTATTTCTCTGGTGTTTTACTCCGAGTTCCTATGTGTTGGTGTAGTGAGTCACCAGCTCCTAAATCACTTTATGACTTGAAGTATGGTGATTGTTTACGAAGTTTTGCCTTTGAAGCATATCCAGAACTGCCAGAGCCTGCACAACTAAGGCACTTTCAGATTGCCAGAAGAGCCACGAGACACAATAATCCCACACTAGGAGCTCGCAGTTCAGTTTAGAGAAAAACACTGTTCATAATTACAGTAAAGCATCTCTGAAGGCAAGCTTAAGCACCAGGTTACATAGCCACTATTCCAGTGGAGGTAGTATGTAACCTGGAATTATGAGTTCAGGAATCATTGTAATAGGAAACAGAAAATATCAAGAACATTGTGTGTTTCTGCTTAGCTGAGTTACCAGCCAATAAAACATTTTCTCATCATAATAAAGAGGGTTACCAAGTGTATAGACACAATCTGAGATGAAGACTGTAGTCCCAGAAACCACAGGTCACTAGTTGTTGTGTTCGTCTTTTGTAGGATAAAACATTTATATTACATTTTTTCAGGAATGAATGAAAAATAACCTTAAGTCTGAGTAAGGAATATGGAAACATCTTTAAATGTTTAGACTTTTTACCACCTCAGGTTTGCTGTGCAACACCTTGACTTTATTTTTATGGCTGCTTTAAATTTCATTGCCTGTCAAAGGTTTCTAAGGTGCTACTACAGCTCCTGAGAAGGATCATCTACACAGAATCACAGATTACTTTGAGTTGGAAGGGACCTTTAAAGGTCACCTTGTATAACCACCCCTCCTGCCACAGGCTATATCAGGTTGCTCAAAATGTTATCCAACCTGACCTTCAACAGCTCCCATGTTGTGGCATTCACTATTTCTCTGGGTAACCTGTTCCAGTGTTTCACTAACCTCATCATAACAAAAATTCTTCCTTATGTCCAACCTAAATCTACCTATGTCATGTTTCCCAAGCTGCTGTTTGCCCACAGCATCCTCGGAAGACAGAGCTGGACCTAGCTGCTTGACCTTCTCCCTCACCATCACAGAGAATATGCAGTGGACACAGTTTTGCAACCAGTTATTTGGGTTCTTCCATCTGGCAACGTGGCACCAAGAAGGAAAATTCTAGTTGGACTACTTCTCTATACATTTATTCTCATGAAATATTTATGACTAGCAGCAGGCAGCTGACAGAAAGAGCAGACGGATAAGTTATAACCACCCTGGAAGTGGAAAACTCTGCCAGATAGAACTTCAGACATCAAAATGTACAAAACTTCACAGAAAGAACTTCAGACTTCACCATTGCACCAAGTGTTGGACAGGAAGCCTTCCAAAAGTTGGGAAGGTCAAACTGATGCTGAACCTATTTGTCTTACAGGGAACAGCCTCTTCTTTTGAAAGTGGTAATGGAGAAGAGTTGCTACAGTCAGTCTGGAGGGAACCACTTATTAAATGGGTCAAAGAATACGTTTCAAAAGCTAGACTGTTGGCTATAAAAAAAAAAAAGTAGTTTCATTCTATAATAAACACGAGCTTGATGTTCACAGAAATAACACTGTCAGAGCTGCCCTTTACAACATTGATCCAGGGATGGTAAATACCAGGAAAAGGACAGAAATCTTGCTTCAAGTACAAGCCATGGACATTATGTTATTAGATTGCATTGAAAACAAAATAACATGAATAAAGCAAGCCTGAAAAAACCCCTCATAATGCCAAGTATTTTCTCCAGTAATACAGTACCTGCAAACAATTTGCACTGCTGCCCACGAGGAAAAACTCATTTTGATTATCTAAATATTTGCCTGCTAGTCCCAACTGATTTGTCAAGTAACAGTGTTAATGTGCTAGGAATGGTAATGCAATGATTTTGAACACACTTTTATGCTTCCTTTGATATTCCAAGTGTCTCTGTTGCTGTTCCTGAACAAGAAAATCACATAATTACTTCTGCGAAGAGGCTTGTCATAATCCAGTGTTTAGTACAGACTACTTCTTTCTTTAAGATGTGAACTCTGAAATGCTAAACTCAATAAGAAACAGCAAACATGCACATATTTTTCAGTAAAAATGGACTTATGCTGCTAAAGTCATACCCTGCTAATGCATCTCTTAGATTGATAAATGTGAATGCTGAAATAATGTGACTTTCCTATCAAGATTTTCATCTACATGATTATCTCAAGGTCTTCAATCAAACCATTTGTTCTTTTATCTGAAATCAACAAACATGTTGATTGCTCAGCACCCATTTCCCACTGTTTCAATACTTTCCCCTTCCAAGCCAGGAAGCAGTGAACTTTGTGAGACCAAAATGTAACACAACAAGGGAACTTTCTTAGTGTATAGTAAAGCTAGAGATTCACACAACAGATAAAAAGCCAGACAACAAAAAAAGAGCTTGAGATGAGATAATCAACATCAACCAATGTTGCTTTTTACAGAAAGCTGTTCCTCAAAAGAAGAGATCTGGCCCTGAAAGCTGGCTCAGAAGGACAGCAAAATGCCATTGAAATACAACATCACTGGCAACAAAAAAACGGTTGTACTGATTTCCTCTGAGGCTGGGAGAAGTGTAAAAACTGTTGTGCCCTTTCAGCAGGGAAGAGGTGCATCCTACAGAGGCATCTTTCATTTCTCTATACACCCACTTCATACTAGCACAGAGATTAAGAGAAAATTTCAAGGCAAACTTGCTTGCTTCAGCTTGGTTCTCTTGGTAGAGAAAACCTGATCACTGGAAAGAAGAGAAATACAGGAGGAAGAGCAGGAAAAACTGTCTCCTATAGTGAAGCAACAGCAGTTTACTTGCATCTAAGATGATGGCAACAAGAGAGGAAACAACAGCAACCAGAGACTGCCAAGATCTCTGAAAAAGCAGATATTTCAGGCATGCAGAAGTGAATGTGGTATTGAGCAGATTTTCTTTGCTCCTTTAGTTGGCTAACAGCCCTCCACACACCATGGTTACTCACACAACCTTTGCTGCTGCTGTTTCACCCAGCTGGACAAGCCAAATGGCTTCCCTGGGACTCAGCTGCTGCCCCTTCCACATCTGAAAACAAATCTGAACTTTTCTAGTCTATTTAGATCAAAAACTTTCTGGGTAAGTCACCTGTAGCTTTAGACTTTATATAAATATACACATTTACTGCTCCACACAGGATAGTCTGTAAGAACTAGCAGAGTATGTCTCCCCAAAGACACAGAGAAAGAAGGATAGAAAGCTTTTATATATATATTTAAAAAGAAATAAGATAGGGGAAAAAAGGATCAGACTTCAGACTGTCTTATCTATGTGAAAGGTTCTGTTCCACTTTTTGAAGTACAAAACAAATGAACCTACAGATAATAAGAGATGATGTTGTGAATCAAAGTTGGGTAGGTCTGTTTATAAAAGGAGAGGAAACAGTCACATGAATCACAAAGTCCCATAATGACAGTAGAAAAGTATTTTGGTTAAAGCAGCAAAGGCAGATTGAGGTTTAAAATATCTTACAAATAATTAAAATGTGACCGTGGGCCTCAGTGGCACTAAGAGACAGATTTTCCACTGGCAAGCCAAGCTACTGTGTGGTAGCTTTGTTAGGAAAACAACACAGCTCACAAATTGCCAAACACACTTCTCTGAATCCCTTTTAGAATTAGCTTTCATGCTTGAGTGAACTAAGAAGTTGTTGATTTTATAAGAAATATAACTCTATTCCTGAAAATTGCTGAACCTTTGAAATCCCACCCACAAATCCACTACAAGTACCACTCTAAATGGCACCAGTTGCAGTCTGTACCTTCCTTTATGTGGAAGAATCAATCCCTCTAAGCAGGAGTGCAGAAATATCTGTGCAATTACAAAAGCAATGCAAAAAAATAAACTTCCTTTATCCCCAGGGTCTAATCCTGGCAACAGTCATACACATGAGTAGTTTTTATTCCAGTCTGAGCAGAGACAATAAATAACTTTACTACTGCAAACACTCCTATGGAAGTGTTTCTAGGATCACTTCCCAAATCTATAAAGAAAGCATGTTAAAAGCTCAGGTAAAGTTGTTTTCTATGTTTCTATGTTTTACATTTGAATAAAACTGCATAAAAACATGCAATTTAACATTAAAGCTATGCTTGGAAATTGAAAGAATTGCTTGGGATTTTTTTTTTCCTGCCCTCCATTGGCTATTAAAAAAAGTCATTTGAAATTGAATAAAAAGGGAGATATTATCTGAACTGTAGGTGTATGAAAACTGAGCACTGAAAATTAAAATACTAGTTTGTGCTGCAGCCATAAATTACTAAACTAATTATCTAGTAGCAAGCATAACTGAATCATTCAAAGGGGTAATTAGCAATCAGACATAATGAGTACTGCTACTATTTCTTGTCATACTGTATTTAGCTTCTGTGCAGTCTAGAGGAACTGAATTATTTCCTACCCTTCTCAGAGGGCATTACTGCTATATTGAGTGCATCAGCCCATATTATTACTCCCAGTGGTTTAATTCTTCAGTGGACTGCACACTTCTGATTTTTCCTGTCAAACTTTTCCCTGTTCTCCTGGGCCCTTTTAAGCAAACAGCATCTTCAGTTTCATCCTTGGCCTCAGCATAAACATGAGCTGCAATGTAATCATATTACATGGCTCTTCTGTTATTTTGATTGTATTGCTGTCCATGAACATATGCTGCATCTTGCAGAGAGTTCATGTTTTCTACAGACAGCAGAGTGTAAAGTGGAGGACTAGCTTAGAACTGCATCCAGAGAACACAGAGGGAAATTAGACTGTTAATGTTGATCTTTCAGATTTGAAGGTGCAAACCTATGCATGCTGTTGATCAAAGGTAGTTTGAAGAAAGATTTTTTGGTTTGGTTTCCCCACCCCCACCCAGTGAGTTCAACACCCATACTTTACAACAAGGAATAAAAGTTACCCAAAAAAAAGAAAGAAATGGTCCTGGTTTTCTTCAAACTCATTAAAAAAAGTGATTTTTAGCAGGTTACCAAAATTTGGTTTTAGCAAGATGCTGCAAATAATAATCAAATTTGGGATTGCAAACTACTATATCATTTTTATTTGGAATAAATATTCCATATTACCATGAATATCTTGAGGGAACATTCCAAATCCAACTTCACCTGTATATTTTTCCTTGTTGCATTTCCCAAGCACCCAAATTTTGGTCTCTTTAAAAAAAAACCACTAATGAGTTAGAATTAGCAAGTGATTAGGTTAAGGCAGATGTCTAGAAACAAGTATCAGATGGATCACAGATCAAATTTGTGATTATCCTTGTACTGTTTCTCCTCACTGGGCAATCTTTTTGGAATTTGTGCAGCCATGAAAGTCAAGTTTTTATTCTCTCTGCAATTTCACCTTTATGTAATCCTCCCATGGAATGATTTACAGCATTCTTCTTTGATCTCAAGTGGTCACTATGAAAGCTAATATTCTCTCAAGAAATAGGAAGCTCCCTCTTTTCTTTTTTCTTCATTGCCTCATTTCATCCTGCCTTCTCTTTTTGTTATCGAAAGGAGAATTAGGACATTTTGATTCCAAATGCACATCACACAGATGGGTTAAAGCTTTTCCACTTTGATCTCCTAAAAACCTCTCAAATTTCTTGATCAAAGAACTTCTTCCTAAGATCTGAGTCCTGCAGCCATTGGCTGTTTCACTGAAATGGGTGAGAACAGGACTGTTCCCAGGAGCACATCCTGCAAGATTGGCTTTGAACAAGTGGAGGTAGTGTCCTAACATTCAATAGCTACATTCAGATCTTTCTCTTCCTTGGCAGTGGATGCTTCCTCATTATCAATGCTTCTTTATCTCTGGCAACTGATCTATATCTGCTATGTAAAATCTACAGGTTTTCACATTCTTTGAGTATGAAGACTTAAATCAGTCTGTATCTTCACTTATTCTACACATTTTCCATTAAAATCTCTCCTTTCAGCCAACTGAGAGGAGGCTTCATACCTGACAGCTATGGCACATGTTTCTAATCTTGCTATTTTACCCTATTTTAACTTATTTAAAATCCAGCCTTGGTTGCATTTAGAAGAAACACTGACTTGCAATTTACATTTGGACAAATAGTATCCTGAAAACAAACAAATGCTTAAAAAGGTGTTCTAAGCACACCTCAGTTACAAACTGGGTACACATAGAAGCAAACCCACCAAAGGTAAGAAAGTTTTTCATCTTTTAACCATCTTAGCAGAAGCAAGTTAACATGGAGAAACTCCAGGAGATAGAAATGTATGAGCTCTAGCTCTGTTTCTACTTCTGTGGTTTCAGCAGAACTGTATGAGGCTTGATGGACACCTCTGCATCCAGGCTGGTCCTGCCAGCAAGATACTCTCCCTTAATTGTTCTGTTGCCTCTGGCCTCTCTTAATCCTGGAAAGCTTCAAATTGCTATGGTTTATTGTACTCTAGATGCATCATTGTATAAAGCAGTCTGAGAGGGCATAAATGGAAGCAAATGTTTCCTCTTAAATATTGTTCCTAAGTGTGAACTTCATTTTAGACACTATCATTTAAAGCACAGCTGTAACCTTTATTCAAATATCAAATGGAACTTTGAGATTCATTAAGGTTGAACCAGACAAGTGTTTCTTGCTCTCCATTTCCACACTGCCAGCAGTTGTTTGTCTTAACCTGAGATGGAACTGGGCTAAATTTCACACTGAAAGCACAGTTTCTCTTACCCACATATCTGTATGCCACCACAATTACAGCTAAATATCACTGATCTCTCTTGATTCCCAAGGTTATCAACTAGTCAGTCTTTAAATGTTATTCCAAACACTGACCACACAGGTCTGTTGGTAACAATTTTCTCATCTCTTTCCATGCATTTAACCATTTTTTACTTAACTGTGTAAACCTCAGGTGATAAGGTACTCAGCCTTTCATTGACAAGAACCCTATCTTTTGGGGTGTCTTGACATGGGTACATGAAACCTTTGATTACATTGCTTTAGGAGCTACAGCCATAACTAGTGGGAGGAAACTTGGAGGTGTAATTCTTAGTAAGTAAAGTTCCCACTAGGTTTTAAATCTTTGGGTGGGGGGAAAAAAATAAAATGAACAAGACAGAATTGATAGCATTTTAGATGCAGCTTGATCTGTCCCCTTGCTTTCTATGAGTAGGAAAGGGAAAGGAAGAAAACCATATTCTTCTTTGAAGAGGATGGAAATGTTTTGGAGAAAGAGACCTTGAGTTGTCCTATACCAAAGTCTTGAAAACATACATTATACATGGCTACAAAGAAAAGGTTCTCATAGAACAGAAGGCAGATAGAGGGACCACAAATTAACTTGTTGAGATTAAAATAACTGATAGAAAACAATATTAGTTTTGAAAAGTTAACTTGACAACTTTGATGGGTTTTCCAAAGTCCTAATGTTTCTGTAGAAATTCTTCCTCAATGTCATCAGGTTTTCTTCTTTGTCTAAAACTAGTATGTCACCTGGTGTTCATCTCCCAGCACAGCAAAAGAATGAAAGGAACAACAAAAGGCACTTTTAGAAGCACACTTCTTAAAAGCATCCGTATTCCTAAGTCCCCTCCTAGACTAAACTTAGCTACATGATTGCAGCTGAAAGCAGAATTCCTCCCAGGTTTTAAATATGTAGTTCCACAGCTTTTTTTGTTGTTCAGGTTTTAGAAAGTAAATTTTCACTTCATACATACTTATACTAAATAGAGAGCAAAGACACAGCAAGTAAGACTTCTAAACACAGATAATTATTCTCTACTTATTCATTAGATTAATGAATTAATGATTAGATTAATGATTAATTAATGATTAGATTAGATTAATTAATGATTATATTAGATTCTTCAGATTCCCATTGTTAGTGAAACACAAGCAAAATGATAGGGTGAAACCTGGACAGAAGTAATGTTTGTTTTGTTGGGGTTTTTTGGGTGTATATTTCATTAAAGAGAAGAAGGAACTGCAGTGAAAGTCTCAGCAGGTAAAAGACCACACACCCCTAAAGGAAGAACTGTTCTTCTCAGTTAACTTTACTGGTTTATGAATCTTACCCTTATAAACAGGACCTGAACCAGCAACCTCCTTGAGCTAGGGAGTTTGACAAGATCTTATTTCAAAGGATAAACCCAGCACAATATTCACAGAAAGAGCTTTGGATAGCTTGACATGGAAATCAGTTTAGCAGTTCAGGATACTGCTGTAGGCATGTATCTCAGTGGCCACCCTCCAAGGGATCTATGGCTTCCCTGTTTAGGTTTAGAACAAACACAGCAACAATTTGCAACATCAACAAAAACACTGTACAGTTTTTTCCCCCACACCTCTGCCTTCTTTTTACATCAAAAGCATTCAAGAGAGGATCAAAGCTTGCACAAGAAAGCTCTTTTCAGAGAAGCCAGTTCAGAGTAAATCAAGGAAGCAGTCTCCAAGCAAGCAGTATCTCTGCTTGTGGCAGAGGTAGCACATACCTAGCATGGGCAAACATCAGTGTTAAAGCTTCTAGAGACAAATCTTTTATTGCCTGTCTGCAGCATGGACTGCTGACAAAAAAAAGACCCCAAACCAACCAATCAAAAAAACATACACACACAAAAAAGATCCAAATATTTTCCTAAGTAAGTAATCAAAGCCAAAAATGAACAATGGATAATTATATTTTTATTAATATGTAGGATTATCCTAAAAACATGAGTGCAATAGCTCATTTGTAATTATGACAGTAACTACTCATGTTAGCTACTCACTGAAGCCAGCCGTGTACTTGGGAGGATTGCAGAAAAACTGATAAAATTTCTATGGGATTGATGTCAAGTATTTAACCTAATGCTTGTTAGGAGTTGGACTAACCCTCCTTTTTCTTCCTCTTCTCAACTCCACATAACATAAACCACTACTTAATGTTAAACATGGAATAGCTGAATAATATTTGTTATTCATACAAGTTAACATTTACTTTTGATCTTTTTTTTGATCATTCCATTGATTTCTTTTTTATTATTATTTGTTTTAATGGATTAATTAGGTGAGTGACTTGGTGCTGAGACCAAAGAGGGCAGAGCTGTCTGTCAGACACAAGTGGGATTCAGTTCCAGGACTGGAGCAGTCCACAGGCTCCTCCAGAGCTCATACAGGATTTGATCAGTTGGAATGTATGCAGCAGAGGAATGCATGAAGCACAACCAGCTGAGTATAACATTCTATTGAGGAGTCACAGAGCATTATTTTGGCATTAGGCCCTAAATCTTTATACTGAAAGAAATAAAAACTATGAAATAATGATCTGAAAATTCTGTTCCCTTGAGACTAACACAGAGCTCAGCCAAGAAAATATATTCTATAAAGAAACAAGCACTGAAAACTTAACAGATGAAACTAATTATCAGACACTTTTTACTATGGAGAATGACAGAGTTGGAACCCATTATAAAAGTACTAAACCCTCCAGAATTAATAAATTAAGCAGTTTTTTCCAAGCTATAGCTTTAGAACCTGGAGTCTGATTATCTCATTTACTCTTAACATCAGAACAAAGACCAAATAAAACCTATAAAAGACCAGAATAGGACCCACTGAGAATCAAAGAATTTTGTAAATATAAAATAGCCCAGATAAAAGTCTCTCCTCTTTAAATCATTGTTTGAAAAGGACCTCTGAAAATGTGCAGAAGTGTCAAGTACTTAAAAGTTTCATAAGGGTTATGTTTATTTTTTTAAAGGGAAGCTTTTTATAAATATACAGAGTCATTCATGAAGATGTAAAATGACTGCAGGTATGTTCCAGTACTGAACAAACAGTAGAGAATAGGATTTCTGAATGCATTTTCTTATTTTGCATTAGGAGTAGCTCAAGTGCATCTTTTACATAATAGGAAATGTAAAGGGGTTTTATATTGTTGAATTTGAAGGCACATCTAACAGTTTAGTAACTCAATTGCTTGAGCAGAATTGAACCAACTTTCTAGAAGGGCAGTCTTGGAAACCTACATATTTCAAACTACCCAAAAGGTCTCAAAATCCAGGCTAAATCCCTACGCATTGAGTTATATTTGCACAGTTCCACGTGTGAGTAAATCAAAGCAAAAGAAAGGCCAACACCTGTAAAATCACACTTGCTGAACAACCTAGTGGCAAACTCATATAAACCCAATAGCTTGAACTTATTAACAGCCTGTGACCGTCCTGATTTATTAAGAGATCAGGAACTGAGTCCAAATTCAAAGAGCATCAGGAGGGCTGGGGTAACAAGTCAACCAACCTTCTCTTCTTCACATCCTCCCCCACCTCCCAGAGTCATTTACAGCCAACAGATTTTCCAGTGAAGCGTATCAGGTTTTAATAACACTTCTAAATATTCCATCTCATAAAAGAAACACTGTCTACAAATTAGAAGCAAGGTTATTCCTTCAAGTCTTCCACCTTTCTGTACTCCTTCACCCCATGCCAGTGAGCACCATCAGCAAGTCTGAGAAGATGCTGCAGCAATATTAGTTTCCACACTGTACTTGAGATCATAGGATTGTCAGAGTTGGAAGGGACCTCAAAGATCATCCAGTTCCAACTCCCCTGCCTGCCAGGGACAGCATCCAATAGATCAGGTTACCCAGGGCCCCATCAAGCCTTGTCTTAAAAGCTTCCAGGGATGAGGCTTCCACAACCTCCCTGGGCAACCTGTTCCACTGCCTAACCACCCTCACAGTGAAGAGCTTCTTCCTGATATCCAACCTAAATCTACCCTCCTCTACCTTACACCCATTTTCCCTGGTTCTATCACTTTCTGACCAAACTCTTCAGGATAATGACCTGTTATACATTACTCTTTGCTCATACATATCTCTTTCTTTCTTGTACTGGGCATGCAACAGAACAAACCTCAACACTTTACTGAATCATCCTTTCACAGGTTTGGATTTACAGAGTCCCTCAGCTGCATGCCCAGAATTTGATCCCTTGCTCAGGAAAACAGAACCTTTTAAAAGAAAGCATGTGTCAGGTTGTGCTGAAGCTAGACTTTCCTCCAGTTTCCCAAAACTGAGTGGATACACTAAACATTCACAGTGAACACAGCAAACTCTAGTCAAACAGGAAATTTCCACAAGGAGACTACTTTCTAATTCTCAATATCTTTTTAATCTGAAGTGACTGAAACATTCCTAGAAAGAATATATTTTGTTATCATAATTAAAGCTCCTAGAAAGAAAACTAAATATGTGGTGGCACCTCTTAGAGTTGAAACTTCACAAAAACCTGTTGGCATCTAAGCAATGATCAACTAAATAAAGAAAAACTTTGAAGCCCACAGAGGTAGCTAGATGCCTGCTTTCACAGAATACTTTTAAAAGACAAGCCATAAACACCCAGAGTTTACACAACAGGCACTCATATTTTGTAGAGCTGACTGCTCCCACAACCCACCAGGAGTGCATACTACTTACTGTATTCCATCTCTTCACACAGCAAAGGAAGTGACTGGTTCCAAAAAACCTTCAAAATGTAACAAATGTTTGCTAAGGTCTGAGTCTACTTTTCTACAGCATCACAAGCTAAAAAAGAAAAAAAACAACTGCTAAGAAGCTAGCTCAACACCTAAAGGACATTAAGAATGTTCTAATACTTGAAATATGAACACACCAGCCTCTGGTGCTCTTCCTGATCTGAAGTACCCCCCCAAGCTAACCCACTTAAAAAATTAGCTGCTCTTTTATTGCTGTTATCTTTCAATTATTCAAGTCAACCTAAGGTCATTCACTACAGCCGAGGCACAGGTGACCTTCAGACCTCCCCTCCAAATGCTAAACTTCACCACCACACTGTTCATAATTGCAGCAGATGGTTATAGGCTTAATATGCACATGTGAACTTTATAAGGTCTGTTCTCATTTCCAAAGAAGAGAACACAGAAATGTGTCAAGGTCATTGAAGCCTTTCTTTTGCTCTCCAGATGAAGAGGGTGAGGAGGAGGAGGAGAAGAGAAAGGCTGGAGGCAGAAAAAGAAAGAAAGGTGTCCTTGCCATGGTGGCCCAGGCTTTCTGTAGTGCTGAGTCTGTGTTGGTAGCTAATGCAAACTGAGATACTCTGTTGGTTCCAGTCCTTTAGCTCTTATTTATTCATTTTAAAGTCTACCCCACCTCTCCTCTGTGATAGTGAGATTCTTAATTTCATTGTAAGAACTTAATAATTGATAATGGTTACTGTTACTGCAGATAATCATCATCAATAGCTGTCTCCAGTTCTACTCAGTAAAAAGTCCTTTGATTTAGCATGTGGAACACAGCAGCTTAGACTCAAGCAGTTAACACTAATTTCACAAACCATGCTACATTCCCTCAAGTAGTTTTTGTTTCTCACCTAACAGGATTTCTTATAAATATATATATATATTATTGTCTTATTTGTACATTAACTTTCCCAGATCATGGAGATGTTGGAATATGAACCTGTGAATATATTAATAAATGCAAACCACTCTCTACCCTGGGCAATGAGCATTATACTGAGTACTATAGCATGCTTTACCATTGTAACAAATGATTAAATACCCATTTACTGCCAGTGTTAATATTTCTTAATTATCTTCTTACTTCAGAGCTATGTTAAGTCTAGCTTGTGCTTATTACCTGTTCTTAAATTTAAGAAATTAAAACACAAGTTTAAAGCAGGTGATGTGCTGTGGCACAGGCAAGAGAGTCATAGAAGAGGGGATTTGCAGTGTTGCTTATATCAATGATAGATGAAGTGTGGTTATCCTCTTTTCAATGTTGAGTAGTATCAGATGCTTCCAGGCAGGTTTTGAACTGCTGTATCAGACAGTTTTATGGAAAACCCCCCCACACACTTATTAAATAAGTGTATTCCTAAGCCTGCAAAGTCACCAAATGCCTGGGAGCATGACAGCTGGTGTTTCTTTCAGGTTTTTTAATCCAATTTGCAACAGCTGAAATCAGCTTAAAGAATAAGTTAAAAAAACCCCAGTAGAATAATTACCTAAAATTTCACTATAAACATCCTGTTAAAACAGTAGTTAAAAGGGAAAAAATAGTAAAAAATCCTCACAGAAAATCAAGTGTGATGGGAAGGAATGCCCAATACATAGGAAGGAAGTGGGATTTGAACCCTAGGAGGAGAGCAAGTAAATACAACCCAAATAACTTCTGTCCCACTGAACTCAAAAGCACTGCATGTAGATTCATACAAGCATGTTCAAAAGTTTGGACTTAAAGAGCAATTTTTTTTCTCTACAGATAAGGCAGAAAACAAATACAGGCAGATTTTGTGAATCTATAACACACTGATATTTGCAGAGCACAATCCAGGCAGTGGGAAACAAAAGAGGAAATAAGAGGATTTTGCAAGTTAAGTCAGACAGAAAAACCAAATATTCTCACTTTTTGCTCCTCTTTGATACATCATCTCCAAAGTCCCCCTCATAACTCAGCCACTGGTGATGAGGCAAACTATCATAGCTGCTCCAAAGAATCAACTTTTTAAAATGTTGAAATGGCAACTACTCTGGTGAAAATAAAAACAGAATAATGAAAGAAGAGAGGAAAAAAAAAACAACCCAAAAAACCCCCAAACCCACACAGTTAGAAGGTAAACTAAAACCTCTGAGGACCCAAATCCACAATGTGACTATTTGCTTTGGTCTTCTTGCTGGTAGCCAACCAGCAGCAAGGAGGAAACATGTTCACCACAATGCCTGAGTGAGAGTTGCAATGTTCTTCTGAAGTACTCCCAGTAGCATGGGCATAAGTTCATAGTAACTGCTGCCTTCAGCTTAGAGTACTGCAGAATTCCTTACATCAGGCTATGCTTAGACTCTTGGACACCTGAGACTTCAACATTTCTGTGAGTATTTTTCTTGCTTAAACATTAAACCATGGAGAGAATACAGCATATCATCCATCGCTGCTGCCTGGAAGCTGCCAGTAGTGACTCTGATAGACCTTCAGATTTAAGTTCTTTGAATTCTGTTGCTACTCATGCCTGCCTCTCCTCATGACTTTACCACCCTATCAGCCAATGTTTTTAAGGACTGACACCACTGATAATGTCCATTCAGGCTGCCATGGCTAGTAAAAGTGCAGTTTCTAGCTGGCAGAGTATGAACACCTGGTATATTTAGATGAACTCCTCCTTCCCCAAATGTGCATTCTCACCCCTTCCTTGGGGAAGTCCTGATACTCATGTGGGTGCATATGAAGAAATTTCAGAAGCTAATTCAGGGAAAAGGTTATTTGACCTTTTAATCTTATCTTCCTGCAGCAGCTCATTGCTTGGTGGTGCAGAGACAGCATCTATATAATCAAAAAACTAATTCCTGAGCAAGAGCAGGTGAATTTGTGTTGATGGAGAACCATACCTCATACCCTACCTTTCACATAGTCCCAGACACTGAAAAAGGCTTGCCACTACTCTTTTGTCATACAAAGGAAGCTTAAATTACCCAAGTAGCCTGGACCTATATCCCATACCATAGCATCTGGGTGAAAATTGCTCATCATTAGTGGCACTGTGTGTTTGGATGTTTTATAACAGTGCTATGTCATAACCAGGGTGAGATTTCTCCACAGTGCTGTCACTAATAGCTGTGACTCTCAGTGGTATTTTTTTAGACTCCTCAAGTGATAGAGCTCCAATCCATTTAGAGACTTCATTTTTCATGAAGTCTTGTGTCTTAGCACTTCAACAGGCCATAAAATATCTTTATGAAGTTTGGCAACAGTGTTATGCACAAACTGAAAGCTAGAGTTTCACTTTGTCAGATTCAGTGATGTGACAGATTTATGGATAGAAAGGAGCAAAGGACAGCTGCTAGCTTCCTCCCCATCTAGTATTGTTATTAAACAATAGAAATATATGTACACAAACTCCTTTAATAGCCAGCTTGTGTTGTTCTGGCTCAGAGGAAAAAGAAAGTCTATGTATATGGACTTAGAAAGAGACTTTTTGCATCCCCACAAGAATAATTCAACTCATCCCATTTCCTCTAGCTTTTTTTTTTATACATGACAAAAGGTGGGAATTTAGGCAGAATACATCTTTATGAGCTCTACCCCCCTCATGTTGCACCAAAATATACTTGGTTTACTTCATTGTCATATTTAAAGCATTTAAATAAATAACTCTGTGCAATAATTTATCAGAGTCAGGAGATAGGGAAGAAGTTAAATCCATGCAAAAGTAATCTTATCTGAAGGACATCAGCTTTCAACTTGCTTCTACATCACAGGGTCCTATTAAAGTATCTGTAATGGTTTAGACTACTGGATTACCTATTTCAATAACCAAGACTAGCTAATAACAGGTGTTTCTGAAACGGATAAAAAATTCATCACTATAATAGACTACTCATATTCCCCAAATTACTCTATGTTTTCAGCATCCCCAAATGGGTGCATGTCTTTAACCTAGAAAACTTTTTGACCAGACCAATATCTTGTAAAGGAATAAATTCAGTTTAAAAGAAATTGTTATATGTAATGAAAATGATGAATCTCCTTTTGTGCTCCTCACTTTTAAACAGGAAGTCAGAGAATGGCTGCAGGTGGAAGAGATCTCTGGAAGTCATCTTGCTCAAGCCCCCAGGGTCAGATTATTAACAGTGAAAAAGATTTGTTTCTTCCCTATATGAGCTTGCTTTCTCCTTTATCTCTTTTTTCCTATATCTTTTCTCCCTCATCTCCTATGAAGTGAGAAAACCATCAGAACACAGTAACACCTTCTCTTCCTGTCTTAGATAAAGTAAAACACTACCTTCATTAAATACCATGACTTCAAGACAATTTAAGCTCGAGCTCCTCTCTTGTTCCTCCTCCTGTGCAAGAAATATTCATATCTCTTATGATTGTTCCAGTAACCTCCATGCTGACTATGAATTATTAGTCAAAAGGTGAGATTTTTCCAGCAGTCTCTTTTTAATTCCCTTGACTTTTTCTGCTTAATGGAATTCATCTTCCAAATGTACTCAGCTTATTTAGGAACAATAAAATGAAGATAAAAACATAAGATCTGATGTTGGTATTAATTTCTTTCCTCCTGCTTTAGAACTAGCTACTCCTAGAAACAGGGAAAAAACAAAAATGCCTAAGGTCTTAATTACAGTCAGTCTGGAAAGTAAGTCATTTTATTACATTGGTTTCTTTCTACCCTCTACTACATAGGAAAGCTGAGAATAGCCACGTTTTTGTACTCCTAGAGTGTAAATAGATATACATTTATGCAATTAATCTTGTAGTGTGGATAAGACTACACCACTTTATGAAAGAATTTTACATCAGACTTTTATTCTACCACATTTTCTTTCTTGTTTGGTTTGAGAGGAGAAGATAGAAGTGTAAAGTGTCTGGAAAAATCATTTGTTCCTCACACTTGGGGTCCAGACATTACACAGAAGGAATGCAGGAGAGATTTATTCTGACATGTATCCTCTCCTTCTCACTCTGCACAGTCAGACATGTGAATATTGGGGGTTTTTTCCCCTTCTTTTTCATTTTTTCCTTTGTACAAGAAGACTTGGACCCTGGAAGAAGCAAACAATTCCCTAGAACCATTTTCTCAATTATGCTTGATGGACAGGAAAATGTTTGTTTTCAGACAAAAAGCAGTTAATGATCAGGAAATTAATCATTTACTTGAAATGGGATAATTGATTTTTCTTAAGCTGTATGAATTGTGTGCTGAGTTTCTTTTCCATAAAGGGTCATGTGACAATACAGAAGTTTTCCTTTAAGAGATGAGGAACTGTATCTTTCCCCTTGCTCTTATTACAATAGAAAAGAATAGAGGTTTATTTGAAAATTTGCTCCAGGCAAATGTTGCTCTGCCAGTGATTTTAACTTCTTGCTAGCTGGGGGTTTCAATCTTCTGTAATCTGCATACAGCCTTATTAGACTGGGCTAGTTTAATAGACCTTAACATTTTCAGATCTTTTCTTTTCTCCCATTAATGAACATGAAGGTCAGGTCAAAGACCTAAGTGAGGTCAACAGGGGCATAGCTGTGTTCCACAGCATTTTCCCTGGAAGAGGTAGGGATATTTTAATTTAGTTTAAAGAGATAAAAATGCAGCAGTGACTGCAGGTATTTAGAATTGCTTTCTTAGCACACCAGGAAAATAAATCCCTAAGCCAAACATTCACTAGTTTCTATTCATTTGGAGGAAGAACTGATTGCATTAACCTCTTTGTAAACTGTATCACACAGGCAAGACTACCAAGGTAACAAGCAGAAGAGCAGACAATGCTGCTAGCTCATCAGCCTGTATGGATGGACTCTCTTCCTCAATATATGGTGTTTTATGATGATGGTGATGATGGTTATTGATGTTTGCACTGCATTATACTTCTAAGCAAATACTTGGAAAAGAGATTACAGAGAGATGAGCTTCCTAAAATGCCTGTTGTTCTTGAAATACCTGTTCACATAATAGAAGATTGCTTGGTTGTTAAGGAACTAAAGTCTAGAGAGTACAAAAGAAACATCAGAAAAAGCAACCATTTCTAGTTGAAGAGAATTCCCTGGTGTAAAAGTGTGCAAACATGAAGTGCCACAAGGACAGGTATGGAAATCAATAAGGACTGTCAATCCCTGCATAACAAAATGGCTTTACTTCCTGACTCAGTTGGAAAGATAAACATATCAAAGCATAGATGATGCCCTTCATGGGATGTTGAAGCCCATATTGCATTTTTTGGCAGTATAGAAAAAGGGTCGTGCCCTGGGCTAGCTTCCTTTGCACTTGTTCTGAAGGACAAGGCCCTGGATGACCTGGTCTAGTGCATGTGGTGTCCCTGCCCATGGCAGGGGTGTTGGAACTAGATGATCTTTAAAGTCTCTTCCAACCTCAACCATTCTATGATTCTATGACTGCTTGTTCACTGTAGAAACTGAATCTAGAAGGCAGCAATGCTGAGGATCCCCTCCCTGAGAAAAATACTTTGGTCACACACTGGCCTGCACCACAATCTTGCACATTCTTACACAGTGATGAGCAGTCTGGGGGAAGTAATTTTGTGTACAGAGCAGCCTGTTTCTGGAAGCTCATGTCGCGACACAGGAAAACTTTGGTCACACAAATCCAAAACAGGTCTGTATAGGGAAGTCCTTGTTACACACATCAGGCATCACCTCACTGAGAAGCACTTGTTCTTCTCCTCCAAACCCATGCAAGGAGATCTAGAGGTTTGCCTTGTAGCTGGCAGCACTTCAGTCAGAAGCTTTAGTAGAAGACAGAGCATCAATTTCTGTGTCAGAGGGCTCTCAGAAGCCATGAAATCCAAGTGGGAGCCAGGTAGCAGAGGTAGATTTCTGCTAACAGAAAAAGCTCAATGCATATGTGGGTTTTATAAAAGCATAGCAAGAAGCTTATAGGAAAATCCTCAGGCATATATGATAGTACTCCCAGTTATCATTTTATCTCCCAAAGGTGTTTGAATGAGTTTTTCTGAGACACCCAGCAATAATGGATACCTGGGATCATGTATCAGTTCCAAACTGACAGTTTATGCCAGTAATGACTATTGTTATTTCTGGAGAGTTTTACCTTCACTAAAAAAAGTACTGTGTGGAGGGGGGAAAACATGGTAAAAATATTCAGAACCAGAGGGGGGGTTTATGTTTTATTTTCATTGTTTGGGTGGAAGAAAGTCTGTAATGAATTTGCAAAGCTTGTATCTGTGCAATTGGAACACACAGTCAAAGAAAGTTAGTCACACTAAACACAGTGGAATATCATCAGTGCTGAAATTTCTGAGAAAGTCACTGTGCAAGTCAAAGGACCATTCATTTTAACAACAGATAGTCTGAGGTCATCTGATCTAAAATGAGAAATAGATATTGGCAGTTTTAAGAACAAGTAAGAATCTTAAGAGATATTGGAAGAAATACCCTGCAGCTACAAGACCTTGGGCTCTGAGCTCATTAGATTTCAAAGTGCCAGAGGCAGGCAGGATCAATACTTGAGTGTCAGACCAACATGGAAAATGATCTGGATGTTTCAGAAGTGTGGAGTTTCAACATCAAGCTTAGTCTCTTCAGATGAGATTGAAAACAACAGATTCTAAACCAGAACATACTATAATTTCAAACAGATAGTCTTGTTTTTTGCCATCCTCTAAGTTTTTGCACAACCTACTTCCATTCCAAACATCATTAGCATCAAGGGCTGTCTTTAGATAGCTTCAGTATGGTATTTTATACTTAAATATCAAGGACTGACAGATTTCAAATCTAATATCTTCATAAGACTGGAAAAATTTAATACTGGTGTTACAGGAAGGTGTAGATTCTCAATAGAAGTAACTTTTTCATCAACTTTCCCAAGAACAATCAGTACCAAAATACCTCCACATAATAAAATATTCTTAAATAAGAAAATCATCATTTAGACAATTTGTTTAGACTTAAGATAACTTTTTAGTTTCCAAAAGGTTGAAGTGACTAATGGAGTTATAACTACTTTTACAAGCTGCTGGGGACAGAAAGTAAGCTGCTTTTTTTTACTGTTTGAATTTTTTGGCATCTAAATGCACATTAACAAAAGTAACACACAGTAAACAGAATACTAGCAAAGAACTTTCATCATTAAACAACAGCTTATGCTAAAGCAGATGCTACTGCCACATAATGAGGTCCGGATCTCCTGAGTACAGCAGCTTATGCTCCACAGAGTTTTATCAAAAACCATGAAGCAGTAAATATATTCCATTTGCTTTGCACCAATTAAATCTATGTGCCTAACCCGAGAAATGTAAGGCAGACAGTGTATCTCCCTAGAAATACATACACAGGCTATTTTACTTTGCACACACCAAATGTAAGAGGCAAGCTTGGCACACACATTTGCAATAATTAATATATTTTAATTTAATAAGGCTTCAAACAGAGATGGTTCTTTTCTAGGGTATGATGGTTTCAATCCTCCCTACAACTTTCTAAACCCTGCTAAAATTTCTTCTGAGGCCTGATGAAGAATGGCTACTGCCTTGAAAAGACTTTGCAACTTTCTGCTACTTGTCTCCAGAAATAATTGTGAAATGCAGGTGTCACAACATGCAACAAGTTTCATAGCTAACTTTCTGCACAAACCTGTGATTCCACTGGCTGTAGCCAAGCCTGCAGACACACACCTGGCAAGTGAGGTTAGCTTAGAAAGAAACACAGGGAAAGCTACAAGGTACTGATCATTTTTCATCTTTAGCTGTGTACAGCACTTGCTCTTCTGTAGATAGTTTTAGCTTAATAATGAATAACAGAGTGTTAATTTATCTGTACTGTATGGAAAAAGTAAAGCTACTTTGCTTTATACACATTTGCCCACTCACATCTACCATAAACTCCTCTATTGATATCTCTGCAGGCTAAAAAGCAGTAAAGCTGCCACTGGCTTCAACACAATTTATTAATTTCATTGTTCTACCAAAGAGCTACAAGGAAGTAAATCAGATGCTCTGAGATAACACAGCAATGCCTGTTAAGATTACAATAGTGCAGTTTCTTATGAACAACATGATATAGTGTGCCTCAAGAAGAGAGGCAGCACAAATTACAAAAATCCCAATTACTGGCTGATAAAAATATGGAAATACCCTCTTTATACTGACAGTCCATAAAACTGCCTCATAGCTAAGTGCAAGGTGAAGCTTAGGTCTCAGACAGTTGATAAATGACAAAGTTTCTTATTTTTTTCTGGTCTGAGCCCTGTAATGATCCTCCCAAGGTTTCAGGTTTTACACTTGACAGATAAATGTTTTATAGTTTAATGCATTTTCTCACAGGAAAGCAGTGCATAAACAAGTGCTGTAAAAATTAAACAAATGTTGCAGGGGAAGGTAATGGTGTCCATACCTCACTTCTATGAGCTTGGTTATCTTTCTTATAAAGTTAATTGCTCCCACAGTGAGGGACAGCATAGACTTCTGCCAGCCCTATTTAAAGGCTACTTTTAAATTTCTACTCTGTGTGACCAGTGTGAAAACCAAACAACCTGTGCACATACACAGGCTGTTGAAAGTGTTCTGTGCCCTAGAAAGGGTGAAATGGCAAGAGTGGCACATCTGGCCCCATCACAGCAAGCAGAGGGAGAGATTCAGTTTATGAAAGGCAGCCAACAGCATCAGTGTGGTCAACAGCATCTGGCAATGGGAACCTTCTCCAGGACTATGTGGGATTTCTGAGGAATTTCATCAGGTTGGTAGAGAAAATGTTAATAGTTAGGCAAAGAGGATAGCTTCTCTGACTTGAAACAGAAACTGGATGAGCATTAGCTATTGTTCCAGTGCCAAAAATGTTATTGTTATTGCATAAGATATGAAACTCCTGTTAATCATACATTTCAGGAAACTTGGAAAATTAGCATTTAAACTCAATGATGGCATATGGGGGTACAAGTTCTTATATTCAAATGCTTCAGTAACAAATGAAAAAGAAGGCTGTAGAAAAAAAAGAGGAAAATCTAAATAAATGTATGGATAACAAGGAAACTGCATGAGTAGAAACCATTAGTGAAGTGGCAGATATAGAGGCATTTATCTTTAGCTGAAACTTATATTTGTTGGGAGAGAGCTGGCAATATAAAATATCAGTGATTTTCTGAGTTTCAGTAAGAAAACAGTTACAGTTTGTGTAATATCTGCTTCCTCTACTGCTGTAGTCTGGGAAGTATAACAGCACATTTTTTTTGCTTCTCAGAAAGCTTGCTTAGAAACAACCAATCCCTAAGATGCTAGTAGCTCTCAGGCCTTCTTTCCTAGAGTACTCCACCATCCATTTGGGGAACAGAGAGAAGAAAAGAGATTTCAGTTTGAACAATAATATCTTCTGGACAATGCTGAGTTAACAATGGGATAGCAGCCACAAATGCCCAGCCAAGTAGAAACTAAACTGCTGAAAACAAATTGAGAGCATAAAAGTAATTGATAATGTGCATAGATATAGGTTCTGAACAACCTGATTTAGTTGGGGATGTCCCTGCTCACTATAGAGGGGTTGGACTAGGGGTTGATTCTATGTGTGTTTATATGTGAATATATGCATCCCTGCAGAAATATATACCTAAATTTCAGAGAAGATGGATGGGAACAACATGTTGCCTAATTTCAACATAGCAAAACCTTAAAACTAAATAATTGGAGGTTGACTTTTTCTCCTCTGAGATTTCTGTTCTGCAGCATGTACCATATGAATAAGCCTGTTGAGTCAAATGGGATCAGGTTGGCCTGAGAGTCTCAGTGAAGGCTGGGTACTCCCATTAGTGTGATGCTTTCATCAAACATTCTTTCATTAGCCCAATCAACTTTTATTACTGAACAAAATCAGTTCAGTTGCAAAAAGCATTTGGCATGTCAGCACAATAATATTCACTTCAGCCTTTAAGTTTTCCAAAGAAAGGCCAAGCAACTTGCTTCCTGCCAGCAAATCAAAATGAAAAGCCATTACAATTTTGTAGCAGTTTTAAAGGCAAACTGCCATGAAAGATTTTAAGCAAAGTCCCTGAAATCTGGTTTGGTGTTGTTAAAACAGGCTAATGTAATTTGAGAAGCAGCTCAGCAAACGGCAATATTCTTGTGGGCTGCAGAACACCACACAAAGGCACTGGCATAGCAAGTCTATGGATAACTTCTAGACACAAATGATTAATTCTAAAGATTGTTTTGTGGCAGCAAAATTAAAATCTTTGATCACTATTTCCATTAACAATGGACCATCAGGAATAAAAAGTGAGCTCTTAATTGGTAACACTTTCAAAGTTGCAGGGAAGAGAGGAGTAGAGCTAAGGTTTGTGAACCTTTTCGTTAGTGTCTCCCTGCTGTAGACAGGAAAAAGAGCCAGGAGTGCTTTCAAACTGCTGAGAAGCAGCCTAGGCAGCACACATGCTGTAAACCAAAATACAACTCAGCAGAGGGTTACTCCATAATATTTACTAAGGTAAGGTGTAGAGATACCCAGCAATGAGAGGTGAAGTAGTGTCCCTGGGGAGCCTTTCCTTCTCGTGCAGTGACATTCACTCACACCCAGAACAGCACAGCAGCCTGAAGACCATACACAACCAAACTGAAGGATGAACTTCTATCAGTAGAGGTTATCAGTAGAATTTGGGCATGGCACCATGCTGAGGAGAAAACTCTCCTTCAGCAGGAAGGTCTATCAGCTGCCACTGCTCCACCTTCTGCTCCTCTGCAGGTACTCCACTTTCTGACAGCAATGCCAATTGGCTTTACTGGAGATTTCCTCTGTTGAACATTAAGCCTCAACTACTGCAATGATGGCTCATTCAGTTCCTCAAGATAGAGAAGAGAAATGTTCAGGCAGGGTGATTCTGTGTACAACACTGAGACCATGGTTTCTGCTCTATTCAATTTTTACTCTTCCTTCAAAAATGGAAAACTTGAAAGAGATTACAGTTCACTTGTCATGCATAAGGATTTGCTTTTGACCTGACAGTAATTTCCAAGTGACATGAATATAACATGCAGTAGTGCATAGAAGAGTGCTACTTGAAACTAGACTAGACTAGTTTTCTTCTAGAAGAAAAGCTATGAAAAAAAAGAAACAGCTATGAAAGTCTCAAGTAGGAGTTAAATTCCCAGTTGAACACTTGATGAACATTTAATCAATGAAGGTTAAAGGATGTGGAAAACTCTCCATTGCTAAATGTATTGTTTCCTCTTAATAGATCTAGGCTATCTTTTAATCACAGCTTGCTCAGCCGGATGGAGGGATGACTGAGGAAGCAATACTGGGAGATGTTCTATAGGGCTCTCCCAGAAATACTAATGGTGCCTCTGGCATGCAGGGCCACGAATTTCTGGAAGAGACCTTGAGAAGTGAGAGGTTCATGCTCATTTTTCTTTTCCATAGAGACAGGTTGTTCTAGCCATGAAATCCACATAGTTTTTCTGCACCAGGAGCAGGGTTTATAATCCTCCCAGGGAAGGTGATGCTGCTAACAGAAATTGAAAGCACTGCATGGGATGAGATATGGTTGAAGAGACAACACTCAGAAGAATGCAGGCTGACAGAAAGGAGCCAAGAGGAGAAATAGGATTTGATGAGGCTGACATGGCACAAGGGAAACATAAGCAGACAGGAAGGCTTTGTAGACCAAATAAAGTTAATATCACCAAGCTTGTCTAGGTACTTAGCTCTCAGCGTGCTCTGTGGGGCCCAAAAGCTGAAATGAAAAGGATGAGGGAAAAGAAAAGCAGCCTTTATATGATTAGAATACTTTTAGAAGTAAAATCTCATGCAGAAAAACAATAAAAAAAGAACATTTTGCCAGGTAGAGAATGAGATGCCTAACTGTAAGGCAGATTCACGTGACAGAGAAGCCAGATGAGCAAATTTATGTCTCTAGTTCCCTCTAGTTATTCTCTAAGCCAGTAAAAGATTCAGTATCACTTGCATGTTTCTCCAAAGAGCTAGTCAGTGCCCAGGCAGGGATTTGAATAATTTACAGTGGAATGTCATTAATCCTACCACTCCAGGTCCTTATCAAAGTGCAGATTAAGGAGAGGTCATATGGCTCAATGTGCTACTGCTAACACAAGCAATCACTCTGCCACTGAACTATTATACTTCCTTACTGAGCACAAGCACTTTAATGAAAACAACAACTTTAAGTGGCTGTATAGGAAAAGAAGCTTTTTAGCAGAGAGAGCAGTGGCTTAAATCTGGGCTACAAGCATTTAGATCAATTACATCTGCAACATTTATGTTCCACCATATGAAAGTTAGGAAGCAGGATTAAATAGTACACAGATAAATAAAATCTGACAACACTGTGCTCAGTAATCTCCTGCCTTTTCAGAAGTCTCCATTCCACAGGCTGAAGAGTTGTAAGTGTGACCTGCCTTGCCCCAAAGTGAATGGTAGTACCTGGAATGGAGCAAATCTAGCTTTTCTGTCTCCACCCAAGCTGATTAGCATGGCAGAGAACTTCTAACATCACTACACCAGAGTGGGGTTTCAGTGCACAGCACAGGAGTAGGCTGACACTAAGATATCCATCTGAACTGGGGTGACTCTCACTTCCTGAGGAGTGACTGACTGTTTTGTAACTCTGACCCTATCTGCATATTAGCAACTGAAGACATGCAGCCAGTGTGTGCTCTCTGTGCTGCCTGGCAGGAAAATAAAGTGATTTTCATGGACTTCATGAATGCTAATAACTCCACCTGTAAAAACATTATGTGTTCAACTGACTGCACACTTGTGCTGTCTGACTGAAGTCTATGTAATACTATTTATAGCAACAGGCAATAAACAGAATGCTCTCTGAAGGTTAAAACAGTTTACTCAGCTACTACAAGAACAGAAACTGAGATTCAATGAACTGATATCCTACAGTTTGTATAATTTCTGAAGTGATCCTTTGGATGTGGGCTAGCTACTCAGATGAAGTGAGGTAATCAGCATTTAAAACAGCTTGCTTTGCTGTGCTGAGCTAATATTGACTACTGGACTGCAGGTATCTGGTAAAACCAGCCACATGGGAACTGCTACTCTTCAATTTCACCTTTGTCCAGGTGGTAACACTAATATGATGCTACCTAGAGGAAAACACAGACAGCATCTTTTAGTACAGCAGCCAAAGAGTGATTGCCTGCCCAGTCTGCTGGTAGGAAAAGCCTTGCATTCCTCTTTACATTGGAGAATTAATAACATTAATTTTTGCTGAAATTGCCTCTCTATTAGATGATGGAAGTTGAAGCTCATCTCAGTGGCATTGCCACAGCTTCCAAGCAGAACATTCAGAACTGTATTTGGGGAGGTACATAAAATTCTAGAAAATAATGATGATTAATAACATGATGACAGGGTTAAATAAAAAGAGAAACTTTAAAGCTTGTAAAACCAAAAATGTTCTGTTAACTGAGAAATGGATTAGTGTTCCTAGTGCTTCAGGACTCGACACCATGTAAAGGCTGATTTATACTCCAGGCATCATAAAGCCTACCTACTTCAGAATGATAAATAGCACTGTGTTGAGATCTCAATGGCAGCCCCAGAGCACTACCAGCAAATGTCTTCCATCTTAATAGTGAGCCTCTGCAGTTCTCCTCACTTAAAATTCTGAGCATTTAACACTTCTCATTGCATCTAAATCCAGATACAAAAACCTTCACATCAAACTATTTACTTCAAGTGAAATCTACCCTGAATAATTCATAAGCAGAAAGGAAGCTGGAAGTGAAGGAACTGAAGAGTGTTTTAATGAAGTCTAGAGTTTAAAATATAATAGCACAAAAGCTATTATGGATCTTTTCTAACCTTATAAGAAAGAATATCAGTCTCTGTAACAATGAAGGATCCCAATGAACAGGCAAAGAAACACAGTTCAGGTGTCTTGTTGTCAGTGACTGATGCTGCTAACAGAATTGCAGAGATTACTGCAGAGAAAGGGCTGCTGTTTGAAGCAATTCCTGATGAAAGATCTGAAGTGTTCAGATTGATTCTTATTCATCTGGCTTCCATGGAGTATTGAACCTTAAAATAGCCATAATAAGCTGAAATTCAATTAGAATGAAGTATGAAAGTCAAGAAAATGCACAGAATGCAGGGCTAGTGTTATGATGGCATTTACCTAACAAGAATTTTTCAGCTCCTCAAAATCAGGCAAAAAAAAAATCACTTATGATGTATCATAGCAGGTCATTTCACTGTGGGAATCAAGGTTTTGTACTTGCCTGTTTCAGCAAATCCTCTTTATAAAATAGATACTATAAAATGCATGGTTGATTTGTCTGGGATATCAGTGACAAGCCAGCACTGTCATCAAATAGCATCTGTCTTCTAAAACCTCCTGCTGGCTTATTCTTCATGTAGTTCATTTGAACCACTTACCCACAAAAATGTGAAGAGGAGAGAGAGAGAGAGGCTGGGAATTAAAAACTGAGCAACAGCACTAACTTTCAGAAATCTAGGGAAATCCATGTCTTCAGTCAAAGTTCTTCTGCATTGCTGGTGAATGAGTCCATTCTTCTGTGCTACTGTTTTAACAACATCAGTACATAGGCAATCTGATTACTTTAAACTAATGGGAATAAGGCTTTCAAGTTGTGTAGGACCGCATACCTGAGGTGGTCTATGCTGCAATTTGTTTTTTGACTGTTAACAGAAGGAAAAAATTACATTCCCCCATAGATTGGGCTGCTGATTACTATCTCAATAACAAGAGCACAAATCTTATTTTTGCAGGGTAATATACCTGTGATAAAATTCTCTTAAAAACAAGCATTCCCCTAGACAGCACTAGTGAAGGTGTGGATCTGTAGTGCTATTTACTACAAAGGGACATTGGACAATAACTTTTCAGTTTTGAAGTACATATTATCTGAATCTGACTCAACTCTAGTAAAGCAAAGCAGTTGACACTTTTGTATGCACTTAGACTATTACTATATGAAAGCAGTTCACTGATTAATGTAATTTGAAGCTGAAGTACATAGAGAAGTCTAGTTTGTTCTGGAGAAAAAGGAGAGGATTCTGTGTAAGGTATCTCAGACTGAGGACATTTAAAGTAAGTTTTCAGGTCAAAGATTTTCATAAGGCAAGCCAGTTACATTTTTTCAGGTCTTATTTCCCCACTCCTGTGTGTATTTGTCAGGAAGCTGAAAGGATAAGGAGTCTTCCTAGACAGCTGTTAACAGGGGCTGCAGATATATTTGAGAAAAAGTCTATTCTTTGAGGTTTATCAGATGGGGAACTGGATGTAATTCCATGACAGCTGAGGAAGGGTTGCATCTCCTTTGGGCTTACTCTACTATCCTGAAGGAGTCATATTATCACCATTAATTTTCCAGTCTTCATGGTTAGCTCTGGAGATAAAGGAATTCCTAGCAGCAACCAAACCCAATGTAGAAGATAGAAAGAACACCACGAAGAGAGCAGGGGATGAATGATGTCATCCCTGGACTTTGCTTGGGAGAAAGGGGAGGAAGAAGAAATTCTGGCTAACTTCTGGTAATTATGACTTCTAATTCGACATCTCACCTCTCCACCAACACACACCACTTTTCCCCTCTAAAATAAAAATGCTGCCCCTCAAATTATCCAGCATCTGCTAGCAATTTCTGTCTCCTATGGCAGGGTGACAAAGGGATGCATTTATGAATCTAACTTACATTCTAGTAGGACATGCTCCCTGACTACCCTTTATAAACCAATTTGGAAAATGTCCTGCTTAAAACTACTTTTCACTCCTTCCTGTCTAGTTTGTGATATGGGAATTCTCTCACATTCTGGACCAAACTCTTGAGAGGCAAGCATAAGTCACCAAGTAGCCAGGCTTTAGGGGCCAAGAGCAGCAAGCTACCTAAAAAGACTATTGTCCTCAAAACACTACTGTAAACAGGGCAAAACCTCTTCAAAGAAGGAGAAGAAGCTTAGATAAACAGAAGCAGAGAAATGGTGCCACTCCCTCTCCATTCATAGCTCATTTTCTTCTGTAAAACTGCAGCATAATAATAATAAAAAGGCTTTCCTACCACCACTCATGTTTATCTTGTGCTTCTGCTTTCAGAGTAATCAATGCTAAAGTCTCAAATATCTTCTAAGTCATCTATTAGCAAAGTAGGAGCCTTTCCCCATAAAAGATTAATCATTTTCCTGAGTTAGCTTTCAGTTCTTTCTGGGTTTTTTTTTGTCTTATTTCTTTTGCTGTAGATACAGCATTAAAGATTGCTTGGTGGTTACAACCCCTCTCCTTTGTTAATTCTCTAAGTGGACATTGAAATGTATTTTGGTGTTTGGCTTGTGCATCTTCAGTTCACATTATTAAACAAATGAAAACAAAATGGTTTAAAAATAACTTTGGAAGTTTTCTGTTAAGTTACCGACATGAAAGAAGAGAGTTCTCTAATAATCTATGCCACAGATACAAAATCCACACTCTTCCCTTCTTATTGTATACATTGCATGTCAGTAACATAAATAACAATTACCCTTTTGTGGACACCTAGTTTATCAAGCTGGTTTGCCTGCAATCAGTGTGGACAAGCCAAGGAGAGAGTTCTACCACTTTCACACCCTCTGTTTATGGAAACTGGTTCCCAAACTGCTTCCACATGGAGACACTTCTGCATCTGCAGCCACACTTTAAGCAAACTACAGACAATCTCTGCTGAGCTTCAGAGGAATACACCAGGAACAGCATGGCAGGGTAACATGAGTTTTATGCCAGTTCATTGGCACAGACTCTTTTAATGGCTAGAAAAATCAAGGCAGCATGCAAAAATCCTATTCCAGATTCCATAAGGCAGAGCAAACACCAACACCTGAAAGGATTAAAAACCAAATGGACTTAGCTTAGAAACAAAGGCTGCTTTCAAGTGGATAACTGTATAATCCATTTATGAAAGTGCTTCAACACAAAGCACTTTCCCCTTCTGAAACATTCCTTCTTCTCCCATCCAACACTTCACATGAATGGCTCGTGCTGTACTATCCTTCAGGGTAGAAATCTCTATCCATACATACAGGGGAGTAATTCAAAGCAAGATATTTTAACTTATTTGCTCTGATTCCCTGCAAATCTTTGAGGATTTAAAACCAGCAAGGTCTGAACTCCCTCTTTTCATCTCAGGGCTGCCGTTGTGAAACCAATTCCAGTAGTGACAATGATATCTTACCTCTGGATTCAAGTTTAATAATGATTTTACTAAGCTCTATTTCTAGGCTTTCTAAAAAGAATTGGATCTTTTACTGGTCCAGCAAAACATACTGTTTAAATAGTACAGTCTCTGGTTTAGAAGATTTAACCCATCTATAAAAATATACCTTGTCTCATCAGCTGTAGTTTCAGAAGATCCCAAATAACTATTTTGAAACCTGTGTATTGGGAAACCTATGATTTACTGGGAGACTACTGCTCTCAAGATGCATTAAGGTGAGCTGGTAATTCTTCTGATAAAAAGCTGTGTGTACATTTACCTTCTTTGATTTTATTATTTACTAAGGATCCAAACAAATCATCTATGGTTCATGCAATAACTCTTCAATTCATGGTGACTGAAAATTTGAGCTTACAGATATCACTTCTAGCCATTTTAGGGTGATCTGCCTTACTAATGTATTGTCTCTCTTCATCTGTATGCAAAATGATGGGATTTGGCAATTGAAAACTTCTGATATGATAAATTGTGAAAGAGAAAACTTTAATAATCATAGAAATGGTGCTTTCTGAAGATGCTGTGAACATCACTAATGTTCCTGTGTTCACCTAATACATGTTTTCTAGAACAACTTTATAGCCAATTTGGTAAGGAAAAATTAGATCATTGTTATTTTAGGCATTACCTGGTATTATTCAAAACTAGACTCTAACCTCTCAAGCACAAAAAGAATGAAGAGCACAAGTATTTGTAAACTCTTAGATTTCATTAATCCTGCTGCTTAGTTGTATTTTGGACCAGAACAGCCAGACCCCTATTTGTTTGTCAGTCCAAGGACCAATAATTTCAAACCTGTCAAGATGTTTTTTTCCTTCCCTTGTAAAGATTTATCAGCTTTTAAGTATATCCTAATTATTTAAAGGATACTCCCTGGTCTTGATACTCTGCTCAATCAGCCTTAGTAACATGGAAATTTGGAAGTATCCTATGATCACTATCCCTCAGTTTTGGAGAAAACAGTGTTCAGTGGGAGAAGAGGAGTTAAGAAGAAATCCTGGACAGATCAGACCAGACAAAGCTTCCCACTCACTGTCACAGAAAACATTATGTCCCACAAACAAAGTATAAAAATTGCAGGCACAAGTCTAGTGTTATGGATGTGTAAATAAGACTTATATATCTACTTTTACCTTTGACGTCATAAGTCTGTTTACTTCTAGCTCTTTCCAGCCTTTTAGATCATATTTCAAATTACAAGTTAAACAGGTTACATATATAAAACTGTCAATACAACCAATTCATTAGCAGTTACCAAAGTCTTTCAGTTGATGACAAGGACTTATCTGTTCATCCTAAAACTTAAATAGTTTAAATATTAAATTTTAAATCATTAATATTGTAGTACATATGAAACAAATAAATAACTAAATAAAAGTTTCCACATTACCTCCAAAGGGATGGCTTTTAAAATGTGCAAGAGTACTTCAGGGAGTAGAGTCATGGCTTTAAGGAAAGATGTTTCAGCTGAAGTTCAGAGGACCTAAAGGTTATATACTCTTTCTGCTTATCTCAGGATGCGAGAAAAAGTGTAAGATCATAAAATGCACCAGATAGAAAACTTTGCCATCAATAGTCTTTGTTGCTGGAGCTCAGTTTATGAGACCTGGCAGGCACAAAGGGTTAGAGAGGGTTTTTAAGTTATATAAAAGAGAAATGTTCAATAGTTTTAAGAAAACCCAAACCCTGCTAGCTGGAATAGGCATTGTCTTTCCCTCCTGCCTACAAAGGATGTACATATTTTGTCAGATTCTCTTTGCATGTCAAGGAGCTGCAGAGCTTGTTTTCTGTTTTCAAACACAGTGAATTTGCAGCCACACCTTATCAAATCAGGCCAATCATGTACTAAGAATTCTATAATGCTAGCCAGAATTTCTTTTGCCTAGTAAATATTAACATTTATTGAAACCTAATCCAGGACATTTCATTGGGAAGAGGAAACATTTTTGTGGCTACTATGTCCCTTCAATTTTCCTAGGCTTAGAATTATTTGAGGAGTGCTTTTGAGTATATTTTCATTTTCACCTCATTTTCCTCCTTACAGCCTTATTTTGGATTGGGTTTTTTCTTTGAAAGGAGCTGTTCTCAGGCTGGTGGCCTAAATATGTTTCAGACTTTACTGTGCCTCCAGCCAGAAGACTAGCAAGATATGAGGATAGTTCATCCCCCACTTTCTGTGGCACTCTTCAGCATGTTTCTAAGGAAGCTCAGAGACAATAGGTGACAACTTCTTGTTTGCAGTCAGATCCTCTCTGCTTTTCTGTAAGGGAAAGCTGGGGATGCAAATAACATATGCAGTGTAAGACTTCATTTTCAGAAGAAGAATCATGAGAGAACTGTTGTTGAAAGGTGTAAAATCAATGTTAGACAGAGTGAAGATAAGTCAGCCAGTGGCTGGCAAAGGTAGGATTTGGGATATTTTCAGTGTTGCATAGGAAATAATTGAGTACTTGTTCACTTGTGCACAGGGGCTGACTACTGTGGACAGTGCTTTCTTAGGTGCTCTCCTTAGAACCCAAATCCCAGCTACTTTTTGTTTTACCACTGCTGCAGCCATCAAGTTTTTGTTCTTTAAGGCTGATCCTATACTTTTAAAAGGGCACAGCTCAAGATCTGGGGACTTGCTTTAGAAAAAGAGTAAGGAACTTGACAAACAAGGCATGTTAATATACTGGGTGGAGTTCCAAAAATGAAGGGGTAAAACTATTTGTTTTACTGGCTTCTTTTTCTTCTATACAGACCACAGAAATGAAAACCTTTACCTACCAAGATCAGTGGGATACTTCCCATCAACTCCAAGAGTAACAGAATTTTATTCATTTTTTCTTAATATTTGGAGAGAGACACAACACTGAAACATGCATCATACCTGCTACTGCAGGAAAAAAATGCATACAAAAACTATTTTAGGAGCCATAGGAGATTTGTAAGAAGCTATTCCTTCAACTGGAAAACAGCAGCTTTAGGAGAACCTTGACTTAAAGTGTGAAGAATGAATCTATGTGAATTTCTCTTTTATATAACTTAAAAACCCTCTCTAACCCTTTGTGCCTGCCAGGTCTCATAAACTGAGCTCCAGCAACAAAGACTATTGATTGCAAAGTTTTCTATCTGGTGCATTTTATGATTTTACACCTTTTCTTGAATCCTGAGATAAGCAGAAAGAGTATATAACCTTTAGGTCCTCTGAACTTCAGCTGAAACATCTTTCCTTAAAGTCATGACCCTACTCTCTGAAGTGCTCTTGTACTTTTTAAAAGCCATCCCTTTGGAGGTAATATGGAAAATTTTACAGTTGTGTTTTTAAATGGATCTTCATAGCAACTTCCAAGCAAGGGTTTAGACCCAGATAGAAATTCATTAGGTTTAGCCCTAAACCAAAAAGGAAAAATTAAGGAGGCTATGTTTAGTTACACCCTTAGTTCCTCTAGGTTCCTGGTCAGTTCCTTAAACCATTAACTCAGAGCTATTCCTAGTTCTGTCTTCTGCCTTCCACATCTATCCATAAGTCAACTGCTGCAAAAATGACAAGTATTAAACTATCTACACACATATATGTGCATACACACACACATATATATGTACATATATACACACGTGTATCTTTTGACTCCAGGCTTCTACCAGAACACTTTCCTCCTAACAGAGATTTACCCAAACAAAGCTTTCACCTTCTGCCTGGGAATAAGAGAATGAAGGGAGTGATAGAACAAAGCACAGGGGAGAAAAACCAGCATGGAGAATTCTGCAGTGTAGTGAGAGATAGCACAGCAAGAAAGGCTAAAAAGCATTATAATAAAACCCTCTCCAGCATTTGTGGGTTGCTACCTGAACGACAGAGGGATAAGCTACACATTCTTTCTTACAATTCCTTGTTGTACAAACAGGATACATTGGTATCCAAGCCACAGGATGCTGACCTCATTCCTTTTTGGTCATGTAACTTCTAGATTCTTCTGAGACATCTTATTCAGGTTGAACACAAAAACTAATAATAAAAAAAATTGTATTCTACTGGAGTTACTTTAACAGTGATTTTCCATCAGACTTCTCCTTTCAAGACCTAGAGACTTTAGTTAAGTGGAGAGAACTATAATAGCAGACATTCCTCTGGATGTTTTGCTATTTTCTCCTATTAAAGTCATTGTTCTTACCAGAGTAGATCAACATTCCATGCTGGATAATATGAGATAGTTTTAAATTCAAGAATGTATATAGCAGCTGATAAACAGTGATGGATATTTACAAGGAAGTGAAGATAATTTATCATCATTTTTGATGAGAAGACCCTACTAGATCTGAATAACATAACAGTGGCAATCAATAATGAATTATCAGCATAAAGAGGTTACTGGACTGCAGTCATCAAATATGAATGGAATTGGAACAGGCTACCAATGACATTAATATCTATTTTTCCTACATTTCATATTGGTTAAATTGACATTTACCCAAGATCAAATCTAACACACAACTAGATGCAGGAACAATATGGAGAAATCCTAACCTACTACCCTAGACTTTAAAAACAAAACAACACAAGTGTGTGATATACATTGAATGTTAATCATAAATCTTGAGCCTAATTTTGTAAAGGTCAGGAAAAAATAAAAGTAATTAAAAAAATAAATTATTCCACCTAATTAAAATTGGATGCACTTAAGGTTTTCCAAAACAATTCTCTGAATTTTAAAGAAGGAAAGAAAGCCATTCAGAGAAAGCAAAACTGGGAGGTTTTCCTTTAAAAACTTTGTGATCTGACAAGACTGAAAGACAAAGTAAAATAAAAAAATATTGACATTTCTGTCCATTCAATTGGCTGGAATTACTGCTGGTTACATTTTGAGAAAGGAATTCACAATATTTTATTCTTTCACACACACACACACATACATACATGGGAAAATTTAGAAATATACTTTGTTTTGAGTAGCTCCAGGTCCTTCAAAGTGTTGTGTGTGTTATTTTGGTTCTGTTGTCTTTTTCTTCAGAAGGCAAAGCACAGACTGAACAGACTGCTATTTACTTCATGTAGGCATTTAAAAGATCTCTGTACAGTGGAGTTCTTTACTACACATTGTAATCCCAGTGTTTTTCTCCAACTTCTTTCTGAATCAAATTAATTCCAAGCTCAATTACTTGCTTTAAATGCATCACACACATTACTATTCACCAAAGTGAAACCCAGCATCTCTCGCTTTCCTTGCAATTTCACATTTTCTGATTATCTGATCCCTTTTAATTAATCTCAATTTTCTCTCTCTGGAATGCAGATCATAGTAAAATACATCAAGAAGAGAAAGGGAAATCTGATAGCCTACAGTTACCAAAAAGTGAAATGCCTGGTCCATTTCTGAGACAGGTCAAGTGTTTGTTCCTGTCCATAGCAGCATATTCAGCAGCAGGCTGAATCCGTATGGACTTTGCATAATGATGTGTGTTATTCCAGAGTTCCAAAAAAGGTGAGACAGTTTGCTGTAAGAATGGCTTTGATTCTGCAGCAGAATGATACATGTTAATATTTAACAAGAACATGGCTGGTTGGAATTGATTGAAGCATATATATATTAGCATCCAACATTTTTACCAACAAGAAATATTTCGTTAGCTCCACATAGACTATGCCTATGAGGCAGCTCTGTGTGCATTCATTCTAACTAAACATATGTTCCCCAAAGTAAGCTTACCACCTCCCAATCCCTACAAAACAAAACACACCCCTCAAAAACCCCACACAACAAAAAAAACACAAACCCAAACCAAAAATAAAACTAAACCCCAAACACAATAACTGGGAATTCTGTTTTTCTTTGAAATGTTATTCTTTTCTATCTGAAACTCTACTTTGTTGTTCCAGATTGGGTTTGAGCCTTTTCCATTAGACAGAGTGACAGTAACTGCTTTGGCTCCAAAGACATAAGCTTTGGTGATCTCTATGGCATAGAGGGCAGTGTATTTAGGGTATGCAAAGATGATGATTCAGGAATCTGTGTAGTGCCCCAAGGCACAGATTATTCCTTCAAGCTACTATAGTATAGTAAGATCTGACCATTCAAATGATCATGGGATTTGAATGGTCCTTTTTGTGTGTCCAGGCAGTTTGGATTTTGGGATATAAATATAGACTCTTTTTTTGTGATGTGGAACTTCGACTAAGGAAGGAGAAAGGAGAAGAAGGAAAAATTCCTGCCTGTTTTGGTCATCAGCATGACTAAGTTATCAAAAAATATAACTAATATGTCATATTAGTTTATGTGCGAGACCATCTGCAATTTGACAGAAGTCAATGGAAAGACTCACTTTGAATTAATGGGTCTTGAATCAGGCCCTTAAAAACAAGTCCTTTTTGTAAGAGGTAACTATACTGTTTGCTTTCAAGGGAAAAAGAAAAATCTCATTGGGAATGTAAGTGTATTTCCTGTTTGGATCTTCTGACAACTAGTTATGAACCACTTCTGGAGGTTATTGGTAAGGAACAGGAAAAGATTTGTAGGCCTATTGACTTCAGCTATGAACTGGTCTTTTTTCTGAAGGTTTTGTATAACTACTTTTCTCAAATAAACCAACCTTTTATTTAAAATAAACCCAAAACAGAAAAGCAGTAACTAGTTTAAACAACTTTGCTCTTAGTTTTCTGTTTATACATTTATATGTGTCCAAAGTCTCAAAAATTCATTTTGTAATAAGACATAATAGCTGGAGATATTAGTGTTATTTCTAGATACTACCCAGGAGCAAACTCTAGGTGGATATATTATATGCAGTTTATTTAGGTACTTGCAGTGGGAAAACAATTAAAAAAGAGTTAGACTAAGTAGTAAAATAAGTGTTAAAGTGTACTGTTATGAGCTGTGGAAGTGGATGTTTACTAATTAAAGTGCAGAGGAGATAAGCTGACATGTGTGACTATTCCCAGTGTGAGAGTGAAGTCAGCTAAGCACAGAGTTCTGTTATCTCTTGGAAAAATAACTTCTTGGTTATACTTGCTGTGAGACAAGGACTGAGGGATGGGGAAGCAGGGACCATCTGAGGAAAGTCTTCTTACAACATGTCACTACATCCAATATAGTGACACTGCCCCTTTCACCAGCCTGAGGTAAGAAAGATTGTCCATTGCAGACTTCCAGCTTCAGTGACTTATGTGCTTAACTCCAGCAATAGCTCATATTTAATAAGCATCTCTGGAAAATGCTTATGCCTGTAGTCAGACATATTCAGCTCTCCCTCTTGTTACCAGTGTCTTCATCTTAAACCTAAAACATCCAATTTCTCCAAAAGCTCTGCAACTAATAAGACAAACACCCATTTCCCACTAAAAAATCCAGGCAAAGGCATTCAAAACTTGCTTTGGTTTGAAAACTTGAAGTTTTGAAATGCCAACTATAGTCACATTTCTAAATCTATTTAAACAAGCAGTTGTGGAAAGCAACAGATCATTAATGGCAATATTGCTGTCAGATTAAGACAAAGGCCTACAGCCCTATTGTTCACTGGTCTTTATTCTCTGAGACAGAATGCTCAGCTCTGTTAGGAACAATTTCCTGGTCCACATGAATCAGAAGTTAAGCACTGCAGAACTGCAAGTATCATTTAAGAGCCTTACCTCTTATTATCTCTAATGATGTTACCACCATAGGTCATAAGTTGCTAATTGATAACACCAGTAACAGTTATATCCAGAATGCAGACTAATGGTTTTCAAGCAGATTCCTCTTATAATTTTTGTTAAGAATAAGGGATATATAGTGAATTTATCTAACACTTCAGTTGTCCAGATATTTCATATTTTTTCTAGAGAATAATGCATTTATTGTCTTGCCTTGCTCTCATTTGAAGAAGTGCTTGATTGCAACTTCTTTCCATTCCTCCTTGAGACAGTTGTACAAGTGTCACAGAACTTCAGAATTACTCAGGAGGAAACAAGCATTCTTATTCTCCCCAGAGAAGGCCAAGGATATTCAGTGATACTCAAGTATTAAATGGGGGGTGGGGGTGTGTTTTGGGGAGTTTTGGTTGGTTTTGTTTGTTAGTTTTGTTAAAGCTAGGCAGGGATAGTAATCTACATTCTCCTGAAAACCCCAGGAAACCCTGGTCTATAAAACTAGAAACTATTTTTGGTCCTCAGTATACCAAAAGATTCTAGAAAAACAAATTGGCCAATATTAGGTGAAAAGCCTCTGGAAGTCAAACATGGTTTTTCCAAAGTTTTCTTTTCTAGAAAAACAGTAAAATAAACACTTCACAACACTTCCAAAACCTTTTGAACAAAATGTAATCCAGCTAAATCCACAGAAAGCCTTGAACCCAGCCCTCTTAAACTGAAATTCCTTAAAAAGTGTCTATCCAAATATTGCCTCCTTATGTGATCAGGGAGATTCATATAACTTCTGTGGCTTTAGAATATCTACCCTCAAATCTTCAAAACAAATCCACATTGTACTCATATTAAATAGTTACATAGGGCTCCTAAGCACAGGTAAAGAACACCCAGCTTCCAAGAATGCACCAAATTCCTCTAATTCCTTTATAGTCTGAAAGCACTGGGCAATAAGCAGGACTAGTGTAGAGGCTCCCAAAGCAGCCTCGATCACAGCCAGATCACAGCCAAGCCAAGGTGCCCAGGACAGTAGGTATTAAAATACCTTCAGAGATGTAGAACTTGGTCTTTGTATCATCTATTTATTATGTGTTCTATTTGTATTTGTCTACAGCTTTTAGAAATGTCCACAATTTGGTTGTCTGAAAGCATTGCTGATTTTGTGAAATCATCTTTTCTCATTTACTGAGATAGTACTTGCCAGCACCAACACCTGAGTTGTTTTTCTTCACAGCCTTCAGTCAATATAGCTGCCCTACCTTGGACTTGAAAAGTTCTGATTTCTATTTAATATATATTGGAGTTGCACATCCTTTTCACTTTGTGTGCCTCTATCTGGTCTAGCAGAAATTCAGTAGTAGTTTAATGATTAAAAAGAAATAAAATTAAAAAATTCCTTTCTGTTCCTCTACCACTTACTAAATTTCAGCTGATTGTCTCCTAGAAGCTAGGTTTTTAAAGGTGGAGAAGTTGCCTGAAGAGTATGGGACCCAGACCACAGGGCAGGAAAGACAGCTGATGAGGACTGCCTGCTATCTGGGGCCAGGGCTAGGCTGTGGTGCACCCCAGAAGCAGGTGAAATCCACCCACATTCAGCTCCCAGCTGTTTGTATCCTCAGCAGCTAATGTGATGTTACTTCAGTTCTCCTGCCATTTCCCCAGCAACAGTGACAGGCACATAAGCATTCTCTGAGTGCAGGAGGAGAGACAACAGATGGATGCAGACAGGAGAGCGTACAGAAATTGTGGGACCATATTGGCAATAGTCATGACACATCACCAGGCTAACTATTGGCACCATCCCTGCAGGCATCAGAGGAAAGGAGAATGAAGGAAGGATTTGAAGAGGAAAATGAAGTAGCCCAAAAGAGATTTACACAATTTTGTTTCTCAAGCATGAGGGATGGTGCAAGAGAAAGGAGGGTTTGCTGCAACACATAGCGGGAAGTGGGGAAGATGCTGACATCAGAACCTGTCTGGGAGCAGGAGTGAGGCATATGATACCAAAGGGGAAATAATCAGGGAGAAATGGTGTTGTGATGAGCCTTGAAAGCAGAGACAATTTAACATCTGATGCAGCAAAGGAAAAGCAATATTGTCAGAACGGCCAACTAGCAAAATGTTGTTTGCAGCAGCAGCCTCTGTGCATATCAACACAGTAATGAAGGTTGGCTTAGACCAACAAACCAGAAAAGTTTGTGGGTTTCTTTTTTTTCTTCTGTACTAGAATTAATTTCAGAAAAACTACATTTGTCATAAACCAGAAGCATTGCAATATAAGCAAAAAGAAGGTTGCCTAATAAGAAAAGCAACTGGCAGAATCTGGACAGTTACATTTCACTGCATAATACCACCATTAGTTCTAGCAATACTACAAGTAGAACAGGCTGAAATTGTCGTTTCTGACAGAAAAAATACTTTGGAAGACAACCAAATCTGTGATGGATGTAGGCAGGCAAAAATCCATTTAAATCAGTGGTGCAGCACCCATTTCTGTCAGCTGCAATAGTCTCTCTTGATGTTTCATGAAATTTATGACAAACAAATTACAATACATGGAAAAACAAAACTTGTTCTGTACCACACTGAGATATGACTATGGCAACAGGGTTACTTATAGAAATACATTTTCGACTCCATACAATTTCAGTCAGATAAGACCTCACAGGAAAAACTGCACTGAGATAATGCAGGCAGAAAAGGCAAAGCTTTAAAGAAAAAATAGGGATTGCTCTAAACAATTGATTATTTCATCATATGCTTATAAAGTGCCACTCAATGCATTTTAACCCTTATTTATTTCAAAGTAGACATTTGCAATTCATATTCCTGCAAGAAAATTTAGACTAGTCTCTCATAGACTACTAAGTGATACTTATGTAGCTTTACAAATTATATTTGTCCTCTTTAGTATCTAAAATGGATTTAAGAATTTTTCTATCTACCCTCACTAACTTGCCTTCTATTAAATTTAGCTAATAGCTAAATAAGAAAGAAATCATTTCTTAATAAGAATGAATTCTGTATAGTGAACCAGGTATTAGTGGTAACTAAACCACATTTGCTAGAATAACACCCACATGAACACTGAAGAAAACTAATTAATAGTTGCCATATTCTTTCCCACCATCACTTGGTCTTCTATAGATCTGAGGTTATATTTACTCTCTTGGCTTCCCAATCACTTTCATAGAAGGCCTCACTTCTCAACTTCAGATCTTTTTCCAAAGAAAACCTTTTTCAAAGCAAATAAAATTTAATGCCAGGTGGTAAAAAGAGCCACTAAGTAATCACTTAATTGCTTAATGGGAAGAGAATTTGTGTCTCCTGAGAATTTTCCCCATCTCATCACAGAATAGGACAATTCCTGTCCCTCTTTTGGAAGGTTTTGTCCCTCTGTGCTATAACATAATACTTAATAATCTTCTCTAGTATTACATATATACACTCAGTTTAGTGTGATTTATATGCTTAAACAAGTCTCTGTGAGACAGATCAAACATTTTTGTCCAGTGCAGAGTAAGCATAAAATTAATATCTAGTTTTCATCTTTCTACAGGAGATACTTACAAGAAAGTGATATAAATTATTGACATTTCCAATCATTATTTTCAGTGGTTTAGAAGAATTCAAAACCTCTTCTCTGCTGCTTATCACAAATAAAAATGATTACCCAGAAGGCACTCTGAAGAAAGTTAATGAAATAAAGGTTCTGCAGTGAAAACAACTAGAAATAAAATCAACACAAAATTATGTTGTGGAACAGCACATTGGAAAAGTGGTTTACAAAGTAATATCAGGAGTGTGGAAACATCACAGTATACATTAAGCATACGTACCATAGCATTTCAGTGCCTCTCTCTGTCTTTTGATAGAGGTAGAGCAAGCTAACTTTTAGTCATCCCCCAAAACCAGGAGTCCCAAGGGTCTACCTGAATGAATGTAGCAGGAACTCAATATTTATGTTTTCATATTACCAATGCATGCAGTGAAATGAATCCCTCTCATTGCAAACAAACCTTTCCACAGCCATATCCAGCTTTGTTTCCACATTATTTCATTCTCTGAGACTCTCTAGGTACTCAGCCACTCAATTAAAAAAGTCTAAGACAAATCTGACCTCTGAAGTCTTAGCAGAAGTCCAAGTCTTTCCTCTCTAAAAAAGAATACAGTCAAAACACCTTAGCATACTGAGTGCTTCCAGACTCCAGTTTCTCTTGCAATATACTGATAGTCCTGGGGAATTGAGGAAAAAAATAAATACACCCAAAGGTCAGAGCAGTTCTCGTATGCCCCTCTTTCCTTGTGGAAGAGATCCCATTGAAGTCTTGCAGGAGATACTCTCTTCCTGCTCCTTCAGCTACTTGTTGGCCCTCAAGGGAACATAATTTTTTTCTACCATGGAGCTCTTCAGCTCTGCCAGCATCACACTAAAATCCCCTAGGACACAACTCTGGTAACAGAAACACTTCCAGGAACTACAGCATGAATTCTACCCACTGTCAGCAGCTGCCAAACGGTTAAAGCTCAGTTAGGGAAGACAACTTAGACAACTCCAGACCTCAGTTGCTACCAAGATTTTTCTCAACTCAGCCTTTCAGTTCTCCAGTAATTTGATGCACCCAGAATAATTGTTGAACTATCCATGATTTATGCAAGCAAGCTCTCTAAATAGGAAAAGCTGGAGATCTTAACACTAGGCAATGCTTATCTGTGGTAACTATTCTAAGAAAGTAAGCAGGGAAAAGGCTGAAGTCCCTCTGACAGCAATACCCATGCTTAGGATATCACTGGAAATACAACAAAATAATACACCTTCATTGACCATGTAGAGCTAGATCCTTGAGTATGGTGAAACCATTCTGTGCTTCAATAGCACCCCCATATGAACCGTGTTTATGCATGCAACGCTTTTGTTCCCCAGGTCATAACAGTGCCCATTTTCCAAATCCTTTCTCTTCCCAAACTAGTGCTAGTTAATCTCTAGAGGATTAAATAATAATAATTTTTAAATGAATAATAATAAAAATACAGCTCTGGTGCTCTCTCTAGCTTGAAAAAACAGAACTCTTCCCTCATTTAAGGGAACTTCCCAGGCATACAACCAGTACCGTGGCATCTGGGCACCCCAGCCCTTCTGTTCATGCATATGGGTGTAGCACAGTGACAGCTTTGCTGCAGATTAGTCATGCATCGTGTGGCACATTTCTTGACTGAGGCAGAGGAAGTTTATGATTTGAAGCAAATCATTTTATCCCAGGGGCTTGCTTCTCAGAGACAGTCAAAGGGCCAGGGCTTAGGTCAACAACTCAGGAGTTTGGCAACTATTTCCTGTCATTGCTTTCCCTGCAAGGGTCTGTTACCTGGTAATGTTGAAGAACGTGACCCTCTGTTATGATGAAGAAGGCACTTGAGAGAACTAATAAGAAGGTGCTGTGGCAATGAGCCTGGGTTATTTAATCATGGAATCATAGAATGCCTGAGGTTGGAAGTGACCTCTTAAGATCATCTTGTCCATGTACTCCTCTGTTCACTCAGGTCCACCCAAAGTCAGTTGCCCAGGAGCATGTCCAGATGGCTTTTGCATTTCTGCAAGGATGGAGACTCCACAACCTTTCTGGGCAAACTATGTGGACAGTCTGTCATTTGCTGTTGAAGTCCCTGAGGAAACAGGGCTCCTGGAAAGAGGAGGCTTAACCTCAATATAAGATGAAGTCTACAAATCAATATGGGCAGCAGGTCAAGCATCCTGAACGAGGTCAGCAACCTACAAAAGCTCCCACTGACTAAAGGTAAGGGTAACTTCATGCAATAACATGGACACATTATCTGCCCTGAAATAATAACCATGCAACAAAGCAGGGTGCAGTGACCCCCAAGCTAGCACTGAACAAGCTACCCTCCAGAACCACATCATTCTGCTGCTTTCCCAGGGCAAGAGAAAGCAGCAGGTATGTGCAACACTGTGTCCAGACAAGTGTCCAAGAATGGCTTGGATACCACAGAAATAATACCTTAAAACACCACTATTCAGTACAAGCATGCCTCTGATTTCCCTGAAAGGTTTAAAGGTAAAAGAAACCTGGCAATTTAAAAGAAGTGAAGGAACTTAGAGGTTGACAGGTAAAGGACAATCTTAATATGACAGATTCCATGGTGTATTAGAAGTGTATAGTATCACAGAGGAACCACAAGAAAAAAACCCAGCAACAACAACAAAAAATCAACAAGAACAAATAACAATTAAAACCAACCAAACAAAACAAACAAAAAACCCCAAACCAAACAAACCATAGAGTAACAGATTCCAGTACACAGAGAGGAATCTTTGGTTCTGCAGTAAGAAAATCTGCACCTGTTCCTGTCAATCTAGTCCATTGACAGGACTAGATTAGATTCCACTACAGTTCTTCAGCAAGGACAGGAATATTCAAATTCATTTACAAATACTTCATTCTCCTAATCCAAGTGTTTCTTAGAGAAATAAAAAATCCTGCTAGCTCCACTCTAAAGGTCACGCCAAATATAAAGTGTAATAAAAAACTTCCAGATGGCAGCAGCCAATTTCCAATACAATTTAATTTGGTTAATTGACTGTCTTATTTACTAATTTATAGAAGTATGCAGTTCATTTAAATTAACCTCAATTGCTGTCATGATTTAAGCAAGGTTAAGCAAGCTGAGTTACAAAAAAATCAAGTTGTGTGTGTGTGCGAGATGACAAAGAGGATGTTTTCCTAGTTGACATACTAATAATAGTCATCAGGAATTCAGATGATCCCATTTTTTGTAGAACAATGAAAAATAGGAAATACTAAAATAAGTTAGCATAAGAACTAAGTTAGCATAAGAACTAAGTTAGCATGGCATGCTCTTGTTATAATTCCATTAATCCTCTGGGTGAGGCAGGAAAACAAATAAGCCAACTGATGGGAATAAGGAACTGACCTCAGCTTAGGTGGCTTGTACACAAAAAGATTCTCCCAGTGACATGCTCCTCAGCACTTTAACTGCAGGCACCAATTCCTCCCACCTTGACTCTGCAAGAAGTAAATCCACAAAACCAGCTCTTTAGCACTGAAAACCTATTTTGTTCTGCCATCTTTCCATGGTCACAGGAAAAATAAAATAAAGCTTTTTTCAGCCTAAGGCCCAGTGACAATTACCTACTTCTCCAAGGAAGAAAAAATTCAAAAAGGCAGAACAAGATTGTAATAAGGTATGGGTGGATTTAGACACTTCTGATTGTTTATCCAATTAATCTGTGAGCCAGAGACGCCTTTATAAGTGATTGAGTATTGCCTTTACTCACGAGAGTGAGTGTTGACTTTATGAGAGCAAGCATCACCTTCCCTCACAGGACTGAGGGTTGCCTGCACTCACACAAGTGAGCATCACCTACACTCATCTGAGTGAGCATTGACTCTATAAGCATTCCAGAGTAGCCTACACTCACAGGAGTGAACCTCTCCTTTATAAAGGACTGAGCATCAGCCTCACTCATGGGAGTGACTGTTGCCTCTATAAGGGAGTGAATATTGCCTGCACTCACAGAAGGGAGAGACACCTTTATAAGTGAGCAAGCGTCAACCTGTGTTCCTGTGAGTGTGTGTCACCTGCACTCAGCTGCTCCTCATGAGACTTATGCTCTAAATGAGGCTGGATGTGTCTCAGCTCCTGTGCCCCAGGCAACTCTGTCCCACTCAGGACACTCCTGGCTGTGACAGAGATCAAAGGCTGGGGAGACCATGGAGAGAAGAGGTTGGATTGCTGGCTGATTTCTTGAGTAGCACAAAGGTATAAGCTTATGTTTGTGTTCACAACATGTTGATCAGTGTTCAGTCACCATGCCCTTGTGTGCTAGCTATTTAAATTTCATACAGGGTTCTCTTTTTTTTATTGCTGTTTTGCTTTTTCCTTAGATTTTAAGGTTTTTGGGGGTTTTTTTTCTGCTGTTTCCAATTATCCAGAAGAAGAGGATGAGGTTTTTAAGTAGCTAAACCCAAGAAGCATGAAATAATATGAATGAAAACTCTAAAGCCTGAAGAAAAAGTTCTACAGAAACAAGATCCTTGCTTTAAAGTTTGTGACAGTGAAAACTCCTAGGAATATCTATATGACGAACAGCCAAGTCCTCCCATCTATATAATGAATGTTTCTTCATAATCAAAAAAATCTAATATGCTGCTAAAGTGTCCAGCTGGCTTCTTTTTTAATGAAGCTTGATATACCTCCACACTGGGGAACTGTTTCAGAGAGAAATGTTTGTGCAAAGTGTTGGTAAGAAACATGCAGGCAACAATGAAAATGCACTGCAAGATGACTTCTTGGAAGGTCAAGCATTGATGCGACCATGCTCTGCTTGCTACAGCTGTTCTCAGCTTTTCTTGACATTCATCACAATTTGCATCCTTAAAGGAAAATCTTCCCCCCAAATCAGATGTAAAACCCCCTGAATATGCATAGAAAGCAGAGAGTGCACCAACACAAAGCAGGAGAGGCTGTGTTCACATCAGCTATATCTGCTGTGCACTCAGAGCGCTATGAGGGCATGTGTGACAAGATTGCCAACTAGCTCATTTGTACCTGACACTGCAGAGATACCTGGTGCTCACAAGCAGCAAAGAGCTGGCTGGGATGTTGAATGTCCTTTGCCCTCATCGCCTGATAGGTCTCATAAATACTGTGATCATTTCAGAAAGTAATGGCTTTCCTATTCTATGAAGTGGGGTGTCTTACCTGGGGGCCTGAGCTCTGGTAGATCACTTAGAAGCATTTCTAATGGGCAAGTAGCAATGCAATTCCACCCACAGAATTTGGTAGGCTATTTTTCCTGCAACTTTTTATACAGCTTTCTTATTTTCCACTAATGTCCCATTAGTGAGAAATAAGAAGTGATAATTTCCAAAATACAATTCAGGGAAAGGTTTCTGAAGTAGGTTAATGCCTAACTGGGAGAGGAACAAGGGACTACAGACAAAGAAGGCTCCTTCCCAGGCTTTCTGTCTGAAGTATACACCCTCCAGCTTTTAGATGAGGATTGAGAGCATATTGAAAAGACTGAGAAAAGACATTAAGAAAAAGTTACAAAGTAAATATCATAAAGCTCTGCCTCCTTTAAAACACAAGCTTGTTACCATCTGTTCTATACAACCTGTGTGCCTCAGCTGCACTCTGAGCACATTCCTGTTCTTTGGGGAGTCACCGGGAGCTTTCTCACACAGAAAATGTTGGACATAGAACTGGTTTGGGGGTCTATTGAGCAAATTCAGTCTGTAGCACATTTATCTGGTTAATTTGAAAAGAATCTCTGCTTTGTAGACAAAAGAAAACTCATCTGCCACTCTGCTAGACAGATTTTGCACACCTGAGTCGCTTTAACCGAGCTCAGATTTCAACCTGAGCAGAACTGGCACTCTGAGCTAGACATGGTGGTGATTTTTTGGCTGTTCTTCAGTTCTCATTTTGCTTCTATTATTGCCAAGAGAGAAGCAGCATATTGCTACAGGAGACAATACAGCTGAAGCTCCCTTCAGGAACTTTGTGAAGTAGGGAAAAGACTTTCTCTTGATGGATCTGTAACTAAAGAAGCTGTCTTCTGGAACAACTGCACTAGTTCAATAGCTAAAATATATGATCTGAAATATGCATTGCCAGGCAAAGGGATGTCAGATTAAGTCCTTCTTGTAAGGATTACCCTCTATTTCCTCCTAGTAGTCTTTTAAACTTTCAGGTTGGAAATTTTCCTCTTGCCTTAAACTGAGTAAATGTTCAGATTGTAATATTTATTTCAGCTACCACATTTCCTCGAATTCCAGTGGTAATTTACATGCTAGCATGTACAAGCTAAGACTGTCAGAGTCTATCTGGAAAATACAGTGACTCTAGTTTTGAACAAATAACTAGAGAGATGTTAAAAGAAATCTAAGATATATATATAATGCTTACTGTTGTGAAGAAGTCATTAATATGTATCAATTTGGACACCTGCAAATAAAACCTCCAGAACACTTTGAGCACTACTGTGCTATGTTTTCTTCACTGCTTTCTAATCTAGGTTGTAGGTAAGTTCTACGTTCCTTGTGATTTTATGGTTTTTTACCATTTTACACTTTGAGTATTTTTCTACTGTTTGCAGTGGTAAAGTTTCTCATTTGTCAATTTTGACTCCATCTGCCTCTGTCAGTCATTTTGGATCTGCATAAGCTGCAAGCATTCTAGCACTTAAATGTTTACTATTTAATATGGAAAAGTTCATACATAAAAAATTCTAAGCAGTGACAAAAAGCAACTAGCGCTCTGATAGCCCTAACATAAATACGCCAAAGTCTTCTCCATTGACTCATTTAGTTTTCATCTACTCACTTTTAATGCGCTTAGTCTCTTCCTATGGTCAGCATCTTCTTCAGCTCCTTTGTTTTTGTTTCTAGCTAACCTCTCCATTGATCTCCTCACATCCTCACTTTTTTACATATATTCCTGCTTCTGCTCACTGATAACACTTCCCTCTTCTTCTTAAACAAGAAAAAGAAGTATGGGTTCTTCTAAAGTATCCACCACTCCTTTGTTGCTTATATCCTCTCCTTCTTTTCCTACAAATTCTGGACTCCTACAAATTCTGTGGATGGAACACTAGACACCAAGTATTTATAGGCAGCACATACTGTTGTCTCATAAAAGACTACCAGTAACAAATGCTCCACGCACTTTCTTTAGGTAATTTATCTCAATCTCTTCATTTACTTATTTACTTTTCATATCATTTTTACCTGGGGCAAAGCATAAGCTTGCATTAAAATGTCCTATAGTAGGGTATCTGTAAGAGAATTGTTTGCCTTCATTTTTTTATGTCATTGTAGAAATCAGTAAAAAAATTCTAACTTCACCTTTCTCATAAATTGACCCTTTGGACTAAGACCTGAGTTAAACATCATTTTTGGTCTTTTAGCTCAAACATAACATTAGTTACTTGTGATCATTTTCATAAAAATAAAATTCAACAAGAAATTGAAAAGCTTAGTGAACACCTTACAACAGTTCTTGACTGGAGTTGATCTGATCAAGTAGTGTAAAAGGTTTATAAAAGTCCAAGCACTCTTTGATTTTTTAAGGACAATTAAGTCTCAAATAACATTTATTTGTTGTCCTAATTCAGACTTATTTATATTTCATAGAATCATTAAGGTTGGAAAAGACCTCTAAGATCATCAAGTCCAACCATCAGCCCAACACCACCATGCCACTAAACCATGACAATTTGTAGAACAGACCTTTGGTATTATCTTGACCATAAACTTCCCTCTCAGAACTTTAGCATACTACTCACCATCATGGTCACAAACTCTCCTGCTATAGACATTTCTCCCTACTCTACAAAAGAGTGATTTCATGTCTATTTTCAGTGTGCTGTCATTTGTGTGGTATTCTGTCATCAGTCCTGTCTTCCTCTTAAATTATGTTAGTATTACCCTGCCCCCCTATATGGGGATCCCACTATATAAGGGATCTTTCTAGGTGCCTTCCAACCCCTAACATTCTATGAGCTATTATGGCTTGTGATGACAGAGGTCCATGGCAAGCAATCTTGTCATTCATCTAATTCTCAGTAACAACTAGCCTGCTTCCACAGAATCTGCTGCAGTTGGGCTTTTGCAACTTAATGCAAAACATATCAAATCCAACAGTACAAAATAATCAATATAAAACGATTAGGCCATAGGGAAGTAGGCAAAAACAATACTGGAAATTAAATCAGAGTTTGAATCTTCTTTTTGCAGCTTCAGAATGAGAATATTTTCAATGCTCTGAACATATCCCTTGAGTGAATTGCATGTGCTATATATTAGTGAAAACCCAACTTTCAAACGTCAATGCACGTCCAGGATGCTTATTTCTACATAAACAGAATCAGAACATATGGCCAGCCAATAACAGGATATCAGTAAGCACATTTTACTCCTGAGACCATGCCTTGAAGAGAATGTACTATCATATTCCCCTTCCAGGTATTGATTCTTGTCCCTGTTCAGCTGCCTAGGAACAAAAGGAACGGGATGCTTCTTAAAGAAACAGCAATATTCACAGAACCACAGAATGTTAAGGAGTTGGAAGGAACCTTGAAAGATCATCTAGTCCAATGCCCCTGCCACAGCAGGATTCCCCAGACCAGGTCACACAGAAGCAAGTCCGGACAGGTTTTGAATACCTACAGAGAAGGAGACTCCCCAGCCTCCCTGGGCAGTCTGTACCAGTGCTCTGGCACCTCAACTGGGAGAAACATTTCTATGTGTACTCACATGGAACCTCCTAAGCTTCAGCTTACAACCATGGCCCTTTGTCCTGTCACTAGGCTTCACTGAGAAGAGCCTGACCCCATCCTCCTGACACCCACCTGACATCACATATTTAAAAGCATAGATGAGGTCACCCCTTAGTCTCGTCTTGTCCAAACCAAAGATACCCAGTTCCCTCAGTACAGAACCACAGAGATGATTAAGGGAGTGGAACACCTTCCTTATGAGGAAAGGCTGAGCTGAAGGAAGAAGCCAGGAGGTTACAGACAGGGGAGGTCGGGAGGAGTCTCTCTTGCCTCTCCCGCCTCTCTGGGGAGGGACCTGCCTTCATTCCCCGCCATCTCTTGGGTCATCCTTTTGCAGGCGGCAAGAGGGTATGAGATCCCCTGCTTCTCGTGCAGCCCTCACCTGCTGCCCCTCTCTCAGGGATGGCAGAGCCTGGCTGTGCCACTTTATCTCCCTTTCACACGACATGCCCCCGTGGCTCACTCAGCCCCGGTGGCTCAGCCCGCCCCTTGACCGTCCTTTTTCCGGTTTAAACACCTTTGAATGCAGCTTGCAGTCTTAAGCACCTTTTACTTCTCATTCTATGACCGGAGTCACCTTGCAACTCCTGGGTACCTCCTGACCTTCATTCTCCATTTCTGCTAGCCTTAAAGTATTTCTGTTCACTTAGGGGAGCAAGACCTAAGGCACAGCACTTTCTGTTGTATTTCCTGGTGACTTGGCCAGATATTTGCTTTCTTCATGTGCTAACATGCTCAGGTTTTATTTTCAGGTGTCCAACAGCCCTGTTTGGACCCTTCTACCATGATGAATGATCCCATGCCCAGCCAGGCACTGCTTGCCTTCCCTGGCCTGTGTCCCAGGGCATCTTGTTGATTTGAGTGTCAAATTACTAAGCCTTGAAATAGGTATATTCTACTGTGGTTGTGTTCAAAAGAGGAAAGATCTTGTTATGTGCCGAGAGAAAAGTTCACTCTTCTCTACATCTGCGCTGTAATTTGGCTTCCATCATTTAAGCTACTTTAGAACTGGGTGATGCCTTCTTAATCTTCTACTATAGAAGAGAGAAAAAAAGTATCTGCTCTGCACTACATCAGCATTGCCTTTTCATCTCATCAAAGGAAAGGTTTATCTGTCATTACAGAAGATCTTGTCTGAAACACTTCATAATACTTGGGTTAGAAGGAAATTTCAAAACTAAACCAAACAAACCAATCAAATTGATCATTCTAGAACAATAATTATCTCACATTCAAAATTTGGCCAGATAACCTCACAAAGGACTAATCGAGGAGCTGATGAGCAGAATATGATGCAGATGCAGTTAGCATCTTAAGACTGCAACAGCAAAGAAAATAATAATCTGTATTTTTCAGATGTTATTAGAGAAATAAATGTTGGACATAGTGAGAGAAATAGCTACATTTTAAACAGACTTCTTAGAACACATAGCTTATTTTTGTAGCATTCGATTTATGAATCAACCAAGCAAAACAAGGAAGAATGGACTCCTAGTTTTTAAGACAATGGGTGGGAAAAGCAGGACTGCTGAAATGACTTTCAGTTTCTGTATCTGAAAAATCCTTTTCTAGCCCCTATTTATGCCTGTCAGAAATCAGCTCTCTTGGCTGGCAGTTTGATAAACTAACAGTGGTCCATCTGGTTGGAAACCCTCAGGAGGATCTACGTTTTTGCAAACAAACCAAGCAGGGTTGCAGTCAAGTTAATAGACTCAGGCAAAATGACACGGTGAACTTTCATTTTTAAATAATTGGCTATGACATAAAGGTGTGGAATCTAGAACACACAGAGGAAAAAAATAAAGGAATGGATTAAATTTTATTTGAGGATGTCCATTTCAACCTACTAACAAATTAGAATACAAAGCAAATTATTGCCATTTTAGGAGAGTGTATCTGTGAAATGACTATTTGACCTTAAGAGGTAACCCAAATAGCAGTACCTGGCTGGTTCTAAGTATGACCCTGTTGGTAGGTGAGTGCTGAAGTGTTCAGATCGTGTATGTATTGGGGTTTTTTTTCATCTTTTTTAGTCATACATAATTCCTGACTAGCTAGGGGCTGATTTATCAGGTTTTTGTCTTAGGTAGAATGCCATCATCAGTTTCACTGACTAATATATCCAGAAGAAAAAGCTGATGAGTGTACAATGTAAGCACATCAAATTATGTTTGATAGCCTATGTGTGCCTTCCTCCCAGGATTCTCAATATTGTATCTTATGGAGCTGAGGCATTTTCTCTGTGTGTTGCAGTAACTTCTGTTAAGAAACCAGAAGTGCTATAGCAAGAGAGGGGATACAGTGAGTATTAAACATTTTTCAGAGGGATATTCTGCAATACATATATGTTAAGTATATTATTCTCATGTAGGGCAAAATATTGGGTATTATTGTTTTCATTAAATTGAGCCAAAATATGAGCAGCATGGCACCGTGTAGGGTTGGGAGCACAAAGTCATTCTGAGCACAGTGTAACACTTTCAGCTACATTTGTCAAACTCCTAAGATTTATCCAGTGTAAGAGTAGAAAGTTTGAAGTTTTCAGAGATTCAGAAATTCCAACATTTAAATGCTCTTTTGAGGTCCCTTCCAACTCCTAACATTCTGTGATTCTGTGATTTTAAAGAGCATGGACTTTGTGACTGGAAAAGAAGTTGTTTTGAATACAATTGCAAACTACATTATTTGAAACTAAGAATCTTTTCTGTCTTCTTAATAAAGTTATCTTTAAGAAGAGAAAAATCCTGAAAGAAAAATGAATGCGCTGAATAATTAATTAATTAAACACAATTTTTAGTGTAAGTAAACAAACTAAATAACTTATATGTAGCTAACAAGATTATTTTGGTCTCAAAGATATTAAAATTCTTAAGAGAGACCTTTAGGTTACTGTTAATCAATAAACTGGGTGTAATTCTCATCATTATAATTCACAGTATACTCTGAAAATATTTCCACTTTCCTAGTTTTGATCTTTACTTCATAAAACAGTAAATGGAAATAAAACTAAAATAGTTGTTTGGGTTTTTTACAACCACGAAGAAGTTTCCTACAGCACAGTTCCAAAGTTAAGGTGATGAAGCTAAAGAGATAGCCCAAACTGTCATCTGGAGTCTGCCAGCCTCCTAAAGTGAAAATGTTCCCAAACAGTGCAGCACTCCCACATGACTTAGTTGTATGATGCATCTTACAATAGATGGCATTTTTATTAAAACCTGGACCACAAAGATCTGCAAATTACTAGAATATTTTATTTGCAGTATTAATAGATTCTGTGTCTGAAGTGAATGATTGCAGTTTGTAACAGAGCTGTAAGCAAAAACTACAAACTGACATCAAGACAAATCAAAACATTCAATATGTGCTTTAAAAATATTCATGACTTTTGAAGCCTGATTTGTGATTATTTTGTGTGTATATATATATACACACACATACATATATAGGTTCCCAATTTTTATTATACTCGAGGCAATGTTATAGCAGGCTCTTGGGGTTCATAAAAGCTCATATATTTCACCTTTTGAGCTGCAACTGTGTTCTGTCACCTGCTGAGGTCTTTCAAATCAGTGTTCAGAACAGAATAATTGTTGGTTCTACTCATTTAGCTGCATTTGAGGAACAGAATCAAATTTTTATGCTCCTTAAACCTTGTTAAAATAGAGCTATTGATATAATAATTAGAACTGCATTTGTAATTTTTACTGCTTTTTCTATATTTATAGTAGAAATCTCTAAAATCTTCCTACCTCTATAATTTGTCTAAAAAATGAACCTAGGTTCATCAAATGCTTGACAAGATGTTAGAGTTGGAAAATAATTACCTGCACTCAGCAACTCCTGTAGAGATTTAACTAAAAATCTGTCTCCATAGGTAGCTGTAAGTCATGAGATAGCTGCAAGTCTTCATGAGATAGACTTGTGGCCATTCATCAGGACATAAATAAAAATGCAATAAATTTTTAGATGATAGCTCTGTTTCTTGAAAGAAGCTCTCAGATTTAGGAATTAAATTCAGTGTTGTGGTACTACAAACCAAGATCAATTACATTTTCTTTCTCCATATTCTGTAACACTGGGTTTCCCTTTTTTTTTTTTTATCCTGTGCAAACAACCTTGTAATGTAGAACACTAAAACCAAAGGGATTTTCTAGATGACAGAATGTAGCAGGCTCTGCTGTCGCCAGCAGCCGGTGGTCTCTTTTGTAACATGTTCAAGCTCCTCTTTACTCCTCTGGGGAAAGTTGATCCAAAACCTAACTGTAACAAATTTGAGGAAATTTCTTCCAATATCCCTCTGGAATTAATTGATTTTATATACACCAACACTGCTGCTAATGATCTTTTTTATTCCTTGATGCATATACAGACAATAGGATCAGATTTTACTTAGCCTAAAACCTCTGAGATAGGTTTTCTGTCCATCTGTACTGGTTTGACTACTGATTCTTTAAATTTAGGTATCTGGAATCATTAACGTTACAGCACTACCAATCTCTTACCTACATCAGAGATATTTTTTCAGATGTATGTTAGCTTAGTATTCTCTCCCTTGTTTTCATATTTGGATACTTGTAGTAAATCTGGCTGCTTCTAAAGTTAGCTTCTGGACTGCACCATGGCATGCTCTGGGGACAAGCAACCCTCATGTATGGCTGCATCTTGAACAAAAGAGGGGGCAGAAAATATTAGGATTTAGCTTATGTTCTTTGATCAAGTAATGTGTGTGCAGGTAACCATGCCTCACAATTAAGAAAACAGGAAAAAAACAAGGACTGTCATGCTGAGACATGGCAGCTCACCTACTAACCTTATCCAGGTCTAGTCAAAATCAAATATGTGTGTGACAGAGGCAACTGTGCATGGCTTCACAATTATCTCCCTAGACATGAGTGTGAACAGTCATTGTTTCTTTCTATTCCTTTCACAGTGCAAAGGCACTGATCCAGCTTGTGAGGGTGAATAACATAGAACATTTGAATAATCCCTCTGATTTCTCTCTGAAACTTCTAATGAGCCAACAGCCACTTTCCTCTACCACCATGGCTTTTTTCCATAATCACACCACAAAGTAGAGAAGATAAATATGGCAGCAAAAAGTTTCACAGAAAAGGAAATGCCAGTCATTCAGTAAAGGTAAAGGTTCTCAAATTCTTGATTAGATTCTAGGTTTAGTCATTCTTTTTCAGAGGCATATTTTATGTCTTGTTCCTTAAGGGAAAGTGCTCATATTTTGCATTATTTTCAGTCCTTTTTTCTATTTATTATTACCCATACTTTATCTATTCTGTTTATGTGTACCCATATATTTGTTTGCATGGCTTCATTGTGAATGGCTAAAGTAGGTCACTAACAGGTAATGAAACTGAGATTTCTTTTTTTTTTCTTCTCTTCACAGGTAAATGTATCCATTATCCACTCTTCTGAGAAAAGTATCACCTGTTCATCAAAAAACCCTAAGAACTGTCAGTTTGATGAAGTACAGCTCACATCTCATTAATGTTGAGCACAGAAACAATATTCCACATCAGAAATGACTGCTAAAATATTTGCAATTACCAGCTGTTCTGCATCCATTTTCTATAGATAAAAAACATGTCAAATTTAATTTATCAGAGGTATTCTACTGTCATACTTCTTTTTTGTCTGATGTACTGAAAAGTTATCAAAACCACCTCTCTTATTCAAGACAGGTATTGTATAGGCAACACACCCCCAAACAACAACAACAAAAAAACCCAAAAAGTCCCCCATAAATATTATCTATTCAGATGTAACAGCTACATAGCTAGATAGTCTCCAGAAAATTTCTCCACTTTAAAAGCTATATCAATTATCTTTAAGTGTTTGTCTTTTCTGGGGGTGTGAAAATTTTATTAGTTTTAGTTTGTTCACTTTGGAATCTTGCTACCACAGGCAAAATAAAGAATTAACAGTACCTCAATGTATACTATTTATTAACTTTCCTAGAAGAAAAATACAAAATAAGACTAAAAGAGACAGATTTCTTGTAAACAGCAGACAGAACACACCCTCATTTGGGTATGTAGGGCAACATGGGGAGTGCTTGTTCAGATCTTCAGGGGAGAAGTTGGCTTCTTGACAAGATCACAGAGGAAAAGAGAGACTGAAACAGTCTGAACACAAAATCTACTAGTTAAAAATAAAAAATAGAAACCAATATGTGGGTGAGGAGTGTTTTTGTTGTGTTTTGAAGACCTCTAGGGCTCTGGGAATGACAATTTGCACACCAGAAGCCAAGCTGCAAAAGGCAGCAACAAAGCTGGATCACCTCAGATAAGGCCCTGTTTTACACTAAAGTTTTGGGGAGGTGATTATACCCCTTGAACTCAGAGCTTGTGAAGCTGCATCTGGAGTACCATGTTCTGCTTAGGGATCCTCAATACAAACTGGAGCCATCAAAGAAGAATAAGATCAATGGAGAGCCAAAAGGAAAGTTTGTGGCTGTACAAGAGCCTGAAGAGATGTTTGTAACTTTGAGTCTGGAGCAGCTCATCTAACCCATCTGCCAAGGCTCTTTGGATTCACTGCAGTTATGTGCCTAAACCCAACTGTATCACAGCAGTAGCAATAAGATGTCACAGTCACTGCAGCCCTAAAGGATGAAGGAAACTCATCTGATTTTTAAACAATGTGGATTAGAAATTCAAATGCATGGGATTTGTTTTATTTTGATTTTTTTTTATAAAAGGTGGGGTGTGTTGGGTTAGATTTGAACTGAGACTGACATTTCTAAATCAAAATCTAATTTTTTCAGCCAGTTCACATGAAAGGTCTTGTTATTTTGCCTTATCTGACAGATGGGAATACTGAAGAACCACCTGTTGTCCAAGAAACTACAAGGCTGTTAATAAATCTTCTTTATTTGTAGGTATCCTTAGCTATTATTTCTCAAATCCATTTTCTTTTCCTTTTACATCAATATGGGTTTTGTTCCAGAGTGAGAACTTACAAAAGGAGAAATCATTAGCTTTCATGAGTGCCCAGTAGAGAGATTTGTTTTTTCCAGGTTTCTTACTGAAGTTTGAAGCATACCTATTGACTAAATTTATAGGGAATCCTCTGGCAACTCTCAGCACAGCACTTCTTGTTGCCAACTTCTAGCAGAAAAGTTATAAGTTTATTTTGATTTCATAGAAGAAAACATGCATAAATGGGAAGTCCACACCAACATGTCATTTTAAGGCAGTTCTGCTGGGATTGAGAAGGTCAGTCCTTTGCTCAGACTATTTGTAAACACTAGAATGAAGGCTGTGGTAACTGAGCCAAACATCGGCTCAATAAATCTCCAGTTTGTGGCAAGCTAATTTGATAGAGCTCTGTATGAAATGAATAACAATGAAATGGCTTTTTAAAATGTCTCCATTTAGTTAAACTAGAATTCAAAGGTTTAGCATCTTCTCTTTATTTTAGGTCTGATTGCAGCGTGAAGTTGGTGGTGTATGTACAAACATGCCAGTGACATGACCTGTGACTTCTGAACCTCTCCTGTGGTTTAGCATCCATGTTTCACCATGAGGACTTTCATTAGATAGAGACAATGTTGAAAAAAATATGTTCTCCCCTATCTCTGGTTTTGACTTTGTCCCTCTTTGTACTCTTATTACCATATTTATTTAGTATTAACAGTGACTGTATGTTTGCACTGTGAGGAAAATGTTTTGACCTAGAGAGACTGCAGTCTAAATTGACGATACCCTGTCTTTTTGTCAATAAAGTATTGCAAAACATGGCCCAGTTACTGTACATTATTGTCTGGTCTTAGCAAGTACCCAGCAAGTAACAGAAAATATTTCAACCTATGAAGTCTTTGAATGCTGTTCAATTTAGCTTTTCAGTAGCCATTACCTTTTGTGATTAGTCTCCTTAGGCACATTGCACTGTTTCTGCCTTCACGGGATGATTAAAACTTGTTAAAAAGCAGAACAACAAATGATCAACAATGGATAGGAAATATTCTTGTTCCTTCTAATTCATGTGTTTGCATGCATATAAGGTTACAAATTCAAATAGACCTTCCCAAGAAGCATATGTGAGGCAAGTCACATTCACAGGGTTGACCATAAATACTGAGTGCACTGGTGGGTGTTGATTCAGCTGTATTTTGAATTGTAACAAACGTTTACAAACATTATGTTAGCAATATCTCACACACCTAGGGGATAGGAGACTGGAAGATGTTTTACTTTAAGTCTACTTCACCTTGTTACTACTTTCATTCTTATTATAAGTCTTACCAGGACAGAGTTTAGCTTGAATGAATAAAGAAACCCTTAAACACTTCTTTCTGTGCTCCTGATAATGGCCTTTCATGTCTTGGGTTTTTTTCTCCCCTATTTTAGATGTCAAGCCAGCTGCCCCAGATCTCAAGGCATACCTTTCTCTCTTTCTCCTTTACTCTATATGCTTGTAGCCTGAGCCCCTCTGCAGCAGGCTGGAATTAGGTGTTCCAGAAGCCTAGAGAGGAATGTGTGGTGACCCTCCTTCAGCTCCCATTTCCAGAAAGATGACCATGGTGGGTCTCAACTGTATTCAACTCCAAAATCATTTACTTTTCTGCAAGCCAAAACTGTTCAGAATCTGACAGGTTTAGGTGTCCTCTGCACAGGTGTTTCCCCCACAAAAGACCATGTAGCTCTTAATTCCTCAGAGCTAACTGAGGAGTTAAATATATATACTAGAAAAAAATACATTCTTTATATTCAAGATGTCTGGCTTAAGTGGATTTGTTACAACAGCTTCATTTCTGTTGATGTAAAATGTACTTAACTGCTCCTAGTACCCTGCACCCTCTTTAGGATTAACAAACACAAGATACTAAAATTCATCAGCTCCATGATAGACTCTGCACATCTAAAATAAAATTCAGAAGAACATAGCCTCAAGAAAAATACTATTCAGTGTCTCCAAATCAGACAATCACACTGCATTTTCAGTTGCTGACAGTCTTTAAAATGAAAATAAACAAGTAAAAATAAGTGTCAAGAAAATTCCTGAGTCATGGAGACCCTTACTAAATAGTTTATAAAGGTTGTTACTGTCTAGACAGAAATCTGATGTAAGGGTTGCATACCACAAGCCACAGATGATCAATATGACAGTTCTGGCATGGAAGCATAAAGTTGGCTGCAACGAAATCAATAACAGCATGAATCATCATGTCCTGGTATGCTAATTATGCTTCTAACTTTAACCATTAGCACCTGAACAAAACATAAGTTAAGGATATATCCTCTACAGCTGTCATTAGGAGCTAAGTGCTGACAACCAATTATCAACCTTTTCAGAAAGTGCTGGATGTTTTATTAATGCACTGCATCAGTAAATTATATGAGTAGATAAAAAGTCATTACCTTTTAAATAAAACCCTTCATAACTTTAAATCTGATAAGGTCTTAAGAATGAGCTTTTATATATTTATATGCTTTGAGCAGCTTATACAAGAAGGTTGCTACCCATTGCAGCTTAATCAATATTCTGTTCAGTTTGTTATCATCTCCAGACGTTTCAATTTAAGTTATCATATGAGAAATTGTTCAGCCTTTTCCAGCTGCCCCAAACACAGCTGATAGGGTGGGCACAGACAAACAAGTAAATTTTGTTCCTCTCTGTGTAGTTTATATTTAAGTAAAACAGTCTAGGGAAAAAAATGTCTTTGGTTGTTCCTGGACTTTTAGCCTAAATTCAGTGGATGCAAAAAAATATTTTCTGCATTCTTCTAAGTATAATCACATATGTTTAAAAAGTCATCATTTACTTTGTCAGAGGATTATGACTATGGTTTGCTCTACCCTCCCTGAGACTCACTATGTGGTGCAAGTGACTGAGCTGAACAAGAACAGAAGATCAGCTTTATGGAGCAGGTACTGAAATATTTGCAGCAAAGCAGGAATGCAGCAGTGCAGCATCAAATGACCTAGAAATTAGACTGGTCCACAAGCTGCATATTGGTCAAAAAATAGCAACATGCTCTTGTTTGTAAAAAGAAATCAGTATCACTCTGACAGGTTTAAAGAGAGAAGCTTTGTGAGGAAGAGAAAGGTGCTGTGTCTTTCTGCTAGATGTTGGTGATGCTTCAGCCAGGAAAGGGGTCTCAGGATGGCCAAAGTGCAGGCATCTAGGAGGTTAATACTGACCACAGGTATGTGAAATTCTCAGAAGTTTATAAAGGCTGACTTGTGAAGAAAAAGCTTAAGAAACTGGAAACTTCCAGCATGAAGGAGATGAAAGTAACCTTTCAGCATGTAAAATTCTATTATTACATCAAAACACTGATCTCTCCTCCTTTATGTCCACTAGGAATAGCACAAGATTTCTAATTTGCAGAGGTATGATATTAGGAGTCTCCTTCTGCTTGTAGGGATAATGAAATGCTGCATTAAAATAACGAGTGAGGTTGTTGGTTCACTTTCACACTGTGTGTTTTAGCAGTATTGATATAGGTCTGTCATGGATGATGAAGATACACTTGGTTTGACTTGATCAGTAAAGCAAAGGAAAACAAGAAGGATCTAAAAAAAAAAAAATAGGTCATGCCAAATTTGTGATCCAGGAGGTGATGGTAGGCCCTGAAAAATACACAGGATCCAGAGCTAACAGAATGCTGAGAATCTCTATGGTGAAACACATGAACATTTGCACTAAGGATTTGTATGCAAAGTATTGCAGCTGAATCAGTTTAAGAAAAAGTGCTAGGTGGAACCTTTTAAAGGCATATTCTTGAGTTGTTCTTTCAATTGAAGTGAAATAAATACCTATAAATATCCATTAAGTTTGTTCCAAATCATCAAACACCTGTATGTCACATTTGCTATGAAAAATCAAACAAAATGCCAGATCTGTTAGCTAGTGTGATAAACATAGACACACAAAAAAATTATAATGGACTGCCCATTTTGTTTATGTAGGTAAGCTTAGGGCCTTCCAACAAATTCTTGAAGCTCCTGAAGTAAATACAAACCTAACACTATGAATACATTATCTTTCAAGTACATATTTGTTAAGAATAACCTTTTTCCATACCTGCTATTATCTTTCTCTAAACTGATTGTTGTTGACATATGTAATTAATGCTTACAAAAGGACAAACCAGGAATTAAGGCAGGCAGCAATTATTTGAAGTGTAATGTCTGCCAGATTAATGTTGCTGTAATGAATGTTCATTCTGTATTAAAACTGCATGAGAAATACAAGAAGAGCCCTTGAAGCTGGTTCAGTGTGTGTGTGTGTGGGAATCATTTATATCTCAAAAAACTCAGACTGAGGACACTGCAACCCAAAAGATAATTCTTATTTCTTGTCTTAGGATTAATGGGACCCTCTATATAAAACTGTTTTTGCCAACAGACTTCTTTCTATTTGTGTAGACTGTGCTGCTCCAGAATGTGACCTATTTCCACTAAAACCAGTGGAAGAATTTGCTTTTACTGAGCAGGATTTAAACTCACACTTCTAGTAGGTTCTTGCTGGTTACACAGAAAGATGGTGTGCTTATCTGATTTTTGTTTGGTTTTGGGCATATCCTACCTTTTATTGCCAGGGCTTTTCTTCTGGCTGGGATTACTGAGACTCTCAAAAAAGGTGCTTTAAATAGACAAGCGAATATTTAGCAGTTCATTCATATCTCCCCTCTTCTGTGCTTCAAGATAATACTAATCATAGAAAAAGGCCCTAACAAAAACCTACCAGCTACCTAGAGGAAAGGTAAAAAACCACTAGATACTCTTTAGTTAGAAAACTAAAGAAAAAGGTAAATCCATTGCACTAATAATTGGTAAATACTTCTGAATATAATCAGCAAACATAAATCCCAGAACAATTTAATGAATATTCTTCAGGTCATGGCTAGATATGAAGGGTACATAGAAGTAGACTGCTAATATCCACTCCCTCTGCCCATGGGCACAGGCGCTTTGTTCAAGCTCATGCCTGGATGTGCAGAGGTGCCTTAAGTTACAGGTATTTCTGAACCCAGACTTGTCTTCTGCTGTCCTGGTTTGTGGGTTTCCTGGGTAGACCTTGCACCTGATGCTGTAGGTTGCTTTTTCTCCAGTCATTCCTCCTCCCATTCCTGAAAGGATCCTTGAGCTTACCTTGGACTTGACTCATTACTTCACCTCTTTTGGGACTGTTGATGGACTCTGTCTCTCTCACCACCCTGCTCTGATGCATCATCAGGGAGGCCACTACCCTACCAGTGCCATAACTGCTCTCAACTCCCACCTCAACCTCCCTCATGGATCAACCTGCTTCTTTCTCCTCCCTGGCATGGACATTCAGTGACTACCTTCCTTTTAAAAACTGCATACCTCAGACTAGAATTATTTGCCATCACCTTGCACTCATATCAATGAGCTTCTAAAACAAACTCTGTTACATATCTCAGTTGCTTGTGAAGTCCCCAGAGAAACGTGGCTTCAGAAGTAAGCAGGTTTTCACATGTGACTAGCAAAGATGATGAAAGAGCTTCTGCATGGTGGTTGTGGTACAGCAGCCCCAAGAAAGTACTCACTGAATTTTTCAGTAACTAGAAGCTGCACAGCTCACAGCTGGTTTGTCAGACCATGGAGTTAGGTTCTTCATGATACTCTCAAACCACAGAACACTTCAGGTTAGGAGGAACCTCCTGAGATCATCTAGTCCACACCTCCTGATAAAGCAGAATCAGCTAGACCATTTGTCCAGGTCAGTGTGCAGATGGCTTTTGAATATCTCCAACTATAGAGACTCCACAACCCCCTTGGTCAGTCTGTACCACTGTTAGATGACCATTACAATAGAAAAGATTTTTTTCTTGTGTTCAGGTGGAATTTGTGAAACTTGTACTCATTTCTCGTCCTGTTTGTGGGCATCACTGAGAAGAATCTGGCATGGATGGAGCATGCAGTGTGCAGCCTGTCATTCAGGTAGCATGAATGGAAGAATTCCTTTGAAAGGAGCCCAGGCAGAACTACCTGGAGCATAATGGGTCTTTGTTCCATAAGCAGAGATTAAAACTGGAACTTTTTTTAAACTTTAAATTTGTTGTTCCTGTGTTATTGCTTTAAAAAAAAAATTAAGATGTACTGTCAGGAAGTTTGGGTGTTAGTTGGACTCCACAGAAAACAACAAGCTTTTAAAAACAATCAGTGAGCATAACACCCAGGGAAATAGTTCTCTGACAAGTAGAAAAGATCAAATGTATGAAATAGTTTGGCATGTTTATAGTTTTTAGCATTGTTATCAAAGTTAGAATAGTCATTTGCTGAATCAAGTTCCAAGTCAACACTAAGAATACAATATGCAACAGAAATACTTCTTTAAACTGCTTGCATACTGTGAAACTAAAACTCTCCAAATGATAACTATTAAAGTGGAAACATTAATTATATCAGGCTCCCATATTCTTGCTGTTCTTTCTTCACCATTTAAGACTGTGGTAATTTGTTATGTAGCACTGATCTGATACAGTATCTTTGATGCCACTGCAAGCTCCATGCTGTTCCCTCTTAATAGACCTTAGAAGTATCTCCATGGGTATTCAGCTGAGCTTTCTCAGTGTAATGGAGGACAGGGCTTTAACAGCCAAAAGCTCAGGTTTTCTCTGCAGCACCATGTTTAGTACATCTCAGTGCATGGTAAATGGACTAAAGTCAATGCTGAGCAGCCCTCAAGTTGGACTGGAGCAGCCTTTAGACAACCTGCAAGCTAAGAGCTGCTTCTGCTGTGTGTGTGTGTTTCTTGTTGAACAGACTGGAGAGGGGAATGAGAATCATCTTATTTTTAGACTGCAGTGTTCTTCCCTCACCTGACAAGCAATGTGTGAAATCACTAAATACAGATTATTAAGAGCTGTTTGAGTATATGAACACCTTGGTACTTTTCTCTTTCTGCACACACAGACTACATAATTACTGAAAATTAAACAATCATATTCGTGACTCTAGAAACACTTACAGTTCCAGACAGGACAAGCTACATAGTTTAATACTTTCATGGTATACAGTTTTGGAAACAAGGTCTTCCGACATAGCCACTGGATATAATTTTTAAAAGTTTGGGATTTAAAGAAACCACATTATCACATTAGTAATTCTCTAATTTCTTTCTTCTTTTTCATTCTACTCTTCCTCAGGATTAAATGTTTGTCAAATAGACCCATATTGTAAAGAGATGTTTGTCATGTGGCTTTCTTAAAATCCCACTGAGTAAAGAAATTTATTTGAATACCTAGAATTCAGTAGTTGGAGGAGTTAGAAGGTTATTATTCAGCTGCTTAGGCATAGACTGAAGAATTTTAATTTGTCAGGTCTAATAATTTTTGAACTAATCTACTTTTAGTGAGCTATTTTTACCTTAAATAAAAGGCAGCATGATTTTCCAGAGGCTATGGAGTTAATAGGAACTCTCATCCTGAGAAAAGCTATTCACCAATAAATCCACTTTTGCAATTAAAACCAGACATACATGAATTCACTTCTGCAGAGCTATCTAATCTATGCACACATCCACTATCAGGGACAAGAATCCTGGGGTAGATTTGAAATTAAACTATGCAATACTAGACTTTTTTTTTTTTTAAGTATGGGCATGCAGTGCTGAAAATCAACTAATCCTGACATTTCCAAGGATACAAAAGATCATCTTTGAAATAGTTTTGGCAAATGGAAGGAGGCAACGTTGCCCTGCTAATGCCTGTGCTGCTGGTGACTCCAGGAACTGCTTGTTCTTGGCTGTTCCTGCAGTCTGCTGAAGCAGTCAGTCACAGTGCTAATGCCTTCATGTGATCCCTGACTGTAACAAGGGAGAGCAGAAAGCCATTGGCTGCTCAAATCCACACTCCTGGCATTTATTGTTTAAGGTTGGAGAAGAAAAAAAAATAAATTTGGTTATCAGTTTAAGATGATTCAAGTCTGGCTGCAATTAAATGTTGGAGCTGTATAAAGTAACTCATTTATTTGCCCATTTTAAGTTTCAGTGAAGAGAACTAATGACACCTTCCTTCAGGTAACACTGAGTATCTCAGAGTAGCATTTAGACAAACATCTTATTTTTCCCGTTCCCAGAACATTGCTTAATGCATGACCTGACTTCACAGAGACATGAAGTGCAAAGCAGCTAGTTTCTGAAAATCAAAGTGTTGGCTAGATGCCTTTCTAGAAAACAGCTCTTAAGCCACAGCAATCATATATTCAAATATTCATCCACATACTAGCTGTTACTCTGACACCTTCTAAACTCCCCTTGTCTCTAGGTTTATTTTATTATGGGTTGGGACCTGGTGTTGACTACAAGTAGACCTGTTAAATTCACCCCTTTATATGCAATGGCTTCTAGAGAGCCTGATGCAAATATGTGATATCCTCCTACATTATGAAATCTTTTGGTGCTGACAGTAAATGACCCTCTACACAGAGTACATTGTGTACTCAGGAGAACAAATGACTGCCACAAGTTCTTTTACTTGTTTGGGCTGTAGCTGAGGTTTGCAAGAGCATTATAAGGATTCTCCACTATGTTATATGTCCACAAACTACTACAAAAATCTCCCTATGCAAGTTGTACAAATACTGTCAAGTAAATAACACAGATCTCCAATTTTCTGATCCCACTACTAGTCACTCTTCATTTTCTACAGTTTTTCTTTGCCAGACTACAATGCCACCACATTTGTGTTCTCTGTGTTCTACCAATAAAATTTCTGCAGACTATTGAACACTTTGAAAAATCAACACATATTTTGGGTTTATTCTTGAGATGTTTAACTTTCAGATTCTCTAAGGATACAATTGTAAGATGCTCTTTCTCTAGTTCCACTAATCAGAATTATGATTCTGCCAACACAAAAAAAGGAAACAGCTAGAAAAAACCTGTAGTGCTAATATTTCCAGTGTTTGTTTTGCTCCAAGTCACACATTCAGTTATGTAGGTTCACAATACGTATGGAATCATTATTCCTGCTTATATTGAACTAAAACTAGATGGGGAAATAAAACCAGTAGAGGTGATCACTGGAAGCATCTTAACTTCACTTATGTTGCTGTAGTTAAATGGAAAATGTCAAGTATTGTTGTCCTGAGAGATGTTGAATTCATACTAATAAATGCATGGTATTACTATTATTATGGGTAGAGCTGTGTGCTGCATTTTTCACCAAGAGCTTTATATTATAAAGCAGATTCAATATACTCTAATAAAGTGAATTTGTGCCAGTTATGCAGAACTATTCATTAAGGAGTAGAGTCTCTCAGAAAATCTATAAGTCTAATATCAAGCTTTTCACCAAAAAACATTTTGATTCATTAGTTTGAAACTGTTTTTCTTCTCAGCATTTTCTGCAATTTTATTCCAACATTTGATACCACTTTAAAAGAGCCAATTTCAAACAAAGAATTTTGCTTTTGTAAAAAAAAAAAAACCTGTTAGCTTAACCTGAGTTTTTAAACTTCTGTGTCAGATATCACTCTCCACAGTCCACTGTTTACCCAGCTTCACCAGTGATGTATAATGTTCCCTACTATGAATGTTGACTTTTACTTGATTTTATTTCCCTGACAGAGAAATCCCTAGAGGTTGTTATTGTGAGCAAAACCTTTTTTTATTCTGACTCTTAGAGGCTACATTTAGCAAACAATAGTACAGAAGGAAGAGGGGAAAAAAAGATCATCTTTACAGTATCACTTGGAAAGCCAAGAAAGCCTTCTTCCCAGTTTGGAGGATGAGCTAGCATCCCACTTTCTCCAAAATTAATTTCACTTTATAGATTGTATCCCTACACCAACATTGCAGCCTAGACCATGATTAAAACTAGTTCAGTTTAGTGGGACTAATTTATTTTTTTCAAATCACAGAGCTGCTCCACAATTTTGTACTCAGAGTAAGGCACAGCAAGAGATGCTTAAACACTTGCATCTGTCCCTGATTAGCTATCTTGGAAACTAATTAAGCAATCAATAAACAGAACAAGTACAAGTCAATGGCATCCCTGATAAGCATGCACAATCTTAAACGTAAAGCAACACAGTTGTCAGCAATTACAAGGAAAGCTATACCATCCTAAGGTTCATTAAGATACACTTGTACAGCTATTAAATGTCCATCTACTAATAGATTTTGTACAATACATAAGGCAGGGGTGGAGGGTTGTCTTCAGCTTCACTGGTGTACAGAGTAAATTTCACTTAATCATCAGTAAGAGAGACCAGCTGTGCTTTTTTGTGTATGTATTTATATATATAAAGCATAAACAAAACCTCTTTTTCTTCAAATAGTAGAACATTCCTGTTAAACTTATGTCAGTAGATCTCAAGGCTTGGAGTTGATGCATTTAATGTGTTGCTATAGAAGCATTATGCCTCCTTCCATTGAAAAATTACATGCCTGAGCATGAAACAGAATCTGACTGATTTCAATCTTTGGAGAAGTCCTGACACATGAGTTTGATGATGAGATTTTAAATGATACACTGACCTGAAAACATGTACTGTTGTTACTTTAAGCTAAGCAAAAATACAGAATTTATCACAGCACCTAATCTTAACCAAGGATGTGATATGTAATTACAGGGCAAAGCAAGGAAATAAAGATCCTGCCCTAATTAGAGTCCTAGTACTAAAGCAATGGCAACAGTCTCACTGTACTTCACCATTCCTCTTGGAGGATTCTCAGTGCTTTCAAGGAACCATTGTAACCTCTGCTTCTTGAGCTCTGGGGTTGCTGGAGTTGTACATTACAATATCAGCTGGCACATATGCATTATCCTTTCCCCTGACAATCACCTTATTACTTGAAAGACAGTGTTTCAACAAACTGCCTTTGAAAAGAGTTAAGGAAGTTCTAACCACTTCCCTGTGCAATTGAGGTATTTGTGCAAGGGCTTAACATGACTTTAAACTTGCTCCAGCTTCAGTGTTGGCAGAAGAGCAGATAAGTAATTTGACCTTTAAAATTCTTATCCTTCCTCTTTATAAATACAAAAATGCAGCTCAAAGTTGATGGTGTTTTGCAGGTGTGGAAAATAAGAGCATCTTCTGTATGTGTATAAATGGCATAAAAGTATAAAACAGTGTGGAAAATGATCAATACAAGAAACCTAGCATGTCACTTTCCTGAATTATTAGCTCCTTAAATTCTGATCTAGATGTTGTCTGTAATACTTTCTTGTATTTTATATTGAAGTTGAATTGTCATCCCACTGATTAAAAATAGGACACCACTTTAATAGAGGTAATAAATGGATCAGGGTGACAATTTAGCAAGGTAGATAAGCATGTGATGGATTTAGTACCATGCTGCAGGTTAGCCACAAGTCTAAAATCTAGGACAGTAGCTGAAAAACAGGACTTGCTTTTTGAAATAGAAGAGGTGATTGTCAGCAGGCAGAATGTAATTTTCCACATTGGAATTTAGCCAGCACAGTGGGTGCTCTACAGTGCAAGTCTTCCAAGAGGTATCTTCTGCTCTTTAATGACTACTAGCAGGCAGAAGGTTGGTTTTCTCTTGTCTGCAATCAGGCAGCAAAGCTCATATGAGCTCTCATCCAAAACACTACAATCTTTCTGAATGTTTCAAATGACCCAGATGGCCTTGTAAAGCATCATCTTTAATTATAAAGATTAATAATTATTATAATAATAATAGATGTCATGTTGCCAAATATTCAGCCTTGCAAACAGTGCTTTTGCCAAGGCAATATAATGGCTGATTTTCTATAATTTGTGGACAATTTTGGTTTTAAAAAAAAAATCTTCCTTTTGTTATTGGTATGTATTACCCCAAGCTTATTGTCAAGGCATATACAACATTATGATTTCATTATTTGATTTTAAGGACATCAGCTATAAACTGTCAATATTCTCAGTTGAATAGTGTTATAATTTTATATATATATATATATTTCACATTTGCCTTATTTTTTGTTTTATTTTAGTGAAATATAAACAATCCATTGATTAAAAAAATACAAACCAAAAAACCCCACCAAAGCACAGAAATCCAATCCAAAACAACTTGAAAGGTTATTGGTATAGATCTCATCTTTCTATTTCTCTTTCCTGTTTTTGTGTTCTTCCCTTTCTTATCTCAGTCTCCTGATTCTGATTTTCTTCATATTTTTCTTATTATTCACTCCTGTTCCTTTTTCCCTGTATCTGTGCTCCCAGACTTTCTTTCCCTCCTTCACCTATTTCCTATGACCTTTTCAAGCTGCTCCTTTACTATTACCAAGAATCTTTTCCTAATCCAAAAAGCAAATGAAGAAGCAGTAAAAAAAAAAAATCAATAATATTAAATCTGTGGTGTTCTATCTGATTTCTTAATTAGACTACAAGCTCCTATTACATTATCTGTTTGTAAAGCACCCAGAAAAAAGCTAAGCACCACACCCTTTTTCTTACATACCTGTGAAGTGGAGTGGCTCCAGCAGTGGTATGACTGGAATAACCCTGGTGTACAATCAGAGTAAAACCCAAAGCTTCACTATTACTTTACAAAGACCTTAGGATCTCACATGTGCCCTCAGAAAAGCTTACAATGAAAGCAACTACCTATGTGGTCAGGGAAATTCACTTAATTGTGGCTGACATATAAATCCCTATACTTATCAGTGACTTTGTCTACTATGTTACAACCAAAATTCACAAAACTTTATTCCCTAAATTGTCCTGAATTTTCTAACCTTCAGCAAATTGCTTTTCTATAAGGCCTTCATATTAGAATTCTTAGTTACTAATTTGGCTGCTAATGCTGAAGAGGCTCCTTAAAAGAAATGTTTTAACAGCAACAAGGTAAGACCTAAAATGTAAGTCCTGGTCCCAGAATCTGTAATGGCATAAGCTAGACACCAAAGACTTTATCTACAATAGCAAAATAGAGAGTGGGCCTGGGCTCAAAGCATCATCCTACAATTGCCTTGCTATTTAATTATTAGCACACTCCCTGACACAGTTTTGGCCTTAGCAAACTAGCATTTTCCCACCAATGATAACCATGGTTTGTGAGATGATGTATTGTAGAAACTAGTCAGTATGGAAGAGACTTGTTTGAAGACAAAGCTTAGACTTCTTTCAAGAGAAAATCTAGCCCTAGAGATGCCAACTGTGTGCTTGCGAGGCCAGAGAAAATTTACCAGCATTGACAAATCCTCAGGTTACCACAGTGAATGTGGGCAGAATTTGGTTCCCAGCAAGCAACCAGCTGAACGCTAGGGTGTTGAAGTGACCCAGCTGGCTAGGATGTGCAGACAATCCCTTTCTTTATGAACAATATTAAGGTGCAAAACGTTGATGGCTGTGAAACCCCTTTATGGAACTACTCTTCCTCTCCTAAGGAGAGGACTACACAGAGGAGAATCACACTTGGTTCCATCTAGGAAAGAACAGCCAGGATTACATTTTCTCTGCAGCAAGGGAGAGATTTCAAGTCACATCTCTGTTTTCAAAAGGCTGCCTTCGTAATTATCTGCAGGTTGTGCCAGAAATGGAAAGGTGATGGAAAAAGTTTCTTTCCCATTAAGGATTCACTCCCCATGTTGTAGGTAAAGATTTCTCATGCCAGGAAGAAAAACAAGGGAGAATAACTGTAGTATGGTGGTTAGGACATTAACTTTCTGAGGAAAAAGGAACAATTACAAGCTGCAACTCAAATCCAAGTCCTGTTTCAAATGGTCCTTAAAATCAAGACAACAATTCAAGTTTTCTCCCCTTGTAAATGCCCTAGGCATGGAGCTAAAGTCTCATGGTCACAGGGAAAGATATTCCTCTCATAAGTGGATGCCTGCTTTTTGAACTGTAAGTACATTTTTATTATGCATATTCACCATCCAATCTGTTATTAATTTTAATTATTTTAGTATTAAAGGCCTATGACACTATTAGCTGACCATTAAAAACCATCTAGAGCTCATTATCTCTGATTAATCAGCTGTTGTCTTATAATTAATGTTTATTAGGGGAATAGGGGTTTAATAGCTGTTCCATATTTTCTGTGCTGGTCAAGAAAAGTTAAAAGACAGAGTGGACTCTCAAAAATTTCAAATGGCATTTTTTGATATTGACTTCCACAGAGGAAATAATCTGTGATAAAGATTTAGTAGCTAAAAAAAGGTGTAAAACAGGAACCACACTAAAGACTTATTTTACCATATTGATAGTCACTGGAGCCTTAATGGACTATTTTCCCTTTAATGAGGCTATTTAACTTTCCAGATAGGTGACTCTGGCCATGCCAGGATCATCTCCTTATATTTGGCAAAGAGACCTGTGACTATCTCTCAGTATTGTGCATCCTCTCTTGCTGCACATCTTGCTGGAAGAAGCCACTGTGATACTGACAGTCTCAATTAAAAGTCATCTTTTAAAGTAAAAAGTAATTAAAATTAAGCAAAATTTTGCCTTTTTTATCTATTTCAATTAAAACTTTTCAGGTTTGGTTTTGGTTTTTAATATGAGCAAATATTTATCTCTGCAAATTTATGCTTTTGTGTCACAGACAAAAGGATGAAATGACCACTAAAGTAACAGAATTAAACATCACTTCTGTTTTCATTTGTAAAAGTAGCTGTTCAGAGGTAAGCTAAGCTCAGGATTGCACAGTGGAGGTCATTCTAAAAACACTGATTTTAAAAATCAGCAGTCTTTCAGTTCAGTTCTGAATCTTCTTAGGTAAAGTGATCTCATCTGCTGAGATGTAGTCCCCACCTGCTGTCTTGAATCTCTGGGATTTGGAAAATCAGTATGCTATCACTATGGTAGCAGATGTTTAACTTTGAAGGACTTCTGAACACACTGGAGCAGTGTAGCATCCCCACTTTGCAAAATATTATGAAAATAATCTATATTTGACGCTACAAGGAAAGCAAAGGAGAAATGTCAGCCTTAACCTGCTTGTTCTTCACAGAAATTTCTTCTCAGTCCCTATTAAAACATGCAAGTAACTATCCCAAAGGATACATAATATACTCATTTTGTCAGCTGTGGATGAATGGCTAACCTACTGCTTCCCAACTCGAGAGAAAAATGGCTGGGCCTTAGCTTCCCTGAAGGATACCCAGCTTCCTGCTGGCCACAGGAGATCACAAGTGCCATCCCTCTCAGATGCCAACTCTAGCATTGTGAGAGTAGCTAGTGCTTTTTTCTTCCATTGTTGCTGGGTATTGTTTAAAGAAGCCTTTAAGGATGCTTAAATGAACCAGTATCCCCCTTCCCTCCAGAACTTTATTCTTGGCCCTTCTAGAAACAATGTACTGCCCAAACTAAGCTATATTTCAGATGTTCAGATGTTTTTTGTATTTTATTATTTTAGTTTGGTTTATATTTTATTTTTTTCCTTAGAGTTTGCATGTACTCTTCTACCTCCACACAGCATTTCTCTACTTTATTAAGTTATTAACTATTTCTCTAGTTTATTAATTTGAATGAAACAATTCCCTTCACACTCACCTGGTATCATAGCTGCTGTCTCCCTATCATCAATTTTACAGCCCTATTCTTCACTTATTCCCATTTGAAATCACATTCCCTAAGCAAAGGTATCCTGTTTAAGATGAGACCTTTCCATTGACTGGTCAGTAGATATAGTTATACTCTTGAAAATACCTCTGATAAATTATAATTACATACTTGCCTTTCCTGTGGCTGCAAAATATTTGTGCCTGATAGTATTTCTGGGATAACCCTGAGGTTCTCCTCTTTCTTAGTGATCTATCACTGATCAATTCCTCATTTATAATTAGAGGTTTCGTTTGGTATCTGTATATTCATGGCCATGATATTTTATTCTATTACACTTGAGACCTTTTCTATCACTCCAGTTTTTGATGCCCTTCATTTCATTTATGATCTATTCCTTTGAGCTCAAATGCTAAAGGATAGCCTTATGGTATTAGCAATCTCTATCAGATCTCAGCTTTTGTAGCAGAACACATAACCAAGTTAGTACAGTTGCAGTATGCATATGTTGAAAGGAATTTTCTGTGGAGTACAGCCCAAATCCCTACACCATAATGACAGACTTCTCATTGTTCCAGCAGTTTGGGTCATAAATCTGTAGGGATCTGTGTTGCAGATTCTCCTAACCATCATGTGAAAAAATTTTTAGCCATCAAACATAGACTTGTGTACAGTCTGCCAGTCTGCTCTAATAGCTTTGTGTTTGCTTTTTATTTTGTTAAAAAAATTTATCAGGTAAAGGCTTAAGAGCACTCACTGAGAGAATTCTTTTAGGACAAAGAAAGGAAGAATACCACTTCTTAACAAATATTCTGAAGATGCTGATTAGTTATTAGCTGCTGATTAGTTATTAGTTGCATTTCAACAGACACACAATTTAAATAGCAATAGAATCACCTTGTATACCAAAAAACCCCAACCAACCACAACTTGCAGGGTTTGGTCTGGATAGAGAGTAGGAATGAAAGTTGAGTACTTATAAAGAATTGATATCACTTCTCTTCTACTTTAAATATAGAAGATCCTAGACTAATCTGGTTAAGTGAATAATCTGAGACTTGGGATTTGTCCTGACAGATATGTACAAAAATCAATCTTCTGAAAGCTTGCCTGGAATATGGCATGTCAACCAAATTGATGATGTTCCTTAATGTTGTAATATATAATAAAAACTTTAATATTAATGTGAACATCTGGTTGTCTCTACATACCTTGTTAGCAAGATCATTGTCTCTAGTCACTACACATGATCTCCTTCTTTATAACACAGTGATGTGGAAAGTGTGAAGTAAGGATGCTTTCTGAATCAGAGGAGGAATTTCAGCTAGGGTAGCACAAGGGCATGGTTTGGCAAAACCTTTTGGTGCTTGCCAGGCTGCTATCAAATGCCACTGTTCCCTTTCACAGGCAGGAGGTAAGCTTACAGCCCTCTCCTTCCTGCAGTTCCTACAAAGCAGACAAAGCTAAAAATAAGAGGGAAAAGTGTTATTCAGCTTTGATTTATTTCTTATACACACACATCCCCATTTTGCTTGCACATAAGATGGTCAGCTAAAGTCAGAAACCTTTCTGACTGGAGTCTTAAGTTGGGAATAAGGTTGGGAGACATCTGAGATTTCCAAGTTTTGCTCACTGACTTTCCTCTGAAGTAAACTCAAGCCAAGCTGAGAAATGTCAGGTGGTAGCTGGAGGTTATTTTCGATATGAAATGCTAAACATGGATTCTTTTCTTTGTAAAATCTTACTGCTTCTATAACAAGCTTTAACAACAAAAGCAATTAGAAATTATGCAGAAGTATAAATTTATGAGGCTATAAACATACAAACAAGTCTGTCTAATTTTTTCTTTGCTTTAGTTTCATTTGTCTTAAAATAAAAAAAGACTTGTTAGCCCCAGTAGAAAAGATATTCCGCCTAATCATGAGCAAAAAGGGAGGTCTAGGGGTTTAATAGAAAAGATGCAGTTATTTGGGAGGTAATTCTGCTTCCAAGTCAGTGTTAAGAACATTCTGACTCCAGGGGTAAGCCCCAGGAAATCTCTGTGCTGACATACAACCAGAAATCTGAAGAGAAAGTATTTCCCTCTTCACTTTAATTAGAAAGAAGAGTTTAAACCTAGCTATCCATGTATATTTATGAAGCAAGCAAAGCACACAGTTCTGGCTTCTAAAGTTATAACAACATGGATTAAGGCCATAATACATTTATTATACAAATTGCATTTGATACTTTGTAGTAGGAAGGATAACAGAACACTATATATTATACAGCACAATAACAAGAACAAAAACTTTGCATTTTCATAATCCTCCAGCTGCTCACAGTCTTTTGTGATTACTACTCATCATTGCAACAGTTTTGAGCAGGAACTGATAAAGGTCATGTTCTCCCTGGAAAAACAGGGAAACTGAGGCAGAGGAATGCTATGCCCTCTGATTGCTATAGACACAGGTCTCATGCCCACTAAGGATTGATTTTTCAGCTGCATACCAAGCACTTATGGAAGTAGCTTATAATTTTCTTTACTCATTGCTACATTAGAGTAATGGTTCATTTATTTTGCCTTGCTGCCCTGCTAAAAGCAATGGTGAGATAAGGAGTAGAATTAACCCTTTTGCCATTTTCTGTGCTCTACTCTTCCTGTGGACCAGTAAGTAGACTGCCTGCAATGGATACAGTGCTGCTATTATCCTGAGGAGGTTTTAAGTGTAAAAAGTCAGAATTGACCAAAATTTTTCTGAGATATCTCTTGCTCTGATGCACTCTTCTCATCCTCTTTGACCAGCTCTTGATGAGGATTATTAACAAGTTAGTCTACTCACCTTTTCGAGGTGATACTCTAGTTTCAGAACCATTTTTATTTCATGACAGAAATATAAATAATTCCCAGCACTTCCAATAACCTGGTGGTAACTCTTCATGGTAAAATAATGCTCTCTGTTTGTAGAAAAGAACTCTTATTTCAGGACTGAAACTCTAACAACTGCCAAATAAGGTCAGGAGAAAAAAAATAAAGAAAGAAAAGAATCCATTTCTTGTCCAAAAAAGCCAGACTATCTTTATCCATGTAATTATATTCAGGACTAACTCTGTGCTGAATGAAAAGACAACATCTGAAATTCTACCTTTCTCATTAATCTTTCTATCAGTCCATTCTTGCTTATGAAGTCGGTTGAATATATTGGCTATCACAAGTTGACATGTTCCTCACAACTGAAAGAACTCATATAAGTAGAATTACTTTTCCTTTCCCAACATGTGACTTCCAGCCATGTGTTGCAACACAGGTTTCTGGTATTCCTATTGTTTTCCAAACAAAGTATTCAAAACCAGAATCAATCTGAACTGTTGAAGATTCACTACTAGTCTTTATTCTGCAATCTGAATGATTCCATTTTTAAAAGCTTTTGAGTAATTTTTAAGTTGGATATCTGTGGCTTATAAGAAACTTATAATGTTAGAGAGGAGCTAGCTCCACCTGAGCAGCTTCTGTAATGGTTTGGGAAGAAAAGCTACTGCATAAATCCTTCAGCTCTGACCAACATGCTAACACTATTCCAGTCAAGAAAACTACCAGAGTGTGACACCTAAACTTTTTTTTTTTTTACATATTTTTTTCAACTTCCTGTCCATTTTATGTTTCAAAATTTAAGCTTTTTAAACTTATATTTTTTTAAGCTCATTTGCTGTGATGTGGACTTTTTTTAATTTAAGAGAAGGGAAGAATGAGATAGGTAACCACCAATATATATGGATATATCAGCATAACATCTCATTATGACAGCAATGAAACCAGCCAGTTATAGTCAATAAAGTTACTGCAGAAAGAAACTACAACTAAACAAATAAACAAAACTAAATGAAGTAAATAAAAAAAACCCTTAATCAGAATAAATTCTCAAGAGGAAAACCTTGGTCATTCTTATAGCAGTATGCAGAGCCACAGTGATATTGAAAGCAAAAGCAGCTGTATAACAGCTATATAACAACTGGTAGCACTGGCACATCCACAGATAACACTCACCCTACTTTTCCATGTCTTATGAGCTTTTCACCCACATGACACAATATGGCTGTTGTATATTGCCTAACTGAGCACCAAAAATCCCATATTTGACTTAATTCTTTTCTTTTTTTTTTTAATGAAAGTCTTAGAAACTTATGGCTGGATATGAAAAATGATCCTTTGAAATGATAACATTAAAAGGGAATCTGCAAAAGAGAATTAGGCTTCTAAGTGTTGCCCTTCAGATTCATCTTCCTGTGTCTTAACAAATCCACCACAGGATGTGTATATAAGTGCTGTACCAAGCCTGAAGCCGTGCTACCTAAGATTCACTGGGGCTGAACAGCATGAGAAAAGGACATTTTTGCTAAAGATAAGGCTAATGAGCAATGACTCACTCAAAGAAACTTTGTATCTCCACTGCTGCAACCGTTGCCCTTTGGGTATGGTTCAGAGGTGTTTGCCAGACTAAGGGAAAACAGGAAGAGTCCAGATCATCTTTGCCACTCTGTCACCTTGAACCTCCACTCTAGTTTCACTGGAATGTGACTTTCAATGTATAGTTTTAATAGAACCAAACAAAAGCATAAACAGGTCAAGTTAGTGAGAAGAAGCACCTCAGAACAGCTTCTGTCTTGCTGCCCAGGGGGAAACTCAAACTCTACTGTTTTCACCCCAGCATTCTAAGGCAACCACAAACATGAATTTAGATTTTTGGAATTAAAGGCTACTGCCTTCAGCCTTCTGACAAATGTTAGCCCCTCTCATTTTCAGTCAGTGAATATTAGCTTTATAATGTCTAACAGCTTCCAAAAGATGAAACATATCCACAACAAAGAGATTTTATTAATGCAAAATTATGCTATAGAGGCAAATTGTTCTTTTGGGCTGCATTTTGTACCAATTGTACTTTGCTTTTCCATTAAAAGAAGTAAGTTTTAGTGTAACTTAGGCAGTGTTTCTTTTCTTGCACAAGTGTGTTCATGCTGGATCATGCCTTATCCTCCATCCTGACTGGAGCAGAAAGTTGAGGTATAGCTGAGACCTAAGTAAGAATCAGTCATTTACTCTTCAACCTGAGGGCTGAAGCACTGATCTGTGACATCAGATGCCCTAGAACTGTGTCTGTTTACCAGATATCTGCAATGGAAAATGAAAGCCTGAACTGAGCAGCACTGAAAGTCACTTAATTCTCCTGTATTTCATATGAAATTAAACATTCCAGCCAGTTGACTGGGGTCTTGTGGTGCATTTCCTAAACCCCAGAAATTTCCTGACATTTTTCATAAGCATCATTACATTCTCCCAACTTTTTTCACTTGCAAAGAGCTGTTGATGAAATGGATCATTCAGAAAAGTCTATCATTGTAAATCAGGACATTTGCACCCTTATTCTCCTGACAAAAAAATCAAGCATCATTTAGATTTGGTTTTGAGCTCACTTGTATGTTAAAAAAACCATTACATTTAACTTGATGTAATTATTTTGTCTTCAATTTTTTAATCCAAACTAAATCAACTAATATTATCTGAATTTTATATTTGATTACTAAATAAAATCAAGACACTAGGCCTCTATCAAGTTGATGAATATCTCTAAGATATGGAGATTTGCTAATTGAGGAATATGCTAAGTCCTTTTTTTATCTGCATCACTGAGATATTGAATTTCACATTCTGACATTAACAGTACTTTAGCTAAATCTGCACAGACAAACAGTGGGATTCAGCTCATAATGAGACACTTAAATTAGGTGCCTATGTGGACGTGCTTGCTTATGTACTAGGTGTCTAAGTACCTACTATACAGAGACAGCAGAGCCTACAGATGTTTTCTCATTCTCTTACACCAGACCTGCATTTTGTCAGATTGCATCACGTTTAGATATGATGTTTTAGACCAATGGGTTTTATGTAGACACCTAGTAAAAGATTCTGTTGTTTAAACATCAGCATCTACTGCCATAGGAGATAAGCTGGAGCATCCCTCCTGTACCCTAGCCCTCTTCCAGAAAGGGGTAGATAGCTCCATACTTGCTGCAGCAAGATGCCTGTGCAAGATGCATCTTGACTTGAGTGTTTTTATCTGCAAGGTGAAATTCACCTTCAGTTTGACCAAATTTCTCCTCTTTGATTTACTCTGCATGTGCAGTTTTCCTGCAGACTCTCTTCCCTGAAAATTTTTCCCCTTTTATGGGGTGGTGAACTGCTGAAGTTTAACACAAACTATGTGAAATATAAAGTTGCTACCAATTTTATTCTCACCCTGAAAAAGCGGGTGTTCCCATTAAAAACAAAATTTAAAAAGGAGGCAAAAAAAATCCCATTGGTCTCCTGATTACTATCACACTTCCACATTTGTTTCCTTTATGTCTTTTTTCACCTCTACAATTATACCTGGGGAGAGAGAGATAGAGATTATATTCTTCTCCACTCTCATATTAATTGTTGTTTTAGGGGGTTTTTTTCATGTTGACATAAGTCCTCTGAGTCATTTGAGATAAGCCCATGACATAGGCACAACCCACCACATTCTGTCCTTTATGCATTTAAAGGATTCTAAGCAGCAGCAAAACACAGTGTATTTTCTTATAGGAACATGTTTCAGGTTTGGGGATTTTTTGCTATGTGATGTTGTATTTAGGGTATTTTTAAAAGTGTATGTATTGGATTTTAGGGGTTTTTTTAAATGATTTTCTATTTTCTTTTTTCTCACATATTGATATGGTTTGTAACAGTTAACATCTTGACTGTAAAACCTGCAACATTTATTTCTACTCCCTGAAACAAGGTAGAGAGTTCTATGGATTGATATTCCCAGTGGCTGTATATGATATTATGCTGCAAAACTCCATTTAGAGGACAGAAAAACACAGAAAATTAGTCTTCTCTTTACTAGTCCCTAAGTATCTCTTAAGCATTTGTTTCCTAATCTGAAAAGCTCATTTATTTGCTTCATTTTTTATTTTTAAATGGGGGGCTGTTTTCCAACATGCCAAGGTCAGTATTACAAGAATAAGAAGAAATGAATTTTACTGCTTCTAACAGCATTTATTTCCTCCTGGACTGCAGAGAATATGACATTATTATACACCAAGAAAAAAAACTCATTCAGACATTTGCTGCTTTACTGCTTGACTTTCTATGAATAAGTAACCTTTCACATTGGGAAAATTTTGTGTCAAACTATCTCTAAATAGAGTTTATGCATACTACATGTCATGCTACAAAACCAAAAGGGAGTAAGAGGGAGACAGATAACAACCTGTCTTGTAAAGGTCTATCAGTAGGGAAAAAACAAAAATCTTATATTTGTTATTGCAGTTTCATTATCACTGCTGCATTACCAGTGGTGAATGTTGTTATGCTTTAAATATTAAAGTCTGGAGATCAGATTTCTAGTAATTTAAGCTATCTCTTGAATCTCTTTTTAAGTGTTAATCTTGCCTTCTGTATCTGGAGCATATTATCATATTGCTTGAAAGATTAGCAGACATTTTAGTTCTTGATTTTCCCATGCTTAGGCAGAGACCTATTGCAGCACACACATTTTCCTGTCAATGAAGAATGCCAGCCTAACATATAATTCACCTGTGGAACACTACCACAAGGTAATATTGACATGAAATGTCTAGTGTGGTGAAAAAGAAGACTAGACCTTCACAATTCAATGTGAAAATGATCAGCTAGCTGTGGCATGCTTTGAAAGCACCTCTCTACATGTGTAGCCTGGCTCTTCAGGGTTTCTTGGCTCCCACATTAGCATGATTTCTTAAACTTAGGGAAAATAGTAAAGAAAACCAAGGGAAATGTACCATCAGGCTACAGTTATCTGAAGCACCCACAGAGGAAATCAGGTATCTAATAGCATCTAAGGGTCAGCTGACATGAATGGAACTCAAGTGAAGATTAGAAGTATAACATAATCAGGTATTTTGAGCATTCTGTTATTAGTCTCATTTTAAGTACTTCCAAAAAATGAAGTCCTTGAACATTTTTAATCTAAACTGCATCTGAAAGAGAATGTGACAGCTAGATCCAGAAGAGGCCTTATAAGGTGATTACAGAACTTAGGTGTCTATACTCAAAGCAATTAGCAAGCCTTGATTGCTGCTTCTCAGTTACACAAGAACTCCTGTACCTAGGTCTGGTTTCAACACAAAAACCATAGAATCATAGAATGTTAGGGGTTGGTAGTGACCTAGAAAGATCATCAAGTCCAACTCCCCTGCCAAAGCAGGATTCCCTAGACCAGGTCACACAGGAACGAGTGCAGGCAGGTCTTGAATGTCTCCAGAGTAGGAGACTCCACAGCCCCCTGGGCAGCCTGTGCCAGTGTTCTATCCTAAATGCCTACAGCTTTTGCATACCCCACACACATGCAGCCAACAAGCACACTTGCCCTTGTTCCCAGAAACTCTGTCAAAAGTAAATCCTGTGTTCTAGAAGAGGAATGAAATTGCTCAACAAGTTCTTGTTGGTTTTTTTTGTTGGTTTGGTTGGGTTTTTTTCCTGCAGAGTGTATTTCCCTTTCCAAGAAATCTCAAATAGCTTCAGGTTGTGAATTCCTAATCATTGAATCCAATATTTTTCAATCACAACTCAATGAGAACTCAGATCACTATGGTAGTTATACTATGCCGTGATGCAGGGAACAGAATTATAAGCACACTTTTACTCTGGGTCTGAATTTTAAGAAATGGTTTCAACAAAAACATATTAATTACCATGGTAGTGGTTTTCCCTTCTCTACATTGAATTCCAGAACAGAACTATTAAATGTCAGTTTATTGACATACTGAATTCATCTTACATTAAGCCAAAAATGTTAATTGCTCACCAACCTAAGTCAAGTTGCTTCCTTATAAACAGATTTCTTATAAATTTAACAGACTACTTTATTCTCATCACAAGAGCACACTGGAGGGAGAAGGAGTCACAAAATAAAGGTGACTTTTATTGGTTTTAGCTACCTGTAAAAATATATTACCTCTGTCCTAATAGACTAGGCAGTAAACAGCTTCCACTAATGTGCCAAGAGCAAAGATTTTATACAACAGCCACAGCCACCAAAATTTAGAAGAATATAAATGATAATCTAATTATGTAACAGGTTAGCAATAAAAAGAAAGAATTTTCACAACTAAAATTTGTTAGATTGAAGTCTGTAATATACAATAACTTCAGATACATGACAGACATAACATGGATTTACTCAAATAATGTTTTGATCTCTCCCATAGAAAGCTTACATCTACTGACACTGAAAAGCTGTAATAATGTGAGAGCATAGGTTGTGTCTGTGTCATTTTTAGGCTGAATTCTGAACACATTTACTCATCTGTCAACCTTCTAAAAAGTTACTAGAGTGCTCTTGAAAATTAAGCACACACAGAGCCCTACTGATCTGTATGGTAATGGCTTCAAAGTTCAGTACCTGAAGACACTTCTGTGCATAAAACTCTTCCAGAATACCAAAATGGTTTTTGCAGGTTTGGAACGAAACTTTCTCACAGATTCAGAGCTCTGTGAATATAATGGAACTTAGTGCAACACTCTGCACAAATCACACTGACTTTTTGGTGTCTTTCACTTAAGCTTGGCTTATTTTGATCCTTTATTATATAGCTTTATTAATAATTAGATTCTGCTGAACTAACTTGTCAGCTATTTTCTGTTTAAGTCCTAGCATTCTAGATCATCACTACTGCTATGAAAATTATCAATAAATAATTGGTGACCACCCATATTTTTCACACATTGTAAAGGTGGAGTTGTGTTGCTTAACTGCACTAGGTTTCTTTACATAAAAAAGAGTGTTTGCTGCATGTTAAGTAGATTAAAGAAGTCACTTTGATGGTATTCAAGCATTGCTAATCATTCTGTGCTATTAAATCTTAATGACCTGAATCTTTTCGTTATTGGCAAAATGTGGTTCATAATTACATAGGAATTTATATAGCATGGCTAAAGTAATGCTAAAAGGGGAAAACCTCAACAGTTTGGTTACTGAGAGAATGAAGTAAAATTTCATAACTAAGCTTGTCCTAAAGTTTCTAATTTTATTGTATTTATGCCAACAAAATATAAATTATGATAGACTAATTTTAAGAAGATGCAATGTGTATAAGGTTATATGATCAAAATATTAGGAATAAGTTAATTACTAAGCACTCCCACTAAAATACACACATTGGAAGTGAGAAATAAACCCACTGTGAACACCAGATAATTTTATTTCTAACATCAGCATTTTTCACTTACTCAGAAGGCATTCTCTCAAGGCATGCAAGAAAAGCAAAAGTATCTGTACTATAGCAGCACTGGCAGTTCTAATCATACGTTGTGTCTGAGATAACCCATACAGGGGATGTAATCTCTTAAATATTGATTTAAAAATAACATTTTCCATTGTATATTCCAGATAGCCATGTTCAACCTTGAAAAGATTCTCAGCTTCTTATTAAAGCTTATAAAAATACTTATCCCAAGTTTCAAGAGAAATATTCATCCCAAGTTCCTTTTCCTTAAAACATATTAGAAATCTGAATATGGAGGGATGGTGGAACACTCCTAATCACAGAATCACAAAATGTTAGGGGTTGGAAAGGACATGGAAAGATCATTTAGTCCAACCCCCCTGCTAGAGCAGGATCCCCTACTTTAAGAGTATCAGATATTTCCAAGTCCTTACATTTACATAAGGAATCAATGCATGTTCTGGCATTGCTTGTTAAGACATCACTGAAGCTAAGCTTTATCCTTACATTGTGGAACCTAGAATAGAAATACCCTTCATAATTAATTAATTGAACAGCATGGGATGTTGGATTGCTGAACTGCAAGCAATAATTATTCTCAACAAAGTATTTTTTAATTGGGTCAGAAATGAAAACTGAATCTGCTGGCCAAAGTGACCTATTTTCCTCTATAACCACAATGAAGCTACTCTCTCCCTTTGGCATGTAGTTTCAATTAATTGTTTTAATGACAGAGTTCATTTTACTTCTACCTCCATGCATATTTATGCACTGAAAAAAAATGAGATGCTAGAACAAAACCAGCTAATCTCTCTGAAGGTCTGGACATTTGATACTACTTCTATAGCAGGAGGCTGCAGCCTCTTCTAGCAAAGAATGAGGGTCATCCTGGGGTCTTGTCAAGAAGTGTTCAGCATTTATTAAGTCTTTTAAATTAAAAATCCAGAATGCTGACAGGAAACTCAAAATGGACCAAAAAAACCCTAGATAAAGTTTTCATTCTAGTGATGCTAATTTTCTCCCTCCCAGAGGCTCAGAGGAAGCAATTGCCTCTGATTGGCATTATCTGCTGGGTAGGGAAGGTGGCTTCCAAACACCTTTACACTGCTTTTCAAGACTTTTTTTGTTATTTCTATACCAAGCATTTAATTGGCTTTGCTTACAAAAAGCCCATTGGGAGAAATCTCCACTGCAAAGAGAGACATTTCAAGCAGCTTTGGCATTTCCCAGTTAACTCTACAGTTCAAACATAAGATTAAATTCTGCATGAACACCAGAAACAAGTGATGTCAGAGCTCATTGTAAACCCAAACCATTCAAATGGCTTCCACAAAGACATGGAGCTCTTTTCTACAGTTAACTAAACTAGGGCCAGATAACAGGTGAGAGGCTTATCCCAGGGCACTCTTTGTCATTCATTCACAGTTCACTTTGCCAAAACTCTGCTCTATGTTCCTGAAAGGTGCCAAGGCTCAGAGACACCACTGCTGCATTACACAAATCCACAGTAGGCTTCAGAGTAGAGGAGCACTGAATGTCTGCATGATTACATATGCTTTTTCTAGTATCACCAACAGATGAAAGTAAGCATTCTACAGTTCTCAGTTTCAGATTGTACAGACTGCATGAGAGGGAGCAGCATTCATTAAATTTCAAAGTCAGAAATGCCCTGAATTATCAAACTGAACTATTTTGTCATGTCACAGTTATCATATAGAAATAAGTCTTCTTTGTCACCCCCTTTACCATATTTACTGCCAATTTAAACCAATTAAGGAGTAAAATATTAAAATTTATCATCCAAATCTTAAGCAGAAATGTCAGCTACAGAAAAGAAAAAAGTATTGAGATTTCCCAAGAACAAAATGAGTTATCTTTTTATGGTTGTCCTATGACCCTGACTCCTCTGCTAGTGATTATATATGGCTTTGAAGAGTTCAGTGCACAAAAGAAAAAAAATCATATTTCTTCCTGGCTTGCTAAAATGGACATTTCATTCTCAGCTCTGTAGAAGAGAGGAGAATGTTATTACTGTCCTGACTGTCTTCTTTTTGTTTCACATCTAACTACAACTTGTGACATCTCTCCTGGCTTCTTTGGAAGATGAACAGGGATTTCCAAGAAACACAAAGTATTCTTTGTAAGCACTAATTTTCCTGCTATTTTTCATGACTCATTTAGGGAAGTCAGAGAAATATCTTTATGACCAACTTCCTTGCTAAATCTTCAGAAAATCCCACTAGCTGATTTTCCTTAGACCAATAATTGTAGCTCTTGAATATTTTTTCAAAACAAATCAGGTTCCACTCATCCAAAAATTATTTTCTCATTTTATGCAGTCCTTAATAATTGGATATAAATTATTTGATAGAAATTACCCAATTACTTCAAGAAATACTGTTTTGAGAAATAATTGTCCAAGTAATGACAAATAATTATGCTAGTTAATTATTCTTCTGTTCCTCCTGATTATTCTTGTCCACTTCCCAGTTCACTCTTTCTCCCCTCCTACTTAATCCACTGTGATTTTCCTTCCTAGCCCTGAGCGGATGGCAGAAAAGGAGTCCTAAGGCAACACAGGTAAGTTGTTGCTGGCTACGAGAGAGGGTTTTGCTCAGAAACTGTGCCCTTAAGAGCCACAGGAAAACTGCATCTGACACCATCATGAGAGGTTTTCATTAATTCCAGATCACTTCATGAACACTGGCATCCTCCTTCTATCCAAACATTTTTTACAGAATATTTATTAAGTCTAGTGATTCATGAAGATGTGGAGTTGATAATTCTCTTCTTCCAGAGAAATAAGGTGGGGGAACTTATTGAATATTTGACCAGTTTTTCTGTTCATTGTGTCATTCCTTTATCACTTCTAGAAGCTGTTCTTTACCTCCACAACAGCCTTGCAAATTCTTTATCTAGCACTTTGTCCAGTGGCCCTCTCCTCAGCAAAGCATGTTCTTCCTTCTGCTGCAGTATGTGAGGTTCTGTTGTGGATACGAAGAATACAGCTGTTAAGGCTCACAAGCAAAAGGAAGGTTTCAGGGCCAGAAACCTGTGAACTCTTTAAATACAAATACCATTTAGATCAATTTTGTCCATTAACAACCTGAGGATAATTTCAGGGTTTTCCCTAGTACTGTCTCGTTGCAGTATTATTGCCTTTCAAGGTGCCTTTATGATGGGCCAATCTGTATGAAATTCAGCAGTATACCTAGGGGGCTGCTGTCTTTGGTCAAGCATGACCTGAACTTCATCCTCTCATGGAGAAATGAAACTATCTTATTGGATCAGTGGGTGCAAGCAGAATTCCAAAGCAACTACTTCTTGGAGTCTCTGACTACAGGCTTAGTTGGAGAGAGATCTGTAGTGCTGTTTTTGAATGGAGCCAACACAGGACACTTGTCTTGTCTGACACTTGTCTCAGGGAGAAAGGCTTTTTTTCTTTAGCATATCTGCATCTCATCTGCACTTGCAAAAACATTGGAACAAAGATTTTTTTTTTTTTACAAAAACAAGTATTTAGGAAGAAATTTAGAGTCTTTATGAGCTATTCAAGAATTCCATGAACACTTCTGTTTCCAGGTATTTCTGCAGGCACTCCATAAACCTTATTCTTTGCACGATATGCACCTTGCTCTATAACTGTAGTGAAACTGGAAAATCAAATGAGTCAAACATTACAACTGAAAGAATTTGGAAGATGCTTCCCTTCAAAAGTTTTGCCCTTCCATGAAAGGTTAAAATAATTCAGTCACCAATTTGGTAAGTGGAAATCAGTTCCGATCCAGCTCTGGTTTGGAGGCATTTAATATGAATTCATGTTATTTTAGTATATGCAACAGAGAGAGCCTAACTAGAGAGATATTAAATTTACATATATTTTTCCTTCATCTTCCAACCCAAATGATTCTATGATTTTATGATCTTAGTCAAACTGTTAAAAAGAAAATAATGCCACTATCACTTTCATTTTCAGGGGTTTACACAGGTGAGCTAATGAGGTAGGAAGAATATGCTATTTTTGCTTGCATATTAAAACTAGGACTGACAAGTTGGTACCAAGAAGACAGAAAGGAACTATTTAAAGATGCTTGTCAGAGGAAGTGTTGTCACTTGTTTTTTTTTACTGTCACAGCCACACCAATTCTACTATTTAGAAAGCTATTAAATGAGTTGCTTAACTACAAATTAGTTTAAGCTTCACTTGGTTGTGGATGACTGTCATATGTTGATTTTGCTAAAAATATTGATTTCTTTGATCCTTGGCAAAGACACTAATTCCTACAATGAGTGGCATCCTAGGATGATGGTTTTAACATCCTATAGAGAATGTTTTTCAGTCAAATACTTGCCCTGGTTGGGAACAGTCAGCACTGCAGTCCCTGCTAAGACTGTAATGGTTTAAGCTACTGGGAGAAGAATTTTCTGGTAACATATCTTTTCCACTAAAGTGTAATGGAGCACTCAGGGAGATTTCCAGTGCCTGTGAGTTGAGGTCTTCTAGAAAAAAAAGACTTGGGACTGCTTCAACAAAATGTACTCTAACAAGCAAAACCTCTGCAGGCTCTTCACAAAGATTTTCTGTACAGAAACACAGCTGCCTAGAGGAACACTTCCCATATCATCACACACCTCACACTTTTCACTACAAAGGTCTTTGTCCTGTTCTTACCAAGAGACAGCACCAAACAGGTGCAGCTAAATAACTGAAAACAGTCACCTCACATTGCCTTGAATGATCTGTTACAATAACAACAGGACCCAAAACAAACACAAACCCCAACATCCAGAGTAAAAGAGTTAAAAACATGTTAGTATACTATCTTTTCAGTGTTTTGGGAATTTTAGTGTCTCTGATGAAGTCAGTGAAATGCTCTAATATCTAAATAATCTGTGTAGTGTCACATTTACATGTATAGTTGTGTATAATTCTTTTCTGTAGTATCTTACTAATATAATAAAAGAAGTAGAGAATCATTTCTCTCTAAGTTCATCTGCTGCCTACACAGTAATGGGGTTTTTAATTAATTCTGTGGCAAAACTCAAGGCAGAATGCTGTACTTGATCAATGACATTTATCAAAAGGCATTAAGCAACAAGGTAGGCATATAATTGTGTTTTTATACACAGATCTTAAGATGTGAGCAAGAAAAAAGCTCACTATGAAAACTCATTTACTGAAAACCAGTTGGAAGTCTTTAATTCCCCCACCATGAAGTGGGCATGCAGTTCTTGTCCTAAGGAAGGATGTGACAGAGCAAAGGAGAAGACCTTTTGCCCTATACATATCCAGAGGTGAATGAAGGCACAGAAAGGAAAACATGTAGTGGTGGAGTGAAAAACCAGATCAAAGTGAATTCCTGCCTGGGGTGATAATTCAGGTTGCCTGAGTAACCTTAGTTCAGATGTTTCATAATTTCTGAGTTGTTCAGTTGCAGCCTTGGTTTTCCTTTAGCACAGTTCAGAGGCAATGTAATAGTAAAGCTTTACAAAAAACCTAACCATACAAAGCTGCTGAAAGAAGCTCACCCCTTGAAGAAACTTCAGCATGACTATCCTTACTGAGCACCCAAAGTACTTGAACCAGTGACAACACTGGTAATGCAGTTAGCCTCCAGCTGGTCCTGCCCTTCAGAGAATGAAGGCATATTTCAATTTCTTTGCTGTTTTCTAAATAAGGGAAAGCAGACATTCATGAATGATGGAATACATTTCTTTATCTTAGATTAAAAAATAAGCATATTCTGAGGTTTTCAAATACTTCTGCACCAAGTTCCTGGTGAATCTTTCCCTTACCCTGGCCTCCTGTGCAGGTCCTTTTCCACTGCAGCTCCCAAAATTCCTGTTTCCTCAGCCAGCTCCTGTCTGCCTCTTCCTGTCCTACACCTTTACTCTTACCCCATGCACACCTGCATTCTTCCCCTTAGCATAACTGCCACTGTTCACCTCTGCTGCTATTCAATATCCTGTGTCTTCTTCAGGAATATTTGTTTCATCTCAATCTTTGTTCTTCCTCTTAACACATTCCTTTACCACGGTCCCTCTTGCTCCTGTCCTCTCCAGCTGTTTACTTCTTCCCCTTCATCCCTCCTACATGGCAGAAGGAGGCAACACTGAGGAGGGCAGATTTTGTATTTTTAAGCTTTCTTAAGAAAAAGCATATTTTAATCAAAACTTTGATAAAACATCTGAGGGATACAGCCAGCATAGAGCATTACAACCACAATGGTTCACATTTGGCAGAACTATCAGCAACTGAAAACAGAGGCTTATGATTGAAAGATTCTAGCAGCCTCTCTCTTTGGCACCAGAACTCTGCCACCTATTACAACATGCTGTTTATTTAACAGTTTTTGTGAAATTAAATTACTTATCTTTACTCATGGCAGATATATTTATATCTATTTTAAATAAGCCTCCAAATGTTTCTGCTAATTCTTGCACATAAATTCTAGTGCAGTGAGGTAATGCTGCTGCATTTTCATTAACATAATAAAGCTCCCATCATTTGGCCCAAGCTGAATATATCAAGGAAGAGGTAAAAGAAAAGGAAGGAGGAGATGGTATAATCAGAAATTAAGTCACAATTAATATGTTAAAGTTTAGAAATTACTGTGGAAGACCACAGTGTAAGGAGGATGAAAATAACATGGAAAAAGAACAGTACCTTCATTGTACAAATACTAAAGTACAGGCTTTACATTTATGAGTCTGCTATTATTTATCCTGGTAAATCTTTTGTACTTTCCATGTAGGAGTAGTGAAATCAACAAAATCAGTGGAGAAAAAGTAAAGCTAGAACCAGTCTTCCACAAATGTGAATGAACAGCATAGCAAAAGATCTTTTGGACAGTGGTGGGGTACTTGTGTAGGAAAGCCCCCATCATGAAAAAAATTAATGATGTCTAAAGACTTTTAAATGATTAGAAGGGTAAAATACTGAAAGTAATAGCCAAGATTATTTTACCCTTGTTACTGCCACTTGTTTATGCACAGGAATGATTAAACATACAAGGTTCTACAGGAAAAAAAAAAGTTACATTTGGCTGGGACAGCATTGAGATTAATTTGTATTGAAAATATCAGCCACATTTAATCAGGTTTTTTTCTGATTTCCAAGACTCTGAACCTACAGACTCTTGCCACAAAATGTGACTCTCACAAACATTAGCAGTACAAAAGACCAGAAGCAAAACTGTTAACTGTACAACCTTCCAATAAACTTCCCAGCACATGTAGCTTTTCATTAGGTGCATTACACAGCACTGCATAAATGCTCTTTATCCTCTTACCACTGGTTTTGTGAATTCTGCCTGTCTTACAGGCCAAATCGTACAGGTGATAAGTTTACCAGCAGCATTGTATAGCTTCTTTCTTCCTGAAATGATTTCCACTGTGAAATGATGAGTTTTTCAGTATATAAAGACCCTCATTTTTATTGTTCTTTATTTAAAGATTACAAATCCAATTAAATGCTGGAAATTGAAAAGGAGGATAAATGAGAGCAATCATTTTCCATCAAGTGTTTTTAGTATATTTCCTTCCACTGGACAACAACTCCTGATGTCTGGAATTGAATTATACAGTAATTGAGGGGGAAAAAAAACAAAACAGAAAACAACAGAGCAGTTTACTTAAAAATGATTTCCTAGCAGTACAATGTATCTACTATTTTTCCTACTCCTTCCTATCAAGACCAATGCAAGCCCTACAGAAGGCCACAATAACTACTTGCTCCCATCTACATCTAAGCAGAAAGCTTTAGTTTGTAAGTAGCTGCAGGCCAGCATCAGCCTCTTGTCCTGAATGAAACCAAACACCACCTTCTCTACCATACCATGGGCTCTGCTCACCTTCCCAGGAGCAATTCTGAGGTTTTTATTGACTTACAAAGAAGAGACATTGCTGCAGTTAACACACAAGAGGAACTGCTTCAGTCTGTTCCATCACATGATAAACCCTTGACTACTTCACTACAGGAAAGACTACTTGAGGTGCAAAATGAGTCTCCAAGTGCTTCCCAGGAAGAACCACAGCAGAGAGTCTGTATGCAGATGAGGCTAAGAATTACAGCTAATATAGTAGAGAAAAAGTTCTTTAATCTGAGCACATCAGAAAGAAGAAAATTATTCTCCATTTTTAATTAAAGCATTACCAGTGAAATGATAGCATCTTGCCAGAGTCTTTTTATGCTCATTTAAAATATTTCTTGCAATTATCTTACTTGATACTTCCTTTGCTTATAAGTGATTTAAAAAAAAAAAAAGCAGTCTTTTCTTTTTTTAAAGTAATTGTCATGTTACAGATGTAATGAATATAGATCTAGGCTGATAACTAACACAGCAGTCCTGCTGCAAGCTTTATGTCAGGCTCACCGAACTTCAGCAATTATTTCTACAGATGGGGTAATCCAGGGATGCTGAGGTGCTATTTCCTCATATTTTAGCCCCATCCTATTGCTGTGTTGTTCCAAAAGCAGCTCCCTGCCAAAGACATTAAGCTAATTAAAGTAATAAAACCCCATGTAGCTGAAACAAAGACTGTACTGAAAAAAATCTCAAGAGCAAAAGCAAAGATGCTCACTCAGATATTTTTGCCTATCCTAATATTTTCCTTGTGCAGAGTTGGTTGGAATGTCATAGCCATCCTTGTAGTCCACTGAAACTTGTGATTTATAGTGTATTTTCCCATCTCAACTCACATTCTCAAACACACTCTTGTTAACATCTTTGAGTATTTCTGCCATGTTTATCAAATAAATTGAGAGGAAAAAAAAGAAGGTATTTCCTCACAACAAAAATCTAGATTAAATCCCATTTATGATGGAATGATCAGCCAGTCAGTTGAAACCAAGCATCCTTTAACTGAAATCTTAGTAACTGAAACCTATGTAAGATGTTAGCACTGTTAGATACTGAATGGCAAGCATCTGTATCATAAGCACATTAAATTAGAGCTAAAGCTCCCAGGAGACTCATCCGACAGTCAAGAGTTGACCACAGATTAGGCAAGCTCTCTCCTTTCTCTGCTGTCTCCCAAAGAGCAGATATGTTGAGAGACACTTGTAACCCATCCATTTTTTTTTGTAAGTAAGTTGGACACTTCAGTATTTTTAGTGTTTATCAGAGTTTAAATAACACATTCATTGAAAATCCTCACAGGAAACTAAAAGCTCAATAAGATTGTTCTAAATTTAAGTTTTAGAAACATTTCCTGGTTGAAGAAAACTACAAGTTCTATTCAAATGCATGTATTTATTACAGAAAGATAGTTTAAGACCTGAAACAACTTTCATTTTTGTAGATTAACATCATAACTGACAATAGAATATCCAGTATCAGCCAAAGATGAAATGTAATCTAGGGAAATGAGATTTGCAAAAAAGCAAGGTAACAAAACCCAAATAAGTTCCTTTTCATCAGTTTGTACAGCATTTTTCACAACACCAAAAAAGTTCTCCTTTTTGGCCAGGAATGTAACTCGGATACATATAAATATAACCCATTTCATTTTTTTCCACCCACAAAATAGGAAAGGTATGGCACTAAGCTGCATTAATAATGGAGGTTAAAAAAAATAAAATCCATTTTAATGGAAAGGCTTTAGGCTATCTGAACTGCAAAGTCAGTGAGGCAAAATCTCTCCAAATAATCACCTCAGCTAACAGTCTTTTTATTACATAAGTTTTGTGACCTTATTAGAGAGCAAGACTGGGTGCTCAGAGAGCACGAATGTAGTTTATTAACAAAACATCACTGAAACTTGATAATCAGAGTGTAAGAATGAAAGATGGAAAGTGGACTAAGTCTTGTACATATATTGGCAGAGGACAGAGTTATTTTCTGAAGAAAATCAAAGGAAATACCACTCAAACCAGAGCAACCAAACAAAAAGATCAATTGTTGAAAGAATAAGGTTTATATGAAGAAAAGACTACTAAAGGCAAAACAGAATATTTAAGGGATTGACTGCTATTGGTAGTTATGTCTATCAGCTAAAAGCTCTACTTGCAGAGCTGCACTGTGCTCTGCTAAATTCTGTATACTGTATTTTTCCTACTCCTTCATGCAGCAGAGAAGCCAAACCCTTCTCTAGATTCATTCTCTTTGAGAGTACAGGTAGTTGATGGAGAAAAAGTTAATTAGTTCTCCATACTCCTAACTAATAACTCCTAACATGTGGTCTCCAGTTTGGCTGAGAATGCATTGTACCTGCCTGAAACACCAGTAGCTGGTAATGTGATGGGCCTCCAACATGGTACCGCAAGCACTCCACCTTGCTGGGCTCTGAGTGTAGCCCATGGGATCCTGTGAAGGACCAGAAGTGAATTCACAGGCAGAAGGTTTGCAGAGCTAATCTCAGTGATGGCCTTAGGAATCCTCTCAGGGAGGCTGAAGTTTGGCTCACACTGTCAGATCATTCTCTAGTGCCTCCGCTGACAAGTTTCCTTTTAACAGCTTAGCTGAAGAAGTTGATGCCTAAACTTCCTTAGTTCCCTTCCTTAGATCAGCCAGCATGGGTTTTGTTTGGTTGTTTTCCTGTAGCAACCTCCTAAAACATGGCAGATAACTTCAACAACAAGAAAACACCCTAGTCATCATATTATTGCCAGTCTTTGACACACAGACTTTTATAGCTCTGGCTTACTAACTCTGCACAGGTGAATGTAGAGTGTGTCTACAGGAGACAGAGGTGCTAGACAAAAAAATCCACCAGGACTTTGTTGTGCCAGCAAAGGAGTTGGCTAGTGTTTGGTTAATAAAGCTAGCTCCAGAGGAAGCTGTGGATATGGACTGCATACAAAGTACTAATTTTTTCAGAGCCAATGAGGAAGCTCCTTTTAACTGGACTAAATTAGCTCTTTCATGGGAGAGCAACAAACCAGAGCAAATTGCTCAACAGTATCCCTCTTAAAATGTCAAAAGTACTTTGACAAGCAGAATCATTATTTATATCATATAGGCTTCCTGCATCTGCTTTTACTCTTCTCATGGCCTAGTTCAGAAGTATTCACAGAAAGCATCACCTACAGAGAAATAAAGATAAATGGTCTAGTTCACAAAACAGAACATCATCATTCTATCACAAACTTGTATTTTGTGGAGCTCTGGGTTTTTACTCAGCTCAGTTTTCTTGCTATCTGTGAAAGACTAAACCTCTAGAGAGCTACTGAATCTGCTGTGTGCAGGTAGAAATTTCCTTCTATTTTATCTAAGAGAGCGTGATAGTCCGGAGAAATCATTATTACAAATCCCTGGAACAGTCTTTTTTTCCCAGATGTTTTCACTCTTTCTAAATCTGCTTTCATTTTGCATAAGGACACTGTCACATTTCAAGGAAGATTGGAGGAGAAGGGAGGAAATGCTTTGCTTTTCCTGGTTTCTTATTTAGGTCAGATTTTGTGCTTGTGTAAATAAACATAACTACATTGGTTTTTACAGAACTTCAATTATTACCCTGTTTGAAAATATAAACCTCTCTGAAAACAAAGAACTTTCTGCAGTTAGCCCTATGAAATCTGGATGCTTTGATTGCATGTTTATTGTCCAATTTGCCCATACTGATCTAACACCTTGTTTTTCAATCACTTCATCTGTCCATCATGCTTTCATATCCCTTGACCTTCCACAATGCTGAGGAATTCAGCATATGATGCACTAAATGTATGCTAAAAGGATTCAAAGCCCTTGAGCACAATCACCTCCTTGTCTGCCTAGTTAAAATTCTGGTTCTACTGAAGGCAGGCAGTGCAATGGGGGTGAAAGGAGGAAGCATCAGTGGAGGTCTCATTAGTCCCCCTTTCCTCACTCATCCCCAGGTGTAACCCTGGCAATCAGTCCTGCTTACAACTGTGTTGTACTAGGGCCTTCCTTATGGTGCTCCTGTCAGGCATAATTATTCAGCCCTATTATTGATTGCCTTTTGAATACTGGCTTTTAGCCCAGAAAAAATCCAGTGAATAAATATCTCTCCTAGATGTTGCCCTGCACCAGAACTTCATCGCCTGGTCCACCACAGAGATCATTCCTGTTGCATTATAAAGGTAATATAGTCTGGATGTTAAGCATATCAGGCTTCCAGAGCTGGTCAGGCTGCTTTCCCATTCCCCTCTTTTGACTGCAGGGCCCTACATACTGTAGTACAAACTCCACAGGTAGTGATAGCAACAGGATTGATATCAAAATTTGCAACTTGCTGCCTTCTGAAGAAAGACAACCACTTACAGGAAGAGTTTACTTTACTCCCAAATCAAGTTTTATCTAAAAAGCAATTCTGGAGTAGTACAGTTCTCTTCTACTCTTCAAGCTAGGCACTTCTATACTCTGAAGTCTGGTGTTTACTTGGATTGTCCTATAATTTGGAGTGCTTCAAGAAGTACTCCACACAGCTGAGGTTATCAGTTTATCGTCATCATAATCTGGTATTTAGCTTTTCCAAATTATCTTCTTATTGACACATTCACCTATATTTTCTATGGGCATAAAGTTCAATCCATAACTGATAATATTCCAACATTTCTGTATTGTTTTTAACTTCTATAGTTACTCCACAGCATGGACTTTTACTGAGAACTATGTTGGGGTTTTTTGGGTGGGGAAGGGGGAGGCTATCATAGGTAAGGATAGGAGATATAGGGCATTAACTTCTGTTATTAAAAGGATAGCCTTTTGTTCAGATGTACCAATTTTTATATAAAGAGACAAGCAAATACTAACTCTTTTTTATTGGCTAGAATCCAAGTTCACTAAAGTCTAACTCTACACTATAATTAAACTGTCAAAGTTTTTCTATTAAATAATTAACTACAGTATCAAACCCAGCATTAATAAATTGAGTGTATCATGTCTCTTCCCCCAGAATTTGACTGAGGAAACTTTGAACTATGCTATCCATTTCTCTTATTCAATGAGCTGGTTTTGCTTCTCATCCAGTCACCAGATCAATTAGTACTACTGGTCAGTGTAGATGGTAAACTACACACACATATACTATATAGTAATATGACTTCACAGCTGTCATCAGCCACGAATGTAATCCTGCAACACTTCTGACCTTGCTCCACATATTACCATTAAAGGCTCAATAAAAACCTCCTGAAAGTCAGATTTATCAATAGATCCAGGGTTTTTCAGTTCAGCATGTCACCATTCTAGTTTAACTGAAAATATAAAAGCAACATGAGCCAAAACCTAACTGCTGTTGCAAACTGTGAAACAGAAATGGCACAGGCAATGCTTCAAGAGTAGTTTTTAATTTCTAAAGTGGTTGTTACCATTTTTCTAGAACACATATTGCAGAGCCTTGCTGCTGTGCATGAACTGGGAGATCTATGAGGAATCAATGACAGGAAAATCTGAAGGAATCAACAAAAGCAACAAACAAGTAATATCTATTTGTAAACAGATTACAAACTATTTTGTCTATTAAAAAATTAAGGTGGTGATTTCATCTACAAGGACTAAATAGGTCCTGGTGGGTACATTTCCACTGTACACACTGGTTTTCTAGAGTGAATTATGCCAGACACCAGAGGAAGGAGTGGAATTATGGATCTGCTCCCCAGAACAACCTTATGCCCTGGGTCTCCTGCTAGGTGAACATATTCAGCCTGGATGGTGACTGCAACCCATGCTCTATAGTGTCAGTTCCTGAGCACACCTGAGCAGTAGCTCTTGCCAGATGGATTGCATTTAAGCAGCATATCCTGGCAGGATCTTGTCTCTGTTGTTAGCTACTTAGGTACAGACATGCCTTCTGAGGGCTGCTTTTACAGAGAACATGATTTCACTGCCATTGTGCAATGTTCTCCACAAAAGAAATATGCCTGCACATCACTGACACATCAGAGTAGGGACAGATGGCATGAGTCTGCTTGTACACCAATCCTATGTGATGATTGAAGTTTCTAGCCATACAGCCTTTTCCATCAGCTTCTCTGTGACACTGAGTAGCTGTAATTTCTATTGTTAAACACTGCAAATTCTCAAAGCAGCACATTCACTAGTATTTCAGCAAACACAGAGCTCTGCTGCTGCCCTTGTAAAGCCTGATCAATACACTGGACCTACACTGCCAGGAAGCAACTTATCTAACTAATGAATAATTTGAGGAATGATTCCAATAATCACAGAAATGCCTATCCATTAAGATGGAAAATCACTCAGGAATTCAGCTTTGTATAACCAAAAAAGTTACAACTTGTATAGAAAACTCCTCCATTTAAAACTCTGCATTTCTTTCCCCAGATCATTGAAATATTAAGATTTATATTGAATCCATAAAGAAGCTTTGCAATATCTTAAGATGCTCAGGGGTTTGATAAAGCCATTTCTGCAGATTGTCTTGAGGATTCTACTTAATTAACTTAATTAATAATGCTACTTGAAGACTTTTAAGGAGAAAATGCACTGTTTCATTTCTTAGCATAGACAAGGTGGCCAATCTGCAAGAAATCCTACTGGAAGCAGCACTTAAGAGAGGAGCACCACTGATAACACCTTATTTTGCCAGCTTGAAATGACCTGGAAGTCCTGAGATGCAGCCAGCTTTTAACTTTTGTCTGGGTGAGCATAGAAGAACCCTTTTACCTCCCCCACTTTTTTCTGCTCCCTCCATTAGAAGTTAGGTACAGCTGAATTCCCAACACTTAACAACATCAAAGCCACTAAATTTGTACAGCTTTGTCCTGGCTGTCAGTCTTGTTCTGCTTAAGCTAATGCCACCAGCACACCAATTACTTTTGAACCAGGCTACCTTTATTGTCTTTTCCAAAGCAGCATTATGCTAGAGAAAGCACTCTAGTTAACGTTTGTTAAACTTAATCAGCCCCCTGTTACAGAAAATGTGCCCATGCCAAGCACTTCCAGAGATCAAAACATTCTGGCAATGTTTTAGGCAGTGTTTGATGTTCTCCCTCAAGTACTTGTAACAAAACTGTTCACATGTACAAATATGCATTATTAGAACTGATCAAGCTACAGTAATATAAATTAGTGAGAAAGTTAGATCTTAAGCAGGGCTCTAAAGATCAAGCATGTATTTCTCATGTATCTAGAAGTAAGATGTCATTTCATAAGTTTTAAGACAGCTACCTACATAAAGTCAAGAAAACATTACTTCTTTATATTCTGTTGGATACTGGAATATACTTAAAATAGTTAAATAAAATGAAAAGATGAAAATGGACTATGCAGTTATTTTAATTACTGCATTTGGGAGATACACACACAGAATCACACACATATCCTTTTGTTACACAGGCTTTCTGGTATTATGACTTGCATTTTAATATAAATGTTATATTAAATGCCATTCTATATCCCCTACAAGATTAATTTATGAAACCATATTGTGGTTGATGGTGGCAGCTGAACCCCTGAATGGAATTAATTAAAGGATAATCTCCATTGCTTTGTAGCATACAAACCAATAAATGGCTGCTGAGATTAATAGCTGAAGCGAAGCTAAAGTGTTTAAGGAATTTCAAACCCCATTTATTACACACACCCTACAAAGCAGGAGAGATTATAGCTGTACAGCTAACTGGAACATCAAAAAATACCCCAACAAAAAAAAAATAAGATCCAAAAAGAAGACCACAGAAGGGAAGCATCATTTCCTTCCCTTGTGAATGTCTGAAAGTGATGCTTTGTTCGACAGTTCTGTGGCATGCAGATGAACTTGTCTAGAATGAAAAAGCAGGGATGAAGCTAAAAATGTGTGCTGGCTCTTTTGGTTGTTCTAAAATGAGGCCTATCCAGGGAAAACAGTTTATGGAAAAAAATTGTATAACATGATATTTTTGATTAAAATATAAGTAGACTTTTTAAAGAACATTTGTTTGCAAAAACTTACATTTTTACATTCAAGAGAGCATTTCCCAGATCCAGACTAGGAAATTACAAGGTTTGCAAGGCATTTAGAGAATGTTTTCTTTAGATCAGTGGCTGTGGCACCCTTTGGACAAAACTGACTCTCCTTCTTAACCAAATCTTTTAGCTGACTTGTGTGACATTCAGACCCCCTTTTGGCTTTGGTGGGAGGGAAATGGGATACAGGTGCTGCAGCAGACAGGGTGCTGTGCTTTGAAAGTTTGACCAAGTGACAATATTTCAATGCCATTTTCAAAGGAGTTGTATAAACCTTTGGCAGCAATCAGCTTATTGGTTTTTGTTAGAGGAACTGAAGGCTGCTTTTAAGTACTGAACCAGACAATTTTGTCTCATTCCTTTTGCATCAAGTATTCTTCTTACCTTTGATTTCTTCCTGAATATAAGTCTATTAAGCAATCCCTATTAACATTTTATTTAATTCTTCTTTTCATTTTATTCTCACAAAAAAAAAAAAAAATCACTGGTACTCTTAAATCCATTTTAAAAGAGATTTTCACTTTATTTTTCTGGCTATAGAAAATTAACAAAGTTTCAAGTTAATGAGGCATGAAGTGTGGGTTAAACTCACCCTGCCTGCTGTGCATCTGTAAAACCGATGATGGCTCAGATTTTTAAATAAAATTTACTCATTGCCATCTCAGGACAAAGACTTGTTTCAGGATAACAAATGTACTAAGGATGGGGAGAGGGGTGTGGAAGTGAAATATATGCACCATTGCCTGGCCTGCTAGCATCTGCTCTGGTTCCATATCTGCCTGAGAAACTCTCAACCCATCCCTGAGAGGGGGAAAGGAAATCTCCCAGGATGTGTGGCCACTTTACCACTCCTTCTGAGCTTAACCCTTTGGAGAGCACTGGGAAACATGAAGTCTGGAGTAAAAGCAGCAGAAAAGAATCTCACTTGTGCTAGCAAGTAGTGTTTTGAAGGCAATACAGTTACAGTAAGCAGCTGAGATAGAATTATAACCGGGACTGTTAGGTCCAAAGATAGATTTGTAATAATGAGCTGAAAAGGTCATTCATTGCATTCTCTTGAATATTGCTTTCTCAGCAGTAAATTGACTTTAGCTCCTTTTCTTTGGCCCATAATTACACATGTGGAATTTCACTGCATTACTACAAACTGTTCCTAGACCTTCACTGGAAATGTTCTTCCTTTAGATTCCTTTAAAATCACACTGCTCTAACCCTTTTTTTTTTTTAATACCTTTTTGTAAAAACCTACCATAATGCAACTAATTTGACAAACAGGAATACAGAACTAAGCCAGCTAACATAAAGATGAAAACCAAACTCTTCAAAACATCACAAAAATTTTGAGGTTTAGGGTGGTTTCTTTTTAGCCAGCCCTCAAATTAATCTCAACTGTTTTGTTTTTTTTTTTTTAACAAATCCCAGTGCTCTTATTAGATTTAAAAGATTTTAATTTTTCCAGAACTTACTTTTGTAAAGTCCTATATTAGAATGAATATTTTAAAAGACTATTTCGTCAATCCAAAGGCCTGAGCTACTTTGAACACTCAGAGATGAATCTGGTGAGGCACCAGGAGTTTCCACTTCTTTCAGCAGAGCTAAGGCCTCTTTTCTACTTTTCTGAATGAAATATTTCTCTTTCTAAAGATCACAGTCCATAATTCTCACATAAATTTCAATGTATCCACCATTCAGCAAAAGATTGACATTGCCTCATATGGAGGGTTTGAGTTTCATGCCTAGAGATAAGAATTTGGAAAGCATTTTTAGACAGCTGATCTGAATTATAGCAAGATACTATATATTACTAATTTTTTCCTATAAACCTTATAATATTTGCTATACTCCTTAATCAATCATTTTGAGTCCAAACTCTAGGGAGCTCCTTCCACTCATGTAAACACAACATCTATTTGATCTGAAGATTATTAATCTCTGATACAAGTACTTCCCAATTATATTTATGTACTTTTAATATTTTCTTAAGATGTGACAGAGCACAGCTGAGAAGCTTTCTGTTTGTTCTGCGATTATAAGAGTTTACTTGCAACATGACTTTTTGCAGCCCCAATGTACAACTGTATGTTGTGCACTGCTTCTGAGCCTGGTGGGATCCATCCTACTTTTGGCATTTGTTAGACAAGAATCTTTATTTAAGCTTAACTGAGATTCAAGCTTAAAAAAGTCTGGTTATCTCTGAGGGGGTATTGAACATGCCTAAGAAAGGCTTTGAGATGAAGACAGAGACCTGGGTATTTAAAAGAAGACAATGAACTACCTACCTATAGGGTCTTTCCAGTTTAAATTTGACTCAGACTTCTAGTGAACACAGCAGGAAAATGGCCAGGTAAACAAGCTGCACAGGGATAACATGTTACAAGCAGGAGAGTGAGATGGGAAAAATAAATCACTTCCACAGCAGAGACTTGTGTGACTGGTAAGCATCAGGAGCCCCAGGGTAGAGCACATTGCTCCAGACATGCTCCCCGACTCCCATTCCTCAGGGCCAGTGTATTATGGCTGCAAAGGACCTGTCACTGAAAAGGACAGACTAATTCCCTCACCTTTATGTGTTGCTAACACAAAACCTCCACAATTTCTGTCCATTCTTATATCCCAAGTCAAAATCACAGTGATCATTCTGGAAATGGTGATGCAGAGCCTTCTCTTTCTTGACTATTTGGGCTTATAGCTTCTCTTTGACCTATTACTCTCCTTTGACTCAGACAATTTTATAGTCTGGCACCTGTAATGTACTTCTGCGAATTGTCTTTTGCAAACAAATTGCTGGTTCCACCCCTGACTGCTGAACTAGAATCAAGTGAATCCCTAACAATTTTCTATAGCTGCCTTTCCCCAAGAAGTACCATTCCTGGGAGACTAGGAGAGTTTCTCAGAGAAGCAGTGCTGCCCAGCCAATCAGACAAAATAATGACAAATACAGGAGAGAAAACATACTTTCAAAAATTTCATGCTTAGTGCTTTTATTTCATCATAGTTATATGAATAAGTAGGGGAAATGTCTTGATTCTGATAAACATGACAAACCCCTCTACTTCCAAATGCTTATGTTCCATGCAAAATTCCCTTTAGTAGCTAACCAGAAAATAATTTTTAAAATGGTTTCTACATTTACAGGACCTTTCATCCAACAGTCTCCAAGGGGCTGCAAAGGTATGTTCATAGTAACACTTCCATCTTACAGCTAAGGAAATCAAAGACTAGAAGGATTAAAGCCTAAACCTTTAAAGATGTTTGGAATTAATTACAGCCTTGAAAACCTCTCAGGATCTACATCTAAGCAACTTGTCCAAGGATGCACCCTGCACACAACTGGAAAATAAAATACAGGTGCCATGAATTCTTTTTTTCATTATTTCAAGGCCAGCAAAGAGGAGTTATGCACAGAGGACAAGCAGAGCACAATGACTTCATGCAATTCAGAGAAGAGAGATTACCCCATCAAAGAGAATCCCATAGCACTCACATGACATTCCCAATAAGCTTGTTGCCTCACAAGAGCAAGTATATACAATCACTCTGTAGAAATATATCTAGTCAAAGGTGTCAGGCACAGTCTAAGGTGACATCCATTGGGTGTGGAGAGACCTCTAAAAACATAGGAATTGTCATCACAGGTCACAGTCACACATGTGTACATGCAAGCTTCTGTGTGCACACACATCCAGCCCCAGAGGGGAAGGAGGGAAATCAGAATCACAGCTGGAAAAGCCCTCTGAGATCATCTAGGCCAACCACCCAACACTACCATGCTCACCAAAAACCATCTTCCCCAGGCACCACATCTACCTGGTATGGTGATTCCACCACCTCCCTAGGCTGCCTGTACCAATGCCTGAGAACCCTCTTGGGGAAAAGATTTTCCCTAATAAGCAGTCTGAACTTCTATGCTGACATATAGAGGATTGTATCAGCACAACAGGAGGGGAAGAAGGAATCAGGATTAAGTTAACATTTTTTCCTCAGAATTTTACAGACATTTAGAAAGATTCTGTACTTCCTAACATGGTTTCTTTTAGTAACATTGACTAAGACCTGATCCTGCTTCTGTTGAAAGCGTCACTATTTTTAATGGTATCAGATCACACTTCAAAGGCATTTATATATTTTGACATTCTGGTAGCAAACATTCTGCTAATTAAGTCAAATGCTTACAAGATTAATTAAATTTATATTCAACATCCATAGCCCTCTGTACTTTTTGTATTTTGCATATATAAGAAGCATGTTAACAATATTGAGTTTTACCCAGTAGGATTAAGTAAAAATGCTTTTATTAGTAAATTTCTTTGTTTTCAGGATTCTTTTGATTTCTGAAATCTAACATTTCTCACTGTTTTACTTTGAAAAAAAAAAACCCACAACATTGACCTGAAACTATACAGCAGGTATGAAGAAAATTAGAATGATAATGAAACCTCCTGGATGAGATTATTAATCAGAAAACACATACACACTAAATAGATCACACTTTTTGAAAGAGGGAAAACCCTGGAGCAGGTGAGATTTGCATACTAATTAGAGACAAAGTTTATTCAGGCTCACAGGCCAATCTCTCTTCCATCACAAGACAGCATCTGTGTTAGAAAGATTCAACTCCTTTTAGTTTAGCTGCTGGTGTTACAAAAGCTGCAGTATTATTCAGCTTTCATTATATATTTTTTGCTTTTGGGGGTTTAAAACTCAGCGAGTATTGCTTTTTTCATCTTTAAGGCAATTCTGTTCAGAGGTGATTTTTAATCAGAAGAACTGATTTCACCATTTTCCACTTGTGTTAAAAAAATAATTAAAATAATAGTGTGCCTTAGGGTTGTGGTTTGCAAAAGAGTTAAACAGAGAGAGAAGACAGGATGAAATAAAGAGTACCCACAACTAGTAAGAACAAAACTTTACAGGACTGAAAAGGATCTTATAGCTGAAAATTGATGTTTGTAAGTGACCCTTACTTAATATTTAACTGTATTTCTATTGCCCTAATCCTGAAGGCTATTCACCTTACCCTATATGACATCCCACTCTTTCCCTGTATTATTGATGCCATTCTGGCTATCCCATACAAGCAAATTCCACCAGCAGACTCCCAACATTTACCAATATCTACTGTAAATTATTAACCATAAAAATTATCTCAGGACCATTTAAAATAGTTCCAGCTGTAAATTCCCTGCAGCACAAAACAGCCCAATCTGACACTACAAATTCCTTACCCTCTTTATGAAGCCTTTTACTAATCCCCACATTTTCCTTTCTAATTTTTCCAATGCAGCACTGTATTCAACTTATATATTAGCTTCCATATCAATTTTAATATCTAAAAAAAAGTCATTAATTTGGACAATCTGCATTTCTGGATATCTACTTTGATTTGATTGCATTGGAAACCTTTTGATGAGAACATGATTTTAAAAACTTCAGAGTGAAGATGTACAAAACCTGAGGTACCTAACACTTTGTGAACTCAACTGAAAACTTGTGCTCAATCCCACAGGAAGAAATTGCATTAGCAAATTCAAAGGAATGAAAGTAATTATGGTGTTACTTTAATTAAATCATTTTAATTCATATTAAAATGAAATCTGTTATACAGGAATATTCTACCACTAGCATGGATTCCTTTCCCAGACCACAGCTTAGTCATTTATGGAAAAAAATAATTCAATTCTTAATCATTTTACTGGGAAAATTAGAAAATTTCATCAATCACATGCCTAAGTATGAGATCCACCTGAAATAGTTGTCTGATTAGTCCTCCAGTTTTAAATAAGCACAGTTGCTAAGGATATCATGTTGCTGCTTCACCTAGATGGGCTGTTTGTAGCTGAATTTTTGTCCCCACTTATATTTGAAGGCTATGGTCTTCATTTGCAATTCTGATCTGACATATTACAGCTCTAATTTGAACATGTTTGGCAAATTTACTTGACTCCTGCATGCTTCCTTGGAGATAACAATTACTATTTTGCCCCCAACTTTAGCAAACACAGACTTCTTACCTGCTGGTGAGATGGAAAAACACCTCCCCTTGTCTCTGTAAAAGCAGGGACTATAGCAGGACTACTGTAATCTTGAATTCTGTGAAAGCAGTTGTTGCCTAAAGGACTGTATTCTGATCCAGAAAAGCAATAGTAATAATGGGTTTGGTGGTGCCATTCAATCTGCACCTTACCTTGCCTTCATACAGCTGGCTTTATGGCCAACATCCACCTGTGCAGACTGCCCTGGTTCATCAAAGCCAGGTTATTTCACTTGGCACTCAGATCTCTACTTAAAGCCAAAAGGAGTTTCACTCAAGTGAGTCTTGAGACTCAAGTCTTCCTCAACTACTGAAATACAATGCTGTATTACTGCACCAGTTACTAGAAGACCATAAGAATGCTGTGTTTCAGAAAACAGATCTGAGCAAGACAATGTAAGGTTTTGCAGTATTAAAGAGAATGAGAATTAGCTCAGTACAGCTAATATGGAAAAATCTTCCCTATTTACAGTCACTTATTGAGAGAGCTATAGTAATTCATCCTGAGACACAAAGCCATTCCCAAAACATCTGCTTGTAGGAGTCTTTTGCAGACCTTGTTTACTTTGAGTTTGCAGAAGCAAAATGCATTTGGCCAGTGGAACTCTCACTACATAGATTGATCCCAGTATAAGTCTGTCTAGAAGAGAAGGAGCTTCAGGTAGGAGGTTCACTATGGAGCAGCCAAGACAAAATTCATGGTGTCTCTGATGGCCATAGAAACCTTGCCTTTAACTACCCTGAATGAGGATTTCACTCTTTCTCTCAGGTTTAACATTTGTCTCTAGAAGGTTTATTTTACAACTGTGAATAAATGTACACCTACATCCAACAGACAGGATTTGGAGCGCTGCAGTTGCTTTACAGTGTTCTAAGGGCAGAGAGTAGGATGCAGGGTGATGAGCACAGTGTGGAGAGACCCCGCAATGATGCTGAGCTGCTAGAGGGGAGGACACGTAATTTCCCTTCCTTGCAACTAGTACAGAGAATGGCCAGGGGAAATAGGACAAGACTCAACCTTCCTGGCAGTCTCTGAATGTGGTAATAACTCCTTGGCTACTGGCAGCAAGAGGAATTTTTGAGCAGCCCTCTGGTACAGAGAACCACTTTAAAGAGGGCAAAGATAACCAGATGCCCTTTTACACAACTAATGTCATGCACAGCTGGTGTGAATGAATGCCAGGTATGAAGCAAAACGTTCTCTCAAGATTGCATTACATATCTTCCCTCTTTGTTTTCAAAGTGGTCCCTGTGTAGTCTCTCTTCTCAGCAAAGTTTTTTTTCCAGTGGCTGTACAATTTCCACAAGATTCCCCTTTAATGTTTCTAAGTGTATCACTAAGGAACCAAGTTCTATTAGTTCACATGGAACAGAAAACTCTACACTCCCAACCCTAAATATAATTAACAACAAAATGCCTGTTCGTGATATATCTATTCATTTGTTTCATAGCAGTGCATTGGTGTTCAAAGGCATCATTAGATTATACATTGCCATGAACATAGAACTTCAGGACAAAAGGGTTTCAGCTCTTTTAATCACAAGCTCATTTTTTCTTGGTGAGAAATACTCATCTTCTTGATGACAAAATCTAACTAATGTTGTTTAAGATTCCTGAGTGCAATATTGTTTGTTATTGTTACTGTTATGAAGTGAAACACCAAACATTGATAACATTCTGTATTTCCAATCTTTTACAAAAGGCTACAATTCTAAAAGGATAGAAGAGAAAAATAAACAGAATAGACAAATATTTAACAGGTAAGACAGAAACATGGTCATATACCACTGAATTTTAACAGGGGCAGCCTATAACAATAAGAATTCATAACAACTGGAGAGTCACAGGTAGAATCAAACTGATGGATGTATTAGTTACTAACCAAAGAAACAGTATAAGAATTTAAAAGGTTACAATGACCAGGTTGCTTACCTTCAAAACAGATGGAATGCTGCCATGGACTGCTACATCCTCTTTAAGAAAGACAAACCAACCACACAAGGTCAAAGCATTGCTCTTTATGTGAGAAAGCAACTGAGATGCATTGAGCTCTCCTTCAGGTCACATGAAGAGTGAGTTGAGAGCTTGTGGGTCAAGATTAAGGGGCAGGCTGGTATAGGAGACACAGCTGTGAGTGTTTATTAGAGGCCACCTGATCACAAGAAGTTGATGAGGCCTTCTACCCACAACTGAAAGTTGCCTGGCAATCACAGGCTTTAGTCTGATGAGGTCTTCTCCAGACAGCTGAGAGTTGCCTTAGTTTGCATGGGGGACTTCAGCTACCCTGAGAGCTGCTGGGAAGGTCACACAGCCAGACATCTTCCTCCAGTGAATTCATGATAACTTTTTGACTCGGTTGTGGGAAGAGCCAGCAAGGGGAGGTGTAATGCTGGACTGAGTACTGACAAATACAGAGGTACTGGCAGAGGAGGTTAAGGTTGGGTGTAGCCTCGTCTCTAGTGATTATGAGAAGACAGGATTCAGGATCATGGGAAGCATGCGCAAAACAATGAGGCGCAAAACAATGAGGCACAAACTGCAAAATAGCAAGTACCATCTAAACATAAAGAGGAGCTTCTTTACTTTGAAGGTGGTGGAGCACTGGCCCAGGCTGCCTAGAGAGGTGGTGAAGTCTCTGTCTCTGGAGACTTTCTAAACCCACCTGGACACTATCCTGTGCAACCTGCTCTAGATGAACCTGATCTGACATTGGTGCGAGTTGGACTAGATGATCTCCAGAGGTCCCTTCCAACCCCTAAGATTCTGTGTTCTGCTAGAAAGGAAATAAGGCACAGTCTCCATTTTTTTTCCCTTGGTTGAAAATTATTACTGAGCTTAAGATATACTTTTAATGAGGATGGGGCTGACTGAGAGTAAATGAGGGCAATTACCTTGGCAAAGAATTAAGTAAAGAATGTTAAAAGCATGATGTCAGGAATTGTGAAAGTGCATTCATAACAGTATTAACATGATCATTTCTAGAATGTAACATCTTAATTTCCACTTGCACTATTTCCTGATTTTTTAGAGATAATGAGCACTATCAGCTGCAAGAAAAGTCAATAGCACCAGAGTTATCATTTCTGACAGTTTGATTCTTCACCTATAGCAGAGAATTTACTCCATGGTTAATTCCACATGCAGCACTGCAATCCACAGTTATTTGCACCACTAATAATCCCAGTACAGCAACAGAGTGCATGGGTAAAGCACAAGACATACTGAATTAGGTTTAGGAAACAATTTCTAAATAGTCTCCTCTATATATTGCCAGTATTTCAATAGCAGAGAGCTGTAGTGATGTCTATTGGTAGTTCTGTACTTTCCAAAGGTATACACACAAAATATTTGAAGCATGATACTAAGCCATTTATCCTATGTTATTAACTCTGAACAACCTATATCAAATCAGTGTGTATTTCTGGAAGATCATCCTTGCTGAAATTTTTATTTATAGTCCCAAATTCACAAAGGGTGTCCTAATCAGTTATGCAAATCAGCAGTTGTAATCAGTAACTTTAGAAACTAAATTGTTTTATAAATTACACAAAATGAAATGGAAAAGTCAATCCTGAGCTTATAAATGTCAAGTGTAATTCTGTTGCATGTCAGACACAACTACACATCCTCTGTATTTCAAGAATTTGCCATGAACATAATCCACTTCTATGGTTGTGGAAAATGCAATAATGTGCAGTACTAATAAATAAATACATTTAAAAAAAATAGGGTTATATGAAATTTAGTTTCTGCAATGGACCTGATCTAGCACAGGAGTAAAATAACAGAACTCTGTAGAAGCTAAACTATTTCTAACAATTTGATCTGGATCTGGTCCTCTATGTCTCACTGAAGGATTTCTTTGAAGTGATTAAATACAGTACTGCACATATAGAGCATTGATTTTTATCATTGATTTTGTGACAGCATTTGAGCCAAGCCTCAGAAAGCTTGCACTTTTTTATGTATTTACAGCTGTCTGTTGGCAAGGAGTAATTCATTCACTCAAAATTAAACATGCTCCTGAAGCTTATAAAAACATTTTTCTAGACTAGATTTACCAACAGCTTCTTTGAATAAAAAGTTATAAAATGTACTTTAAATCACCGAAACAAAGTCTGTTTCTTGATTTATTTTTCTTTTGGCTTGTCAAATAAATAAGACAGATACAGATTATATTTTCTTCCCAAGAGAGCTGTTCCATGGGCAGAGAGCAAAGGTCAATGATGAATCATCATTCCATAACAAAATACTTCCAGTGACAATATGAAATGTTTTGTTCAGTATTTTTGGGTAAATATGAATGTAAGAAAATCTTGGTTGCTTGTCAGTGTGTTTTCTCCTAATCAGACAAGTCCATCCATCTTTTCACAGGGAGATCAGCCTTTCCTTTTTGGCTGATTAAAAGCAATTTCAGACAGATGCAGCATGAGCAGAACCTACCTCTGATTCATTTCAAAGCCTCTGCTGTGTCACATTCTAACACAACAATAAAAGGCTACTGTATCATGTACACATAAGACAACATCACCCTCAGAGAGACCACCTATTCCTCTAAACCACTCAGTTCCCCCAAATCTCAGCTTAATGTGTTCTTCCAGAAAAAAAAACTATTTCAGAACATAGAATCATAGAATTGACAGAGCTGGAAGGGAGCTTAAAGATCATCTAGTTCCAAAATGAGGCAGAGAAGGCACAATTGAAACGCATTAGAAAGACTAAGAGAGTAGACTGAGCTGCAAACCTAGCTATGACCTCAATGAAAACTAAAGGCATTTAGGAAGCATGAATGAGATTTGTGTTCAAGTTTTAGGTTGACTGAAAACTCCAGCAAATCAGCTTTAAATGTACTATTTACAGAATCTCTCACAGATAAAATCACCAAAGCTCAGATTCCTCTGTCACGTGTCTTTTCATTGGCAAGGCAACTAGCAGTAGTCACTGGAACCACGTCACAAGAACCTCTTGTGCATTAATACAAAATTAAGGGAACAATGAGGAGTGTTTACATCACACTCCTGTCACCCATAGGTTTTATTAATCCATACTAACATTCTTATTCAGCAGCCTGAAAGTCTTTTCCTTTCAATAAACAAGGGCATTTGGCACATGGTTTGTTTCTGAATCAACTCACAAAGGCAGCTTCATTCAGTTTAATATGCTGATTTTACAGTCTTAGAAATGTCCAGAGAAGACTGACTACAGCCACACTTTGGCAAGAACCTTGCCTTTTTCTAGCACTGAAGACAGGTCAGGAAAAGCTGCCTTTGAAGACATGTGAGGATCCCACTAGTGTAGGAAAATTATATCTCGCCCCTCTACGCAATGGTACACGCCAGGACTCTGAAATATTATGACTGGAATGTCCCATACTTGGACAATCACTGCCTAAAGAACTCTTTTTGGGAGCCATTGGCACAAAACAATGCAGCTGCTAATCAGAGGAATTACAAGAATGAGAAACAAGCCAGCAAATAACTGTTTTAACTCTCCAAACTCTTAGGTCCTTCACTTCCTCAGATCCCAAAGGCATATTGGAATAGAGCTGAATAAAACTTTGGGTGAAAATGATTAGTCATTACATTTTCCTAGTCACACATTCACAAAGCTTCTGCAAAATAACATCATAAGATTTTCAAATGTAGTCCTTTATTTGATTGTTTTCAGGGCTGTTACAATACCATCTCCAAGATCCATATTTATCAGCCTTGGAAGAGCTGCCAGCAGTGTGGGAATTCCCTAATAAAGTGGAAGGAATCTGTCTTACTACCATTTCTTGCTACACAGCTCCTCTTTTATCTGAGGTTTCATTATGATCCCTTACATCAACAAGAATGTATGTGGTTCCAATTAGCAAAATAATTGGAATAGCAAGAACAAAGAGGCTCAGAAAAACTATGTGATGTGCTTCCACCACAAGGTCAACAACAAAACTAAAGTCAAACCTAAACTGATTATACTTTATCCATGAGGTGATAGCAGATGCATAGGTGCCATGAATATATTTCCAGGTCTGGTCCCTTGTATATGTTAATTCTCCTCCTGCCTTCTTTCCTACTGAAAAGCTGAGCTCCAGAGAGATTAAGCTAAATAGCATATATTAACAATGGCTCATTACACACACCAAGGAAAAAAAAAATATTGGTTCTAAAACACAGAAGAGGGGGAAAAAAAGTGTTAGGATAATGACTTTTTTTCATCTGTGGATATTTTTCTCTTTATTAAGAGAGAAAAAGCCCAGATTTTTTTCTCAACGGATTTGGTCCTGCAGTTAATATTGTGTCTTATAGGGCATGACCCTCTAACCCCTCTCAGCCATACTGGCTCCAAAATAGCACACTTCCCAAAGAAGATTGCAATTCTTGATCCAAAGCAAAACAGACATAAAAATGGTGTTTTGACAGCTGAACATCTGATGACTGAATCACTTGAAACCCACTGTTTCTTGAGATTTAACATAGTAACATGCTGTATTGTAGCTCTAATAATCAATCTAAAAATCATTCCTTGAATGATGGCACATTTATCCTTTACATTAAAGACTTGAGTGGGCCTAATTAATGCCAGAATTTGTCAATGCAGTTTTTGCTAAGTAGTGCATACCTTTGTCTATGTCAAATGTCTGATTGATTCTAACCAATGCACTATACAATGCACAAGGCAGATTTTTCTGCATTAGTGTGTAACATAAAACAGCTAAAAATTATGCCAGCTTGTGCCCACCACCCTCTGCTAGAAACAACTGACTTTCTAACTGTTCTTTCTCTATGAATAATGCATTGTTCTAAATCCTCTCAAAATGCAAAGAATCATCTCTAGAGCTAAATAGCTTTCACTGGAAAGATCATTTCCAAGTTCATCATTTCTCTGCTCAGGTTTCATGTGCATCACAATTTCCCCCACCCTCCACATCCAGTGCACACATTCCCAAGATTTTTAAAGCTCCATTAGTCATTCTGCAATAAGGCTGAGATGATCTTCCCAACATAGAACTAATCATTTTATTTCCCACAACTTATCACTAAAAGGAGGCAAATCCCATTACATTTGCTATGAACAAGTTATAAGCATAGAACCAGGTAATCAATTCTCTATTGATTTAATGGAGACATCCTACTAAGTTATACCAGCTGCAAATACTGCTCATTATGTCTAAAAATGTCCAATATTTTAAAAATTTTAGCTTTATTTCAAAAAAACATTAACTTTGGGAGCCTTTTGCCTTTTAATATTTGTTTATGAGCTTATTTGTATAAGATTTTGAAGCATTAGTGAAAAGATTTCAGATATGTTAGTAGCTCTGTAGAGAGGCACCTACAACTGCCAGAAGGAGGCTTCCATGGGAAACTGGAGGATTTCAGGAGGAAAGGGTAGAGAGGAATCAGAGGAGAGATCCAGGCACTAATGGAATCAGAGTGGAGATTCAGGCACTACCACTTTCTGTCATGCATACACATCCTTCTGCTAGATCCCTTACTCCTCTCACTCTCTAGTACCTCTGCAGTTTCTACACGGGTAGTTTGCTTTCTTACACCATTCTCCTATGTATCTGCAGGAGAGAAGACACCACAACACATCCCACTCTCACTGGTGGCCAAAGGTAGAAGCCATCAGTGAAATCAGTTTGATTCTTGTCTTTAGCTCCAAGAAGGTTAACTGTAGGGCATGTATGTAGAAGAAAAAAAATAGCCATAACAAATGGACAATTTACACCAACAAGAAAACTGTTTTCATACTCTTAGCTCTCTGTAAAGAAAATAGGATCTCCCATATCTTCACTCTAATGATATTTTGTTTGTTGTTAGTTCTCTGCTTTTAAACGGATAGCAAAGTAATTAATATTAGTGTTTATTTTCAAAGTGCAATCACCTTCAGCCCTAATGATCATAGGATTGGCTATGTCTAGCATACAATTTTGGATGCCAAAACCCAGTTGTAGATGTCCTTCTATAACAGCCAGTTGAATCTAGAATCTCAAAAATATCTTAGCAGCTACCAAAGTAAACAAGGATCTGACTACAGAAGACATCAATACTGATTTACAAGAAATCACACATTATCATATCTGGTACTACAGCAATTTTCCACACAGTGTTGCAGACTAAGGCATTAGAAAGGGAATTATCTCCCAAGGGGTAACACTTGCATTTCAACTGCAAAACTTTTGTCCACACAATAACTATATATTATTCCTAGACAAACTGGTAAGTTGTTGGATTTGGCCATATTTAATTATACAACATGAAACCTTAGAAAATGTGCAAGAACTATTTTTTTTCCTTCTTGTATTTGTTTTTGTTTTGTTTTAGTTTGGTTTCAGGTTGAGCTTTGTTAAAAGCTGTTGAGAACAAAATAACCATCTGGGGACTTACAAAAAGGACCCAAGGACAATGCTGCCATATCTCAAGTATAACAGAAGGCTTATATACAGAATATATATAGCATGTGAGAAAAATTGCTAAAAGGAAGAAATATTTTCAAATGGATGAGGACATTTTCAGTAATTATAGTTTCAATATCCTGCTGGAGAGGGGTTAGGACTGAAGTTCACTGAGGTAATGCATGCACATAGCTGACTTCACATTGAAAAGAACTTGAATATTTACACTGTACACTCTATTTTGAAGAAAATAATTGCCATTATTGAATACCTACTCTACTGCAGAATCCTGGGCAGTTATGGTGAGTTGCAAGTTGCATATAAGTCGTGGTTTTGAGGCTGGAGCTTGCCCTCTATCTTTTAACAACCTGCTAGTCTTGTTTCACAGCTGGGTTCCTATGCACTTTGGCAACACAAATCAATGATGTTTTCTTATGTTAGCACTACTTAAATGATAAGAATTTGTAAACCAGAAAGGCTTTAAAATTATTAGATGAAATTTGACTCCTAAAGTAAGTCCTTAAAGAAATGTCAGTGTTCTAAATGTAAATAGGTGAACACATATGGGAAACTGAAGCTCACAAAAACCAGAGGTCTGCCTCCCAGAGTTTCTGCCAGGCTACAGACCAAGCTTGAGTGGTCTGCTCTGTTTATTAAAGCCTGCTTTTACCTTGCAATCTTACTGCTTTGCTTCCTCAGACAATGGTGCAAACAGAAAATGTGGGGAACTTTCAAATTTATAGCTTCAGTAAGAAGCCACAAGGCAATGCTCCAAAACAATTTCCATAAATGTCTTTTTATGCTATCATTGTTCCATATTTCATAATAAAACTTCAAATATATGTGGCTAGACATGTAATCTCCCTCAATACAGCAAATATGGATTATACATGTATATATTCAAACACTACCATTGAAAAAAAGTGAAGTAGTTTGGCAAAGTCAAGGAATACAAAGTTAGGAAATGACAAACTCTTATCACTTGAAATGACTTCAGGAGTTAGATTTTTAGCTGCAATACTAATCTAATAATGTATTCCTACTTCATCATCCTTCAAAACTATTGGAAATGAATATTTAGTTTAGTTTGTTAATTTTTAAAACTGTTTCTCACTTTCTACAGTATTAAGGTTTTATTTTTCTACAGAACATGAAGTTGCTGTTTATTAGTATGATCATTAATAGATACTATATTTACTTTGGTAAGATAGCATGATGTGTCATGATATGTATCTAATTGTACATAATATTGTATCTAATTGTATCTAATATTGATAAACTATAAATTAAACTATAAATAAACTATATGACAGTATAGTTTATTCTTGCATTATTATTATTCTGGTATTCTATGCATCCTGCTAGAAAGTAGCCTCTATAAGAATACAATTTCTATTTACTCTTTACTACCAACAGAAAAAGAATAATGAGCTAGCTGGACCTTCACTTTCACTCACTACACATCAGCTCTTTTTCACTGTTAGTATACCAGAAAAAACATATACCAACTCATTTACTAGGAAAAACAGCATTGCATTTTTTTTTGTATTAAACCAGATTTTTATTATGCCAACTTCAGAACCCCTGATTCAACAGGTACTAGACTGTTCTATTGAGTTAATACACGTTTCTATCAGAAACAGAGCCTTTTGTATTGAAAACAGAAGCCTGATCTTGCTCCCCATTAAATCAATAGCAAAGTTATTCTAGACTTAATTACAAGATGAGGAATATCCTTGGATACAGTCACAAAGGTAGACCTTCTATATATCATGGTATGCTCTCTGTTATTCAAAATACATGAGACAGGGAAAGAAAGAGTTTTATGAGAAAAATATCATGCAGTTTCTCACCTTTAATACAAAAAATCCAACCAAGAAATTATGTTCTGAGATAAGTCTGTCATGATACAATCTACATGTCCAAAGTGTTGAAAAACTGCAGTGCCAGCCAGACCCGACTCCCTGTTTCTATGTAGGCTCCATACTGGTATAAGCTACATGTAGAAAGCTATACACTTTTATGTTCAAAGTGTACCTGGTATGCCTTGTCTTTGGCATAATCCTTATCAACATGTGAAGTGTCTTGGCACTGATGGCAGCCTTCATTCAGCCTTCTTTCCACCAGAATTCTATTTCCTAGGCCAAACAGAGACTGCTATCCTATACAGTAATTGACACTATACACAGGAACTCTTCCATAAAGATGCTGAGGTCAGGTCTTTAACTCTGTTTAGCAGTAAAGATGGCCAAAGTTCTCTTGACTTTCCAAAGTCCTTACTCTTGTTGCTCTGTGTGAGCAGCAGTGAACAGGCAAATATCATAATCTGGAAACCTATCTTTGAATTTGGGACTTTAAAGATGATCTTCCAACCCCCTTACCATGGGCAGGGACACCTTCTACTAGATTAGGATGCTCAAAGCTCCATCCAACCTGTCCTTGAGCATGACCAGTGAAAGAGAATCCACAACTTTATCTTCTCTGAGCAACAATGAAGTCTAATACCAAAGATTAATGTAGTTTATTTCAAGTCTTACACATTCCATATAACATCCAATACCACATTGAGATACATTTTATATCACATTCCAGAGGCCACAGAGTATTTAATTTGAAACAGGCAAATTCTAAAGATATGTAAAGAGCACTGTCCTTTCAGGAAAGGATCAAAGCTTTCAAAGTTTTCATTAGGAAGCCCCTAGTTGCAAAGATGCCAACTCTATTACTCCACCTTAATAAAGTTGCTTTACTGACGCACCGCAAAGGCTGTAAAATATAATAGCAAACAGCTGGTCATAAGAGAAATGGATGATTATGGATTATACTGTAGTTACATTTTGAAGCAAAATGGCAACTGCTATGTGAAATTCTTCTGTCTCACTCTGAAGAAGATCAAAGTTGCAAAGCAAAATGCGAAGTTAAAATAGATAATGTTTGTGGCAGAGATGACAGAATGGTGGGACTGAGAAAAAGCAAAGGATTTGAGTCAGTTCAAAGGAAGTCATGATCACTCCACCTGGAATAGGCTGCCCAGGGAGGTGGTGGAGTCACCATCCAGTTCTTAAAAACTGGAGGTTTTTAAGAAGAGGATAGATGTGTTTCTTCAGGGGATGATTTAGGGGTAAGAGTAGTGTAGGGCTATCGGTTGGACTAGATGATCTTGAGGGTCCTTTCCAACCGTAATGATTCTGTGATTCTGTGTGATTAGAAAAATATTTGCTTCAGTCCTGTTTCCAAGCTCTTTCTTCATCTAACTTGTGTGGACAGTCTTACTGACCTCACCAACACCAGTGGCTTCAAATCATTTACTTACAGGAGCAAGAAAGTCAGATTTCTCCTCTTTGCAAATGACTCTCAGTTCTAAATTAATGACTCTGCATTGCATTACCTTTCAACAGCAGTTGAGGGTGAGTCTCAAATTGTCACTTCTGTGTATTGACAGCTAAGGTTACCTGAAGTTAAGGTAGGTTTCCCTTTGTTGACCTTAAACACTTAAGGCTGGAAAACATAGTCTAAATCTCAAAGAGGTGTGCAATTACCTGCACCAATGTTACCTGCCTTAAAAAAACCCCCATAAACTCTACCTCAGATAGCAAGTTCCTGGAGGTCCAGGGAAGCTTTCTGTGAGTCTTCCCCATTTAACAAATCCCAGAGGAGGAATGTGCTAAAAGCAGTTCCCTGACTCAAGCAATCAGACGGATGGACATGCTCCCTGCCAAACATGTCCTGGTGCATGGAGGAACTTCTAGTCATCCTGTGGAACAGCCACAACTCTCAGTACAATTCTCTGGGGAATCTGGGTGTGACTCAGGTAAGCTGTGCACAAATAATCAAAATCTAAACAAACTGTAAGAACAAGACATCAGGCAGACTTCAATAATAACTGAAGTGTAAAGTTTCTAGTCATGAAGCAAGAAAACAGTCAGTTGCATCAGTTTACAGCACACCTTTTGAGACAATCTAAAAATTTCCCCTAAATGTTAGTAAAATTTAACATACCCTTAAAACATAAAATCATGAAGAATATTTACAACATTCATTAATATTTGTCACTAAGTATCAAGAATTTCTGAACCCATTTTAAAATTTCTGAGATGAAGTGTAACACTATAAAGGATGTTAACTTGTGCATCAGATAATAAATAAATAACCAACCAAACCCAAAACAACAGTGGAATTCCTGAAATACCTTCTTTCCTTCAGCTAAACTGTAAGTCTTTTCCTTGTAATCTCTCCTATCCCAAGCAGGTGCCTGTCATACAGGCGCTCTGGACCACTTACTCTCAGAGCAACAGGCAGAGTTAGACCCAGAGACATCAAATAACAGTTTGACTTACATGTCCTACCCTCATGGAGAATCCAGTTGTGCTCATCTATACCCCGACAATCTACAGTCACAAGACCTTTCTAGTCCTGGGACAAGGCTGTGCAACTAACCCTGAACCAAGGCATGTGGGTGGGGAAGGAAACAGCCTAGTGCATAAATGAAACAGGGAAAACAGGCAAAAACTTCATGAACTCACTGAAGGGTTTTATCCTTGTAAACTTGTTTCATGTCAACACAGAATGCATTTTTGAGGGACAGTACAAAAACCTAAGGTAGGAATATAGATACATTGCAAGGAACAAAGGTGAAGACCAAGTGGTGGTGAAGTGTGGAACCTGTTTTGTGAGTCTATGACACAGTAGCTGCAGCTACCAGTTTGTAGCCCCCAGAGCATTTTACTGTGCTTATTTCAAACAGTTATTTCAAAGTGCTGAGAACTCCCAAGTTTTGAATTCCCCAGTTCTGCCAAGTCCATAAGATTTCCAAAGCTGTACAAAACATTATAATGTGGCTGACAGAGCTCACAGCTGCATCTTACTTTATCACAGTAGTAACACTATGGTATTTGGGCAATTAACTCTTACTGTGCTGAGTATTGTGTTTATTCCTATTATACCCAGCCATTCATTTGTAATTTGGATACAGTTTTTGTTCAGTTTCATACTAAGCTGTCAGTGAAAAGCACTGCCTCTATGTGAGCACAGGCACTCCAATAATGCTGCTCTGAGAATAAGACAAACCCCATGGTGGAAACAGGTTCACATATTTCAGTACTCATATAAAATCTTACAGAAAGCCCAAATGCACATGAAAAGAAACAGCAAATTCATGACTTGTGGAAAAAGAGGATGGGTACTAGGATTTTATACCATATTATACCAGGTAGTGGCACAAATTGGCCTGTGCTTTTGCATCCTGCTACTCACAGCTACTTGAGACACATCTAAAGCAAGAATCTTTCATAGAATGATAGAATGGTGTGGGTTGGAAAAGAACTTTAAGTCATCTAGTTCAACCCTCCTGCAGTGAGCAGGGATATCTTCAACTAGATTGGGTTGCTCAGAGCTCTGTCCAATCTGACCTTGAACATTTCCAGGGTTGGGACATCTACCACCTTCTCTCTGCAACGAGTCCCAGTGTTTCATCACCTTCATTGTAAAAAAATTTCTTCCTTATATCTAGACTGAATCTACTCTCTTTTAGTTTAAGACCATTAGCCCTTGTCCCATGGCAGCAGATACTGCTAAAAACATCTGTCCCCATCTTCTCCTTTAAATCTTCTCCTTTAAATACTGAGAGGGCACAAGAAGATTGTCCTGGAGCCTCCTCTTCTCCAGGCTGGAAAACCTCAACTCTTCAAACCTTTCTTCATAGGAGAGGTGTTCCAGTCTTCTGGTCATCTTCATGGCACTCCTCTGGACCCACTCCAACAGGTTCATGTTTTCTTGTGCTGAGGATTCCAGAGCTAGATGCAGTACTGCAGGTGAGGTCTCACCAGGGTGGAGTGAAGGGGCAGAATCACCTCCCTTGACCTGCTGGCCATGCTTTTTTTGATGCAGCCCAGAATTCAGTTAGCCTTCTGGGCTGTGAGTGCTCACTGTCAGCTCATGTCAAGCTTTTCATCCACCAGTACCCAAAGGCTTTCTCTGCAGGGCTGCTTTCAATCCCTTCATCTCCCAGCCTGTATTGATATTGATATCAGGATTGCCCTGATCCAGATGCAGGACCTTGCACTTGGCCTTGTTGAACCTTCTGAGGTTCAGACAGGCCCACTTCTTAAGCTTGCCCAGGTCCCTCTAGATGGCACCCTGACCCTCAGGCATGTCAACCACACTACTCAGCTCAGTGTTATCTGTAAACTTGCTGAGGGTGCACTCGCTCCCACCATGTCATTGATGAAGACATCAAACTGCAGTGGTCCTAGTACAGACCAGTGTGAAATCTTGGCCTCCATAGATATCTTTGGGAATTTTCTCATAGTCCAGAACTGATTCAAACTGTTTATTGCAGACATTTGCATTTCTGTAAAAAAAAAATACTGCAGAAGTTGAAAAGAAATTGAGGTAAAAACTTAAAGTCATAAAGATTTTAGTGGCCAAAAGATAAGTTTTCAACCAAATACTTCATTAAGAAGTTAGTATTTCTATAGATGGTGGTGAGGGAGAAGCATGAGATTCATCTCCTCCAACTTCACCCATCAGAAAGTTAGGAATCTAGTTTAAATGTACCATCTAGGTTCTCTCTTAGTGCAAAGAGAGCTATTTACAGATGCCTGTCTTGAGATGTAATCTGTAATTCTCTGGTAGCATCTATATATCTCCCTTGAGTACAAAGCCTTGAGTCAGACTCAGTGGGTTAGACCTTGGGTTAGACTTCAATGACTAACTTTGAGATGGATCCAACGATGACTAGCTTAGCTCCGAAAACCTATTTTTTAAACAGCAAGGTTAAGTGAGATAAATCAAGCCTTTTGTGTGAATCACTATCAAAAATCTACAGGAAAAAAAAAAAAGCAGTTTTGACAGGAAATTTTGACCAGCATATATATCCCTGATTTCAGTAAGACCAGGGTGTAATTCTGCACCTTTCTGGTTCTACATCACCCACCAGAGCAGGGCTCCTGCTGATGAATGGTAACACAGTATGCTTTTCTCATAAAATAATAAACAATTAAAATAGCATCAATGTCCTGATGAAGTATTCCCTAAAGCAAAAGTGACATAACAGCAACATTTAGATGCAGTTTCTCTTTCCATTGTACATAATGTACACCAACTCTGTACAGCTTACAAGTGCACAACTAGAAAATGTTAACCTCTCTGCAAAAGCCAATCTTGCAGTTGTCCCATTTACAGAACTCCCACTTCACTGGAAGTTGTATATGCAAGGGAAAACCCAAACAAACAAAAACCCAACAACAACAAAAAATCCCCAAACCGCCAAAAAAACCATAATTACATCCTTCTCCTTCTGTAGTGTGAAAGAAAAATAAACCTGGATGTGAATTTATACAGCAGAGAGTATATTAGAAAACTAACCTACTGTGTAACATCTCAAGTGTTGGGTTTTGCCCTGTCAAATAACTGGCAAAAACAAGATGGGAAATGAGATAATAGCACTGAGATTTTTGTTTCTGAGAACACAGTAAAATTAATCCCTTTTGTAGGTACCCAAACAAGAAGTTTTGTTCTAGTTATACCTTCAGGGTGCCTGTTTCATAGATGCTGCATGACAGTTTGTACAACACATTTTTAACTGTTACATCCTAACATTTATTGTGTGAAGGATGTTGGGATAAAATACTGTCACTCTGTAAAGTTCCTTTTCTTTTATACATAGTAACTCTGCATTAGGGATCAAGCACAGGAGCATGATGCTGCAATTATTGAAAGCACTGAGTTTTGTTGTCAAAAGTCAGCATAACTGTAACTCCCTCCATCCACAAGAAGAGCTGTTAGCACTCAGCATCCCTTGAGTGCAGACCCAGTGTGCAAAAATGCACAGAATTACCTTTGCTGCATTCATGCTTTTTAAACTTTTTGCACTTGGTTCATTCATCCTGTTCTAATAAAGAGAATGCCTAGGACAGTGCAAACATTTTAGTACTTCTGAACTCCATTACAACAAAACCAAAGAGGAAGCAGGGCCACCATTGTCAACACCATCCAACCATAACTCTTTGAGACTGAAACTCCAGTTCTTCTCAGCCTGAAAATGCTTCATGCAAGGTAAACATGCAGTGCCTCTTTCCAGTCATAAAGTTACCACTATTTAACAAGATGTGTCTAGTATCACTTTGGCATAGATACTGTTCAGCTTCTATGCAAAACCCTCAGCAAAAGACAGAGACACTTTTTTTTACTGAATGAACTGTACTAGTGAGATGTGTTTCTACAGAACAAATTTAGCCTTGCTTCAGTCAGGTGAAGAATCCCATGAATATTTGATTTGTCCCAGATAGCCCCTTTTTGTTGACTGTGCACAGCACAAAGCACATGCCTGACTCAAGGGAGGATCTTGCCCAAAGGAGCCAAGGTGACTGAGCAGGCTGAAATAAAGGCTGTTGGTATGGGCCACAGTTGGAAACTGGGACCTGACTTTCACCAAGTCACTTCTAATTATTAGGATTAATAATTCTCAAGGTAAGACAATTATCATTGTATCCTTTATGGCTTCTTATTCTTTAAATAATAATAATGGCCTGCAGTGCCTTTTCTAAGCTATGGCTGTCAAAGGGACACTAAGCAGTTTCCAGAGAACCCTGTTTTCAGAGTTCCACCTTGACTTGGTTGCTCAGAGACTGCCCCTCAGTAGAGGCAATAATCACTGACATCAGGAGCAGGCCACCTTGGAAGGGCCACTGATGTAAACCAAGTTTAATCAGAGCTTTAGATATTTGGAGAGAAAGACTCATGAGTGTGCAAAGTTCAAATAAAAAGCCCAGGGAGTGTCATTCATATTCCACTGTGTTCATACTCACTGCCAGTGAAATCCACCTCTGCTCCTTCAAACTTCTACCAGCCAAATCAGAGTAGAAATTACTGTTTACTACCATAACAGTGAAGGAACTACACTGAAGCAAACCCCTCTGTTCCTGGAATTGAAATGCAACTGCAGAATGGCTGAGCACTGACATCCTGGCAGGCCAGTTGGCATGGGGGGAGCCTGGGCTGGATGCTGGGGAGGCAGATGGAGGAGTACCATGGAGGAGGCAGTTTAACTCTGAAGCTTTTGTCAACAGGCAGTAGATAATATTGGTGTGCATAAATTTACTATACAGAAAAAGCTAAGCTGTTCATTATTAAACAAAACTGTTGGTTAAGCCCTAAAGGATAATTAACTAATGTAATATTTCTATTTATTCTTTATCATACTAAAACCATCTCTAAATATAACTACTTGATTCTATATATCCATCCACCAATCTCTCTCTTTATCCTGGAATACGACAGTGATAATAACAAATTAATTGTACTCACACTAAGCAGCCTGAGATTTACTTAATACTTTGAAGGTCTACTTATTTGTTTTAATTGTTGGCAGATGATTCATTGAGATGGAAAAAAATCACACTTCACTGTGCAAAAATAAACTTTCTCAGAAAATATTTCCAAAACTGCAGTATAGATGCTTTTGAAGGATTAAGTACATTATAGAGATTCAGTACATTGTAGAGATTGGATTGAAACAGGAAAGAGTGAAGACAAGAAAAAAAAATGGTGCAAGTTATTCTAATGTGTGTATATGCAAAACAATGAGCTTCAAGCCATCTTATTCTGGTAATTTTACAAAGATCACCAAATCACATTGGTTGGTGAATCTTAAAGGTGAAAATGTTAGCACTGTAATCTTCATACCATTTAAAAGTAGCATTTTGCTTTCTTCTGTCAGCCTGGATCCGAGTTGAAGGAAGATACAAAGTGGATGACTAAGCAAAGCACACAATGCCACAGATTACATCATTTTTCTCCAGGAAGTAGTCATCTTTAGCCTTCTCTTCAGAAATTCTATAAGCACTTAAAAACATAAGGGATTCAGGTCCAGAATTTGGCAGAGCACCTTATCCTCTACGAAGACAAGAACATGGGAAGTTAAAAACATCCATCTGAGGGCAGACCTATCAGTCTTTACAATACTACCATTTAAACACTGTTGAGCTTTTTCATCTTGTTATCTTTCCAAACACACAATGTAAGAAACTAAGAAAATAGGGGGGAAAAAAGAACACTGTAAAAGAGAAATAAACTGCTTTTAGAATAATGTTTTAGAAGACCATAGAGCTAAGATATAAGCAACTTGGGAAGAAACTAATAAGGAGAAGCTATTTTAAAAAGCATTCTAGCCAGTTTTTGTATTTGCTTCTGATAGAAGACAGTCCCTGATCTGGCACTAGCTCAATCCCATTCAGGTTCCCCTGGCTGGTATGAATACAAAATGCTAAAACAGTAAGGAGTTTAAAAAAATCAGGATGTTAGAGAGAAATTCCAGAGAGTCCTTTGCTTTCATATTCTAGCCAGAGAAGTTCAGATTGGTTAGACAGAAGAAGGGTGCAAAGTCTGTCTCACCTGGAGGCATGGCCACAAGTGCAGATCCATGTGGAAACATTTGGGCTAAGTGGAAAACAGAAACTGGACTGCCATGTTTGCAGCTGAAAGCAGAACAGATCAGCTTGGGTAGAAGAGGATTTTAATGCAACTGCCCTCCTTCTGCTACAGTAGCACTTTGGTCAGAGCTTGTCTCAACATCCCTTGCCAGTTCTGGCCACGCTACTGGTAACCTCTCCCCAGTAAGCCAAGTAAACAGGAGTGAAAAGGGCTTGTGATTGCTCTATACACTCTAAAGATGAGCAGAGATGTGAATAAGGAACCTCACTGTTTAGGGACAGCACTGACACAAAAAAATAAAGGAGTGTAAACTATCTGAGAATAAACTTAGGACAGGAATGGGGTTTCTAAGAGCCTAAAGAGTGAGGCTCTGCTCAGCCTTTGAAGAGGTGCAGCAGGACTGATGCCCCAGCTGAATCTAAACTGGAGCTTGTTCAATCTGAACAAAGAAAACCAGTCTAGCCCAGCCAACGAGATCAGCCTAGTATCACAGTAAAAACAAGCTGGTGACTCCCCAGGCCTCTCTAGTCCTACCTCCTTGCATTACAGAAAAATGAGAGAAGCTATGCTTCTGGTGCCAATTCAGGCCACTATAGTGGCTAAAACCATGTGTTTAATGAGTTAGAGCTCTGGGCACTACACAGTGAGTAACTTTTGTTCACCTGTTCATTTTTATTTGCCAGTAAATATTGCTAGTCATGATTAGTTACAGAGGAAGAAAAGAAAAATTGCTCTCTGAAGCTCTCATTTTACAAACCTTGATAATGCTATCAAAGTTCTAGGCTCTCCTGAATGTCAAAACAGATGTAAAGAAAAATAAAAGACGCTATTGAAGTCTGGACACTCATTACCTTCAGGAAGTCACTGCAAGTACAAGTACATCTCATACTAAACATAAGAAATGTAATGATATCATCACTTGTAAAAACAATGCTGCAACTCTTATTTGTCTCCAGAGTACAAGAGGACAATTGTCTTTTACTCTATGGCTTTCTAAACATGCTTTCAACAGCATTAGCCATAGCATACCTATGGAAACACCAAGCTGGAATCAATTCCACCAACCCAAATTCTGCTGTGCCCACCTACTGCAGGAGGTAGAGAGATCTTCTTTCCAAGTTAGCTCCTTTATACCTATCTTAATGTCCCTAGGCTGTTTGATACATGTGAAATCATACAAACACAGGTTGTTGCAAATGAAATGTTAAGTACATTAACCACGATGCTACCTGGACAACAGGTGCTCTGTGGATCAAATCTGGGTGCTGAAAGCAGAGCATTCGTAAAACTTCCTTTCTCAGATTTCAAGGTAAGACTAAGTGATCAGGATTAGACCTTCAGGCAGCAACTATCTGTACAAAATTACTCACACAACACACCTGCAATATTAAAAGAAAGGACAAAAGGAGCATCATTCTGGAAACTGCTAGCCTAGTTACTTTATTTCAGTGCTTTAGCAATATCCAAAATATTTTGCTTAATGGCAGTTGCACATACTTTAAAGAAAAAAAATTATTTAAAAAGAGGGGGGGATGGAAATTATAAGAGGGGTGGAGAATAAAGTTTCAATCACTCTTATATTTTAATAGCTTGCTCTCAAATTAAATGATAAAAAAATATAAGCAGGCCAAGTCTTCTTAAAATGTGGAGCATTGACCCAACAGATCATAACTATTCCAGAGAAGTCATCGTAATCTTTCAGGCAAATATCTAGACAGTGGTTTTTAGACACATGGATTATTGACCCCAGTACACTGCCAAAAGTATTCCATCACGTCAGAGCAGAAGCCATTCATAAAAAAGTGCTAAATATTTTTATTGCATTTATGCTGGAAAAAGCCACTGTAAATACATCAGATATGTTTCTCCAATGACACATAAATTCATTTATTTTTTTCCACATGACTAAATGCACAAGAAAAGGCTGAAGACTTCTTACACACACTTTCTCTTTTAAAGGAAGCCATTAAGTTACAAGAACGTACATGAAAGTGTTAGACGCCTCAAACTTCCAAGTGCATGTACAGTCCTATGAATTATCCTTTAGAAAAGAAATATATCCCTGGTAACTTACTTTAGTTTCCACATCTGAATACCCAGAAGAACCTTATATAGCCAGTTCTAGGTCTCTGAAAGCTGTTTAAATAAAATACATTAAGCAATTCCATCGCCATAAAGTAAGCAAGAGAGAACACTGCAGATCCAAGCAATCAGCACTTCGACTTTAGTATAATACTGCACTAGATCTATTTCTGGGGGAAAAAAATAATAATAATAAAAAATACCAACAAAACCTGTCATCTGGTAAAATCTTTCCAAATTATATTTCAGCAAACCAATATCCTGTCTCTGCAACAGAGGCAGCCTCTGTTAGGAATTTAATTGCATTCAATGAAAAGTAACAGTTTTTTTCTCCAATCCTGAACTCTCAGTACCGTCAGGGGAAAGTAACAGTTTCCCATTCCCTAACAGCCAGTGCCATTAATAATCACCACAACAAAACGAATCACCTTCAAGCAAATATCTGCCCCTGATTAATCTCCATCCCACTGAATCAAATTCAGGAGAGGCAACCTGCTGCCTTGTTTACGCCTTTTGAATACGAGGAGCAGAAGTTGGAACTAAGGGGTTTGCTGCCCTTAGGGCTACCAAATATGCCTCCTGTGGCAGTGAGCCAGCTCTCCGAGGGAGGTTCCTTTGCTGTTTGTCTCGCAGCTCTTTTCTAATGGATAATTTTTAAACAGACACACACAAACACACCAGTCACCACAATACAGGGCCAGGGTTTAGGGGTTTGTCTGAGGTCCTGCAAGTATTTGTACTCAGAAGGAGGTTCACACGGTTTCATCCAGTTTCAGTTTGGGGTTTAGGGTTTTTGTTTGGTTGGTTGTTGTTTGGGGTTTTTTAATAGGAAGCGGGAGCAGGCTGCTTTCCCCAGCTGCCTGCCCCTCTGCACAGCACAGCACATGAAACACCTCAGCCTAACCAACCTAGCCTCAATTAGTGCAACATTTTGCACATATCCAAGCAATCACGAGGCAAGGATATTCAGTTCAGTCCTCGTGTGCATTGCACAGAAACCTTTAGTTAGGGCTGGAAAGAGATTTCTTAATAAAAAAAAAAAACACACCAAAACCCACAAACAAAAACCTCACAATGTAATTTACACACTGTGGAAACGCCTACAAGGAGATGAAGTACCTGCACTGGGGAGATGTTCAGTTGTTCACTTCATCTTCCGTTGACAAGGAAACCAAACTGCACTTCATTCTCCAGGAAAACCTTCCACTGCCATCGTTTGAAAATGTATTTATTTGTATATATGTATATATCTATCATCATCATCATGATAACAATAACCATCATGAAATACTGCTGGCAAAAAAATTAAAATGTCATGGTGCAAAATGTGCAAAAGTAAGGATCATGTCTTTGGCTTTCTGTTTTGCTTTGTTATCTTTAAGGAGAAAAAAAAAAAGTATTTAAAAAGGGCAACTGTAACACGCTGCAAGAAAAGTTTCACATTACACACAGGCATCAAAAACTGAAAAAGAAGAGGAAAAAAAACCCCTGCAGATTGCATTGAGTTTCAAAAAAAAAAAAAAGAAAGAAACAGGAACAAAAATAATAAAATTAACATCTTGCTCTGTGGCTTCCAGCAGTATTGCAAGACTACAAACTCTATGTAAACACTGCTGTAAAATGCATTTGCAATTCCCATCTCTTTACCAAAAAGAAAAAAAAACAACAAAAACCCTTAAAAAATCTAAAAATAAAAATGAAACACCATCAGAGAAAATCCTCTGCAAAAAGAGTTAGAAACATGCCTTTTCTCTTATCTTAAAAAATAAGCATCATATTTCACATCACTTTTCCGTGTCACAACAAAACCAGTTGCATATATAGATATATAGCTACTAAATGTATATCAGTGGAACTGGCTGGACTGGCAAGTCTCTATTATTAATATTATCATTTTTCATTCCCAGTGACTCCCGGCCCCAGCAGCACCTTTTTGCTCACAGTTTAGTAACCATCGCATGCTAGGAAAAAAAAAAAAACTTGTCATCAGCAAAAGATCAAATCCATTTAAACAATAATCAAAGAGGAAAGGGAAAAAAAAGGAAGAAAAAACCCAACAACAACAACAACAAAAATAAAAACCCAAAAACCAAAAACAAAATGAAGAGAAAAAAAAAAGGACAAAAAAAAAAAACAAAAAAAAAAAAAAAAACCAAAAAAAAAAAAAAAAAAAAAAAAAAAAAAAAAAAGGAAAAAAAAAAAAAAAAACGGAAGACAAGAATGTCAGCGGAAAGGTACTCACCGAGCGGGAGTAAAAGGGAGGAATAAAAATGAGAGTTACTATAAAATACAGTATGGCGGTGGAAGAAGGAATGAGGCGCTATTTTTTTTTTCTCCCTTTTTTTTTTCCCTCCTCTCCTCTCTAGTCTCTGCCTCCGGCAACCGCCACGTGATCCGAGAGCCGGGCGGACTCGCAGCCGGGAGGGCGCAGCGGCGGCGCCGGACGCGGACCCAGCCCCTGTCCGCGACCCACTGCAACCGCCCGGTTCCCGCTGTCGCCTATCGCCGCTCCGCGCCCGGTGCTGCCTACAGACGGAGCCGCAGGCTCTCCGCCGAGGCGCGGACGACGGGCGCGTCTTGTGCGGCAGCGCAACTTGCTCGCCGGCGCTGCGTGAAGTTGCCTCCTCCTCCCTCCTCCTCCTTCTCCTTCCCTCCCTCCCTCTTGCCTGTTGCCTTCCGGCCGCCGGTGCGGAGCAGGGCACGGAGGTGCCGTGCCATGCCCCCCGCCCCCCAACTCCCCACCGCCTGCCTAGACCAGACGCAGGCTCCGCGCCGTGCGCACGCTGGAGGTTACCCCTCCCGCCGCTCCGGTGCAGGGCGGGGGGTGCTGTGCACGGCGGCGGTACCGTGTGTGCGCGCACAGTGTGGGGCAGCCCCACCGCCCCGCTCCCAGCCTGACCGCGGGGAGGGGTTGGCGCAGGGGTTGGGCTCTTGCCGCTGTAGCTGTGTGGAGGTGTGCGGGGGGTTGCCCTGCCGCCGCTCCCGCTCCAGGGGTGCGTGTGCGCAGCTCTCGGAGCCGTGCGCTTGGGGCTGCAGCCACGGTGCCACCGTGCAGTCATGTCTGAGCAGTGCTGCTCCCTCTCCCTTTCCGGAGAGGGTTTCACACGTGCAGCTCGGAGAGAGAAGGACAGGTACCCGCACTCCCGATCTAATCGCCTTTTGTTTCTTTGGCCTCTGCCCTGCTTCATGGCTTCTTCTGCCTCCTGTTCTTCCCGTGGCAGGGCTGTCCTTTCCTGTAACAAAGTTACTGGCCTATGTGGGAAGGAAACGAAGTGTTTTGGGAGGGGTCGCTCGCCCCCGGGAGCAGCCCACACTCAAACAAGCGCAGGTGGCCCCGGGGAGACACCCTTCCAGGGTACCACAGCCGCCTTCCCTCGAGCTGGATGTCTTTGGGGTTGAGCCCCGAAGCACACGGGAGCAGCCTTGAAGCATTCCTATGGTTGGCCGGCTGACAGCTCTCTCCGTTTTTCCTTTAACAGACGAGAAATATACGGGAACAGGCTGCATGCTACTATTGCTGAGAGTTTCCTCAAGAAGCTTGAATTTCCCTTCTCAAGTCTCCTTGCCTGTCTCGTTATTAACAAGCAGAGCAGTCGCAGAGAGCAGCGGCTTGGGGCTGAGAGCAGCTTTGCTCTGGCTCCAGCAGCAACAAAACCAGCACATAGCACTGCCAGGCCCAGCGAAGGTTGTGCCCTCGCTTTGCTGGCCCCCTGAAATGTTTACAGCTAACAATATCCCCCCACAAACTTACTTCATTACTGCTCCAGCATCTGAAAGAAAAGCAGCAAGACATCTATATGAGATAAATTAACAGAGGAATAGAAGTGTGCATCCATAAACCAGGTGCTGTGATGGAGGGAGTGATCTAGGTAACACTTCCCTCCTCTCTCCTCCCCCTTTCTTCCTCACTCACTTTATTTTTAGAGCCCCTCTCTTTTCATCTGGGTCAGGAGGCAGGAGATACAGTCGGGTTATTACTCTATAAAAATTACTCTGGCCAGTCAGAGGATGCCCTGCTATATAAAAGACTGGTGAGGGCACCAGCCTGCTTTCTTCACATCCTCACACAAAGCTTTTTCCCTTGCCCTGACCATTTCTTTCTTTCTTTCTTGTCCTGTATCTCTTCCCCAGTGTTTCCAGAAAATGAAAAGAAATGCTCCCTTTCTTCTTTCCTCTCAACTTCTCTTATGAAGTATGAAAAGAACATTGGCCAAAGCTTAAAAATACATATAAACCCTTGTTTTCTTGCTTGCTTTTTATTTTGGCACAGGGCTTGTTTTTGGTATTTTGTAGCAGTCCTAGTTGTCCTCCCCCTGCAAAGTTTAGCTTTCAGGAGTAGAAATGTACATCTGAGATGTACAAAACAAGCACACAAACAAAAGAAGTCCTTAAAGATACAAAAATCTACAAGAAATGAAAATGTTTAGTGTGAAAACTCACCAACTTAATTGTACAATGTTTAACAAGGATTTCAGGTCTGGGAGAGGTGTTTCCTTGGATGATGCACTCTGATTCTGACTAGAATTGGTTAGTACCTGCAGAAATACAGTTCAATGGCTGAAGTGTTTTTTTAAAAGATATTTAACAACAAAACGTTTGCAGACTAAAACATCAATCCCATTTTGCTGTTGCTTTTCAGCTTCCATTACTGTTGATGTAATTTTGAGCATATATGTCTTCCTGAAGTAACAACAACAACAACAGAAGTTCAAGGATGGCCTTTTAGTAGCTCAAAGTTGTATACCAGATCTGACTTACAAATTTGGATCACATTAACACATAGACAGGAAACTGGATACATATATTTTGGACAATGTATTTGATGTATTATTTACTCAGTAGATTCCAAGAACTAGGAATGAGGTAAATATATGTTCTTTTTCAATGTGTATATATTGATTTGTTATACTGTAAATGAGTCAAAAAGTCATTATGACACATTGGGTAAATTTGGATGTAAACACTTGAAGGTGCAGGGCTTAGTGGCTGCTTTAAGACCCTGGGGCAGTGCAGTGAGCTTTTCCAGATCAGGTCTTAAGAGACAGAACTAAGGGGGATCCAGCCTCAGAAATTGTGACAAAATCTCTTCCTGCTACAGTTAGTATTTTAAATATTGTGAAAACAAACTGGTTCCAAAGGACTTAACCTTTGATTTGCTTAAGGAATCACCAAAGTATGCTTCTGTTAACTTTTCTACTTATAATCCATTAAGGCAAAATCAGCACTGGGGAGTAGGAGCTGCAAGAAGCTTGGCAAGAATATGTGTTTGGAATAGGTTACAAGCAAGGAAGAGCTTGGGACAGTACTGTTTTCCCAGAATCCCAGGGAGCCTCTATTCACCTTCTGGCTACTCTTGCTGGAAGTTTCATGCAAGAGCAGTAGCACACTTGATGCTGGACCAAAATAAGAAAAAGTTCAGCACAGTGCACATATTATAGCTTGGCTATGGGCATGGATCACCAAAGTATACAGTAAGAGATTGCAGTTGAAAAAGAAGGAAAAGCAGTGTCACTTAGATAATTTCCAGGGCACAAATGAGAGTGCCTGCTGGCATTTTTTAGGCTTTCCATTTTTCCTTCTGCAGGATAGCAGCTGAACTCCATTGCAACAGGACTAAAAGTTACCCTTAAAAGTAACTAAGAATTCTGGGCAGAAAACATGTGAACTAGCACTTTTCTACCTCTGCCTTGGCTACCATCACAGAGATGCTTCCTAAGGTTCCCAAAACATTGTACTTCATAGACAGTGCTCCGTGGGTTATGCTGGGCTTGCTATTCTTGTTAGTTGTGCTATCCCATCCCTGTATTTCACATCTCTTTCCCGCATCTCTGCAGTACCACTCCCTTCTCTTTCCCTGCCCTCCTGAAGCAGAAATAAACATATGCTAAGTTTACCTCATTGCCTATAAACTGTTTTTCTTGATTGCATTTAAGCATCTATGCTTTCAGCACTGGGCTGCTGATCTATGTACACCTTGCTTCAGCAATATTCTCCCCTTCCTATTGATGCTAATATGGGAGAAACACCTCTTTTTTCTGTTGTTGGTTGGTTTTTTTTACATCACTTTCACTGCACTTACACTTTCCTAAAATAAAGAAGTTTCTCCTTGCAGCTAGCGAGCAATTATTTGGAGTCTAGCACTAACATACTGCCTTTGCACAGACCTTTCAGCATGACTCAGCAGCCTGCAAGCTTGAGCTCAAGTTGCAAACAGTTACTAGTGTCTCCTAATGCACTGGCAGAAATCAGCTAAGACAGTACCAGATGCAAAAACATCAACAGTAATAATAAGAATCATGATAAAATAATTAGTGGTCTTTTCTGCAGATACAGCTGCTTGACCATGCTTTAATGGCTAATCTCTGTGTCTGTAAGCCCTTGGAGACCACCCAGGAGTTAGCCATTCAAGTTACCCAAGGTATTGCATCATTAAACTATTAGAGAGATGTCTGTATTTCTCAAACTTCCAAATTAATGCAGAGTTAGCTATCATCATTTACATCCATTTATGACTTAAATAAATTGCTATACCTTAGAGAGTACCAAACTGAACTCCACATCTTTAAAGTCACCTCCAGTTGATAAATATGAGGTATTACTTTGAAATGTATTTTTAAAGTACTTTTCATTAATAAGTTTTTCTCTGGATGTTTTTTTTTTGTTCTTGCTTTTTCTTTTTTTTTCTACAGAATCATTGTTTATTTTCACAAAATTCTGCACTTTTTCTCCTCCTCTTTGTCTTACTCTTCTTTTAAGACACTGTATTGGTCAAGATGGGGAAGCTAACTCACTTCTATTATCACCTTTTCAGCTGAAATTGTCAACTGACAGAGCACAATGTAGGTAAAAAAGTCCAGAAATAAATGAGAGAAGACTCAAAAGCAAGGCAGCTGTGTTTAAAGGAGGGCAAATAAAATATCTGTATAGAGGAATGCAATAAAAATTAGGAAATCTTCAACACTCCTGTGGCACCCTACTTAGCTTCTTCTGTCAGGTTAGAGGGGTTTTGAGAGAGAAGAGTTTTTAACTTTTGTGTGCTTTGTACTTCAGAAAGTTCAATCTTTCAGGCCCTATATGCTCTGCTTTGGAAATAATCATGAGCAGAGAACACAGCATACAACAAACTTTTATGTCCTCAAATTTACTATTTTCACTTTTATTTTCTATAAATAAACCAAAATTAAAAATCCAAGAGAATCTTGTGTATCCTAAATATATTCCTAGTTGAAAAATTGTTGCAGTTTGCTCTTTTGACTTGTTCTTTTTCTTGGAAGGGTTAATGAAGGAGTGCAACTTACAAGGAGCATGTCCTGAGTCGGTGAGTTTTGCAACATTTAAGTGTGGGAACAGTATGAGTTAAGGCAGCTTGTGATTAAATTCACTGATCTGCACTATCTCTGCTTATGGAATAATTTTCTAGATGACAATCTTTGCATAGAAAGAGATTTCTAAACATATTTTCAGAGTTTGGGGGTTTTTTTTGTGGTGAGGTTTGGGGTTTGGTTTTGGTCTGGGTTTGTTTGTTTGCTTGGTTTGTTTTGTGTTTTTTTAATTGTGATGTATCAGGCAGAATAATTATGATGGCTGGTGACTGGCACTTATGTTTGAGTGTAACAACATTGAAAGCTGAGAGAACACATTGATAGGGTTAATCAGACACAACTCTGGAAAGTTTGACTTGACAGCAAGCAGTAACTCAAGAAGAAAAGAATATGTGGTGCAGAAGACTAAGAGAGAGAGAGAGAGAAAGAAAGAAACGTTAGAAGTTTCTGGCAATTTGAGAAATGGAGAGTTTTTTTAATATGACATCTAAACAGAAATTTGGCTTTGGTAGAAACAAGGGGAGAGAAGAGCTTGGTCCTCTGTGAATCAGATCTCACCTGCTTGAATTGGATACACATAATATAAACAAACACATTATATTGATCTTTCTAAGTCTAGTTTAAGTGATTCAGCAGCCATAACGTTCCTCTCCTAGTCAGAACTCAGTTTATTGGTCAAGCCTTTGTCTCCCTAAACTTACACAAGAACAGTTCTTGCTCTTCTTGCCTTCAGCTGCCTCAGTTTTCAGAACTGTGAATGAGACATGAGTTACACACAGCATCCTCCTGTATTCCAGGGCCTTGTTCTGCATCCTGAGTACCATGTGTGAATGTTGCACGAGGTGAGGAGAGATGAAGAAAGAAATATGTGACTATCCAGCTGGTCTGTATCTTAATGCTTGTGCACAAAGACATGAAGTAAGGCTGTATAGTCAACTGTAACCCAGAAATTTCCTGAAAAAAGGAAATTATTAGCATTCCACTGTTCATAAACATTTTTCTTTGCATGCAGGAAATGCCTCTATACATAGGTAGACCTGCATCACATAACCTGATCTACCACTTTCTTTTTTTGACCTTGCATTCTAGTTATGAACAAGAGCTAATCTTAGCTAGCTGATGAGATCTGACATGATTGCAGTCCATAGCAGTATGGCTAGAGGCTAGAGGATTTTTGTGTGTGTTGTTTTATTAATGTGTTGTCCTGGAGAGGACTGGAAACATCACACAGGAGTGCAAAGCACTCACTCTCAGCCTCTAGGCAAAGTACAGGTAAAGGACTCCTTCAAAATAAAATGATATAAAATTGAACACCATTTTTGTGAGGCTTTTTTGTTGTTGTTGTTCTTGTTGCAATGGAAAGACAATTTGTAGTAGAGGATGTCTGACCTTAACATCATCTGCCCTGCAAAAATGCATGGAATTTTGAGAAAGGAGAAGCCTTTCTCTACAACTATATCAGGTGAGGGTAGTAATTTTGGACATATATATATCAGCATGCTGTGTAGCATTTATTCATTTATCCTCTCTTATTTTTATCCTGAATAACACAAACTCTTTTTCACAACCACAATTTCTTTTCTCCATCTCCTACCTTCCAAGTATCATGTTCTAGGACAGCACCCCATTGTTCCTTTGAGGAACATCAGCCTGTGAGACCACCTAGCAAATCTATCCAAGACAGATTTCCCTTCTTCCCCTTTTGCAGTGCAGCTGAGCTAAGATTTTTCGGGGTTTGTGTTTGGCTTTCTCCTACAGCAAAATCCCTGCACTGCTGCTGCTCTTTGAGCACCTTGCAGCTCCTAAATGACTCATGCAGCACACTCCTTTCCCTCTAGCCAACACGGAGAAAGCCTGGAAAACTCTGCTTGGGAATGATCCTCCTTCTGGCTTACATCACAAACCACCTCCATTACAGGATAATGCCCAAAGGCACAATCCAGCCTGAAATACATACTCAGCGTGAGGCAAGCAGATACAATTGCTCTTAAGAGAAGTTATATACCTGGAATAATCTGTACTTCTAAACCCAGATCTCTTTCAAGTCTCTCCCTTTCCAGGCTTTAAAAATTTGTTTTCTTTTCTGGTAGATGCCAGTAACTGGCAGTTATTGTGTTTGATGGGAATGGACTACCTTACAAGCAAATGGAGACAAGATATACAAAGTCATACAGACAAATCCCATTGTTTCCTATAAGATTAAAGAAGGAGTTTAAGCACAAATAAATCTTGGAAAAGACCATGAGTCTTTAAATCTGCCAGCAACTTTAGACAGGTGATTGCTGCAAAGACCACTGATAATTCAACCTATCTTCTGCTTACCAACTATAGCCCAAATAGCACCTCCCTCAAAATCTGTAAATTTGCAATGTGTGTTCCAGTTTAAAAAAAAAAAAAAAGAAGATAATAAATTGTCCATGAAATCACCGCTTCTGTAAGAACCTGGGGTAGTCTGATCTTCAAAAACTCCAAGTGACTGTTGTTATGGGTGGCAATACTTCTGACAATCAAGACCATGCTGCTGAAGAGCATTACCAATTTAGATATGGAAAAGCCTGCACCATTTCTGTTAAAACACACCTCACTGTGCAAGAGGGATAAGTTTGTGCTCACCCTGCAATGGGTAACTTTGTTATTGTAATAACAGTCAAAGAAACAAGCACTTAGTTGCTATGTAATTGTGTTTTGAGTGTGCTTGCTTTGACATATACAATGTCTCCATGCCAGAGAACAAAAAGTTTCTTGTAGAAATAAATAATAAAAGGAAAAATAAGAGAATGGACTCACACTTGTGTTAAAGTTTCACTTCTCCCCACCAATCTAGCAGATTTACTATCTTTCTTCTTTTTATATTTCCCACATAGTAACCCATTTCCCCAGTTTCACACACTGGATGAGAACATTTTGAACTGGACAGGCTTAAAGCAAAGCCCAGGTATGTGTTAAAAAAAATGCATAATCACACCAAAGAAGTAATCAGAAAATCAAGTATTCAGGTGAGGGCTGTCTGCACCCTACAACTGCTAGTGCATGACACTCACTACATCTGCTCAACCAAGTTCTGACTTTAACTAAAGCTGAAGAGCTAAGCCTTGGCTGGGAAATGAAACAATGCTAGGGAAAGTTTATAGCTCAAACACCCATATTGTTAAATTATTAGCTCAACTTTTGGCTCACACTAGGCAAACACTTCTGAACAACTCCCAGAGACAGTTTGGAGACCTGGTTCTGGGGCACCTTTGGTGAAACAGTACACCTGCAGACAAAGAGGACAAAGTTTGGTACTAGCAGTGATTAGTACCTGCAGAGAAGAAGGAAGACTTAGGGTGGAATGGGCTTTAGCTCCCCTACTGCTGCCCAGAAAGGCTGTGGAGTCTCCTTCTCTGGAGGTACTCAAAACCCGTCTGGACGTGCTTCTGTGTGACCTGGTCTAGGGAATCCTGCTGCGGCAGGGGGGTTGGACTAGATGATCTTTCGAGGTCCCTTCCAACTCCTAACATTCTGTGATTCTCTGATTCCACAGACCAAACAGCACTGACCACTGCTTCACTCTGGTCACTGCACTGTCACCAGAAGCTCAGCTTTCAAATCCCAAATGAAGTTTCACATGCTGATGGAATATGATTCCATCCTCTTTGCCTTCCAGGCTCCTCAGCTCTTACAGAACTTTCATCCTATAGAAGGCCTTGGACAAAAAAGAGAAAAGGGCTTTAAATTATTTGAAATGCCTGCATGCCAGCACTTAACTGTTAGGATACCAGGAACCTGTGGCTAATGACGAGTCATGTTCATTGCTAGGAAATTTTTGAAGCCCATATTGTCCTAATTAAATTGGGAAATGCCTTGCAGCTTTAATAGAATATTTTAGATAATTTTCAGTTCTATTTGGATACAAAACAGGAGCACAAAGTGAGAAATATTGCAGATTACTAAAAGGTATTGTTTTTTCCTAGAACTTTATTTAAAGAAGAATCTTTCCTCCTTTGGCTTTTGAAACTCTGAGCATGCAATATTTTTCTCAGCAGCAGACCTGCTCAAGTACAAGGGAATGTCTAGGAGAAATTGTTCTTCATTTCTGAAGATACACATGGGAAATACAAAACTACAAACAAGGCAACTTTGGAGGAGGCAATCATTGATAGCCCTGGTTTTAGAGGTTTTTAAGGGGAAGGCATAATTACAGATTTTTACAGGAATGCTAGTTCTTAGCCACCATCTACCATATCAAGAAAGTCACCTGCAGTGCAATTGGTAATACCAGGATCATAGCAATACCACAGTGAAGCATTAAATCAGTACCAAGAAAATGGTAATTAGGTGAAATTAGTTATACAAAGGGAATTTAGAATTAAGAAAGTAGCCTAGTAATTTAATTTCTTTTTTTTTTTTACTTTCTCACACTTGCCTAACACTTTCCCCCTCTGTATTCCACAACCTGACTACAAGTTAGAATAAAATGTATTTCTATTCATATATTCCTCTCTCATCTACAGACTGTCTTACTTACACTTTCAAAAAGGAAGTTTATATTCTTGGTTTATAGTGATGCTGATAGGGAGCTGCACAGCAGCACAGCAAGAGTAATACAAACCCAGGAGAAACCAAGTGGGTCCTGGTGAGCATTTTTATGAATCAGAATGACAAAAAGAGAGGGAGGAGAAAAGGAGGAAATGTAGAAAAAATGAACCAGTCTGAAGATTACCAATTGTAATACTGTTGATAATATAAAAATATCTGCTAGAAATACTAATTATTGATGGCTTCTAGAATCAGAATATAAGCATTCATATCATTTGTAGCAACAAATAAATCTGTGCTCTGTAAATGTGATGTTCATTTGTCACAACAAACTAACATTTCCATCCCCTGTCTACACACTGTAATTGTTTGCATGCACAAATCATAGGCTGTGATTGTTATCTGATATTAAAATCCTCCCATCATAACAAAGCTTAACAGCAACAGAGAAAACAATTTAACTTTGAATGTAAGCAGCACATACATTTTTACATGCCCATTTTCTTTTTATAAGAGAAAATAGTGCACATACACATAATACTCAAAGAAAAAACCCATACCCTTTAAATCATAGAATCATCAGTGTTGGAAGGGACCTTAAAGATCATCTATGTCCAAGCCCCCTGCCTGGCAGGGACACCATCCACTAGATCAGGTTGCCCAGGGCCCCATCAAGCCTTGTCTTAAAAGCTTCCAGGGATGAGGCTTCCACAGCCCCTCTCTGGGCCCTGTTCCACTGTCTCACCACCCTCATAGTGAAGAATAATTTAAATCTGTAGGAAACAAAGATTCTTAAAAATAACAGGAGTCTCTGTGTTTTGCAAGCATTCATTAAAGTGTTCTTCACAGAAGCAGCAGTATTGATTTGGAGTTACTGCTTTTGTTAGTAGACACTACTTATGTTATTAGAAATTTGCAAGAAAAGTTTCCAGCTGGGTGTAGATCCCTTTTGGCCCCACTACTACTTCAAGCTGTGGGAGGAATTTTAACCAATGCAGATTGCTAATAACTTTTCCAAGGTGAAAATACTCTGATAGCTTCATCAATATGTAAGATAAGATCCCTACTTTTTTTAAAAGAGTGTGAAGTTTCAGGGGAAAGAGTGATGGAGTAGAGGGCTAAAAAAACAAGCAAAGCTTTTCTCATGGTCATCACCAAATACAAGCTAGATCCGATGTTATTCTGGCAAGTCTGATGTGATGGTACCAGCTAGAAAGGATTAGTGGTGATGAGCAGACACCTTGTAGCTGGCAGACTTCTCATTGTGTAGCCAGATCAGCATATAGAAATTCACTTTGTTTTCAGACAAAAAGATCTCAAAATGTAATGGGAGAAAGAAATCCAAAGAACATTTGGAGAATCATAGAATCATCAGAGTTGGAAGGGACCTTAAATATCATCTAGTTCCAACCCCCCTGCCTGGCAGGGACACCATCCACTAGATCAGGTTGCCCGGAAGGTTGAACACTAGAGGCAGAGGTTTGAGTTTGGATAATAAGTTAGTAAAGAATCTGAAAGATGGTTTAGAAAGTATATTTTTTTCAACCTCTTTTTCAACATTTTTGAGAGAGAGGGAGAAAATATACCAAGTATTAGAGGGCAGGGAGAAGCTGCAGGATACATAGATGAAATCTGTAAGAACTGGAGGAAAAAGGGTAGAGAGTTAAAACCAAGAGGAAGTCATGGATGAAAATATGGAAGAAATGCTTGAGAAAGTCAAAGGATCAAAAAAAAAAAGTTCTTAGATTAGAAATTGCCTGCAGTGGGAGAAGTGAAAGATTTTAGGTCAGGCCATAGGCAGTCCCACTAAAGTGAGTATGGAAAGGAATTTTTGAATTAAAAATTCAAGTAACAGAAAAAAAAGTTGGTAATCACAGAAACTATGTTAAAGTTTTAAGAAGATAAGGAGTGCTGTGGAGGATACTGACCTGATAGTAAAAATGGAGTGTGCCTCACTGAGGTAATATTCCTCTTGATAATTTTCCAGAGATTGCCTGTTGGCATTTTTGGAAGGGTAAAGTAGAAAGTAATAGGCTGTAAGGTATTCATCTGTGTCTGCTGAGATTTCATATGGTCTCAGAATATGCATAGTGCTTAATAGACTTGGTCAGGAGACAGGACAGTTGGCAACAATTAAGGAGTTGGGAATACAAGTTGCCTCAGTAATGTCTGTGTTGTGTAGCTGTTAGTCATTGAATTGGCAAATGGAAGAGTAAAAGAAATCTAATTCTATTTGATTTATGAATCAGTAACTCCTTACCACAGCAGCTGAATCCCTTAAAATATTTAGATTTGCTTTTGTAATCTGCTCAAAGACTAAAGCTCTCTATTGTCTCCCCTTTCCTGAAGACAATGAACAATCATAAAGTATGTCTCAGGAGTATCTGTAATTCCCAGAGTTTGAGCCTGCATAAAGGAGAATAAAAAGCCTTCTTCAGCCTGATAGAAGCCCCTCTGAATCTGTTGGCTGAATGCAAAATAAGTGTGCATGGAGAAAGGACCACTCTTTAACTGTGTTTTCAGTGAGGATTGCGTGCTGGCTTACATGTCTGTTGGCTTCACAAGTAATTTTAGCTATTTATGCATAGATGAATACATCTTTACAGAGAAAAAGAAATACAGTGCATGTCTTTGCAGCACATATCCTGCATCTGTGAACAAATTCAATAGCTCTTTTTTTGTTACGGTATAATTCTTTAAGATTGTTTACTGTAATTAGTCCTTCAAATCTTCATTGCACAGAAAAACATGCAGTATATTTTTGTAACCTGCCAGTGCATTGTACTAAATCTTAGAGGGACTGAAAGATTGTTAGATTATTAGAACAGGATGAAGAACACAGCATGGAAATGATGTTCAGGTGCCCCTCTCTGTTTCCACACACCAATTTTCCATGATCAAATGAACCATGCACGTTGGCTGCAACTGAAGTTGTCAGGAGAAACAGCATCTTCAGTGCTCCCTACCCTAATTAGCACTGATTTGTCACAATAGAAATACAGAATCACAGAATCATTAAGGTTGGAAGAGACCTCTAAGATCATCAGTTCCAACTTATCACCACCATGCCACTAAACCATGTCCCTGTGTACCACATCCAGATGTTTTTTGAACACCTCCTGGGATGGTGACTCCACCACTGCCCTGGGCAGCCTGTGCCAATGCCTGACAACACTTTCTGGGAAGAAATTTTTCCTGCTATCCAATCTATACTTTCCTATTTAGCTTTTTCCTACTATGTGGACTGGAATCACTTCTGGTATTATATAGTAGCAGAAATTGGGGGATGTACAGCCCAGGAAACTGTTTACTTCCTTAGGGATTATCAAGGACCCTTGGGAATAGTAGCTTTTGTGTTTGTAAACAGGATTTTTTCAGTAACTCTGTGTGAGATCCACAGATAAGATGGTAACTCTTTTCAGGGACATGAACAACCAATGTTTTCTTAATTTGAAATATTGGAAGTGCTGCTGCTGTACACTCTTTATTTGGAAATGAATCCTCTAACATAGCTATGTCTACATTTTTCCTTGCTTTGTCATAAACATTGGCTAGGGACTCTCAAAGATAACAGAAACTATAGCCTTTATTTAAGATAGTGCATAACTAAATACACTATGCATAAAACTTGAAGACATTGAATACATCCAGAGCACATCAATATTATACCTTAAAGCACTTTCTGTACTTGCAGCACACTAATTTCTCTTTATGGGCAATTGTGTTGGGGTAAGCTGGACACAAGTGGTGTATGACAGAAGCCAAGACAAAACCTTAGTCTTCCCTCCAGAAAGGGGATGTGACAAACAAGCAATGCCCTACTCTGTATTTCCATTCCTTGAAGAGCAGAGGAAATAAAAGATTATGAACTCTTCACCACCTGAGAAACCTCATCTTGAGACTTTGGGAACCCTCCTGGTATGTGCTAACATTGCAGCTCTCTATTATGTGAAGCCAGGCAGCTGAGCCAAGGTAATGACAGCTTCTGCAGAAGGGCAGTGAGGAAGGTGTCACATCTGGCTCCCAGGTCTTCCAAAGGTGCTGTCAGAACTTGGAATTTAATCTGAGATTAGCACTTAAAAATTCTCAGAACTCTAGAGTCAGGGTTTAGGCTTTGCAAAAGTGAAGCTGTGCAATAGTTTGAAAGCTCAGTGGTCAAACCCAAAAAGCTCAGACTTCAGCCTAGCACAGCTTTTAATAATGTTTGTTTCTAATTTCAGTAAATGCATAGTCACATATATATGGTTCCTGACTGAATGGGTGTATTTTCCTGATTATAAGAACCAGTAAATCAGTTAAATGAATTAGCATGATATATAAAACTTTGGAATGATGTTATTCATGAGGCAACTGCCTCTCCTCTGTGTGCAGAATATGCTTGTGACAAGAAGGAATGATCAAAGACAGCTCAGCTATGTATAGATCAATGCCTGAAGTTCCCAACTGTAGTGAACAGTCTCTGAGAAACTGAGCTCTCTGCAGGAAAACAAATAAGTTGAGGCTTATTCATGTACATTTTAAAGTTTTAATGAAAGATGGATTTGTTTGGATTCCTTTCTTCTTTAAATTTTATTAAGCATTTTAATAAGCACATATTTATTTTGCTTTATGGAAAAGAAGGAACAGCTTGTGCTCCTTGATTGGCGTACTTTTGATGATAGAATGTCAAAATTGGATAATAATTTCTCTAAATGTGTTTATCAAGTCTTTACAGATGCTTTTTTTTTTTTCTTAAGACAGCTTGTAGTGGGAAAACAAAGCTGGATGTTTGCAAATGTCAGTAAACGTCTGGTGCTTGTAGGAAGGTTTCAGATTGCTGAGTTTTGTAGCTTGAATTTAGCTGTGATGTCCTGAATCAGTGATGATGGGCATATGTACTCAGACAGCTAAAGTGGAATAGTTTGAAAAATATCATTTCATAAAAGCACTAGACAATATGAATAAATAAGCTGAACAGTTTTTCAGTACATTTACTTTTATGAAACTTTGCAAGCACTGATCAGGTCTTAAATTCAAGATAAAAAGTATTCTTTCTATGCAGTCTTTGACTTATGCCCATTTTTTGATTTCCTTTATTTTAGCTGTCTGAAAGAGATAGCTGCCACCTCATAAAATGCCATGTGTGCAATCCTCACCTTTGGTTTTATTACTGCCTCTGTAAAACATGAAGTTGAATATTACTCTGTTTTGATAAATAGTATAGAAGCAGCTTTCCACCATAACTGAAATGGAATTTGGCCTGGTGCAAATGTAAGCAGAGGCTGGCTTGTTTCTTTCAAATAAATCTCTTGTTTTCTGGTGTTATACTGATCTATTAAACCTATGTAAAGTATTTACTGTCTTCCACACCAAGTTCACTTTCACAGACTATTAGTTTCTAACACACTACTAATTCTTAGATCTTGGCATTCATGGTGACACTACTGGATTCAAGAGGGGAAAACATTAGGAGACAAGGAGATGAACCATGAGATTTCCATTGTGTGGAACTTTTTTCCTTTGGACATGGGGCTGATGTGTCTCATAACTACACTTTTCTATAGGAGGCTTCCTACACACTTATTAAATGCTTGAATAAGTGAAATGGTTTAGTAACTGCTGACTATTGTTCATTCAATTCACCTCATTCTAATGGAAACAGGATTCAGTCTGCCAAAGTTCTATATTCCTGTCCAGAACTTTTGGGATTTTTTGTGGAAAGGTGCAACTGTGCAAACATCATAATGATAAAATTACATTGGTTTAGGTAGAGATAAATTGTTATTTAAAATATTCTCATTTTACAGATTCTCACTCTAGTCCTTTTCTGTCTTCTACTCAGTCTGAATTACAATGGAGTAAGTCTAATTTGCATGAGCAAGATTAATTGAATCACTCCATCATTTTCTTATTGTAGTACTTCTTGTTTGTTAATATAAGTTAATGGTAACATTAATGGTAAGTTAATGTCTATAAAATCACACAGATGGTGAATAAAACACTTAAGGTTCTTGACTGAAGCTGTTGGAGTTAGATATAGGTTCTTTGTAACTCCTGTAATAGATTGTCCAATTCATCAACACTCAAACAGTAGAGGAGTCAAAGGGGATAAATTAAAACAGGACAAGTTGCTAGAACATTAAAAAAAATAGTAAGTGGAGTCTTTAGAAGTGGGGTTTTTTTGTTTTCAGCTGGAAGTTAAAACAAAAGTGCTTGCATTGCTGAAGAGAAGACAGGATTTAATATGACCCTCTTACAAAGTGTTTTTCCAAGAACAAAGAGTCCTTGGATAGTGCCATGGAAATCTACAGAATACTTCAACCTGAACCTTATAACACTGCTTACATGGAGAGGTTTGGTAGTTGTTATGTTTGTTAAGAAACTACCTGATCACATTCCAAGAAATCCTGGAGCAGCTGAATTTACTCTGGCATTCTGATCTATATAAATCTTCTTACCTCCTCCTCCCTTCATGCAAAGCTGAGTGTATACACCAGCCTTTACTGGTGAAACCTCTAGGTCTTTTATTGCCTCCTTTGCCAGACAAACATCTATCCTAACATTTTGTTCCTCTTGTCTGTTTCATCTTGTGAGAAGGCCTGGAAGATGGGTGTGGGAACATGCTGCTTTGGTTTAGTCCACAAGACTTCTGACAGTGCTCATTTCTGGACCAGACTATAGGACCCTTGCTGTCTTTCAAAATGGATAATGTGTTCATAAGAAATCTTTGAGCAGATCTCTCGTCATTTACTACAGTTTGGCAGCCCATGGGAAGTCCCCTGATTTGGTATGAACTTGCTCCTTAATTTGAAGACAAATCTGTTGGATATTAACTTTTTCTGCTCTGGGCCTTTGGGAAGTATGTGAGAAGAAATTTTCTTTAGAGAATGGGAAAAGTTACATTAATTTTCTTGTTTGGTTATCTTTTGTTATGGGAGTTAAAATTAAATTGTTGGCTTTATAATGAATATGTGATTTCTTGTTAAGTCTATGGCAAGGATGCCTAGAGCTTGAGATAAGAGCTTTTGAATATTATGTACAAATCAAAAGCAAATGAACTAATCAAATCAAACAAAACCAAGGAAATAGGCCCTCACAGAGGACTGGAAGCAAAACAAGCTTTATTTCCTCCAAAACTACCTTCTAGTTATGTGGAAGTTCATTTTTCTTTCTTTTAAAGATGAAACCTGAGGGTTGCTAATATGCAAACCAAAAGCCAGGAACCAAAGCTAACCTCATATATTAACTTGAGGATATTTACCAGATTTCTGTCAGAGACCAGAGGGAGATTATTCACAATATCTGAATGGATTTAATTTATTTAGCTGCTTAGTGTTGGTAAGTCACATAGCTCTGATCTGCTGCAGCAGAAAGGCAATGTGCAGGCAGGGCACTGGTAGGGCTCTTAACAAAACCCCAGGAGATTTTCTTGTTCTCCCAGGTCTGCTAGGAAATGTAGACTTATTCAGGGCAAGCCACTTGTCTGGGTGTCTCAGGTTTCACCAGCTATGAGACAGGATGAATAATATTAGATGTGGCAGATCTATTTTAAAAACTACACAATTCACCAAGAAGGCTCAGATTCAGAGGACTCAAGCTACTCACAAGCCTGGGTAGGATTCAACTAAATCTCCACCCAAAAAAGACTTTATGTCATAATAAATAACCCAATACATTATTAAACATCAATAACTCAGCAACTGATTACAATCTAAAATAAAGAAGGCCTAACATGCCTGAATTTACAATGAAATGATGAATTTCAGGGTGGCACAATTCAATTGGTTGTGTTTTGTTTTGCTGTTGAGGGTCACTCACCTCCTCTGCCCTTAATTTTTAGTCACTAAATTATTTTGCAAAAGAGATAAACATTGAGATCCTTTAAATGACAATTTGCATGGGAAAAGAATGCTTTACTATTGCTGCCTCTGCCTGAACTGAAACTGGGAACAGACTTTATGGCACGAGTGTGAGAGTGGGGAATGAAATGACTCTGTCACACTGGGGTTCTTTATCTCCCCAGTATATGACATCTCCAATTAGGAGTTTCTCAAGGCTTAACTATGTTTTTCACTAAAATTGAGCAGAAGAAGACTTCAGTTGCAGGAAGTTTGGGAATATTTGGTCCTTTTTAAGAATATGAGGACTTTGAGGACCCCCCACACAGGAAAGTCTACTAAGGGGTAAGATGGCAGCCCAAGAAAGAAGAGCTGTTCACTCATTAACAACTTGAAATGTGTTGCTACATTGTCTTATTTTTTTGTATTTCCTTAGTAATTATTTATTAGTTTCAGTGCAGTAGCATTTACAAAGATTGAAATAACTGCATGAATTAAATCCTTGCCCTGGTTTTGGCTAGGATAGAGCTAATTTTCCTTCTTAGCAGCCAGAATAATGTTGTGGTTTGGATTCCTATTCAATTTTATGCAGACAGAACTCCTATACTAGCATAATTTTTATACAGTATCTGCACTTTGTCAGCAATAGATTTGCCATATCTGTTGGTAATAGCTTTTAGTAACTTTGGAGTTGTCATTGTTCTAGAAGTATGTATTACTCATTAGGAATCTTTGAACTGTTAAAAACTTTTTTATCTCATAGCTTAATACAAATATACTTTGAACATGTTCAGTTATTTACTTTTATCTAGCAAGGGAAACATTTTTTACACAAAGTAAATTGTTCTTATAAATATCTATTAATTTCCTTGGAGAATCATGGTTGCTCACAGACTTCTGATCCTTTGATTTTTTTCCTTTCATGAGTGTATGCTTCTTTCCTTAGAATTAAAAATTATCAGTGTGGTTGGAACCATTAGGATATTTTTCTGTGTGGCAGCAGAAAATATTTTCTACATTTCTTCAGTTCATTTGTTTCATTGCTTAATACTTCAAAGGCAGTAGCAGCTCTGAGGAATCATTACAAATCAATTGATAACATTGCACAGTAAGATTTTGGATTGTGGAAGTGAATTGTATCAAAGCTAAAACAATAAAAGTCTATGGACATACTGGAGAGAGTCCAGAGAAGGGCCAGGAGAATGATCAGAGGACTAGAGCACCTCTCCAATGAGGACAGACTGAGAGAGTTGGGGTTGTTCAGTCTGGAGAGGAGAAGGCTCCCAGGAGACCTTCTTGTGGCCTTCCAGTATCTGAAGGGGGCTACAGGAAAGCTGTAAGGGACTTTTTAGAATGTCAGGTAGTGATAGGACTAGGGGGAATGGATGCAAACTAGAGGAGGGGAGATTTAGATTAGACATTTGGAGAAAGTTCTTCACCATGAGGGTGGTTAGACAGTGGAACAGGTTGCCCAGAGAGGTTCTGAAAGCCTCATCCCTGGAAGCTTTTAAGGCCAGGCTTGATAAGGCTCTGATCTAGTGGCAGGTGTCCCTGCCATGCAGGGGTGTTGAAACTAGGTGATCTTTAAGGTCTCTTCCAACTCTGGTGATTCTATGGTTGTTTGTGAGTCTTAGTGTGATCTCATTGCAAATAGCTAGAATATAAATTTCTAACTACAGTGACAAATTATTAATATAAAGTGAATTTTGGACACGATCTCAATGTAAGATTACAAAGAAAAAGTGTTGTCTGACATCTATAAAGACAACATCACAAGTGCAAAACACATTTAGTGTAACTCTGCTGAGTGTATTTAATAATTACTGCCAGTTTCAAACAGAAAGATAGAAATAGTTTACATCATCTGTGATGCAAGAACTGCAGCCTGGATCATCAGGGGCTTAAGAAGAGCTAAAAAAACTTCAAGGTGAAAAAGACTTCAAAATAATTTTTTCTAAAGTACCAGAGAAAAAAATAGAACAGCACACTGTAACCAGTCTAGTTAGTTTACCATTGTGGTCACATATTGAGAGGAACAGCAATGGATAAGCTGAGGAATAACATCTGAGTCCTTCTGATCCCCTCAGCAGAATCCCAGGCTCATTTCTCAGACTATCAGGAATTCACTTGATAATATACAGACATCTCCTTCTGTAACTAATACAAATCTGATGAAGAGTCAGTGAAGCCTTAGGCAAGACTCATAAAAGTTTTTGATTACTTTCAAAATAAGTCTACCAAACCATGCCTATTTCCACTTTGGGTGGTAAGAATGAGCTTAGCACAGCCACCCCAACAGTTAGATGGTTCCACCTACTTTATTGTCTGGGCTTTCCTCCAAACTCTACCCATTGTTTCTTAGGGAGCACAGTACTAAGGCACAGACATCAATAAAAGCATTTACATTGACTTCTGAGACATTATGAAGTTGCTTCAGCCTCAAACCTTAAACCAACCTTAAATCCAGGAGTAACTTACACATTTGCACTGCCTCCCCCAACTCAAGTATGAACATGTAGAATGAACTCTCTCTCCCAATTTGTTTGAACATGGACCCTTGCTCATGATCACTGGGCTGTGACTGAGATCTGGGTTGCCATGGTGATGTGACCTCCTGAGAAGGCCACAAAAGTTGCTCAGCCCTAAAGAAGAAAAAAGCCTACACCAGAAGAAGAGGTGAAGGAGGAGTCACTGTGACTGTGGGGGAGAATGACCACCAGAGCCCCTAAAAAGCCCACTGACCCATTTCTCAAAGATTCTGAGACCTGCAACTGGCATGCACAGCTAATTAACATGTGATTAGCATGAGAAGCAGAGAGGGGAGGAGGCAAACCACCTTTTCCCATCTTACATGCAAACGAACTGAGATACTTATGGTGCAGCACAAAGAACTGGGGAGCACACCCCCCATCCTTGGGCTGGACATTGTGGAGGACATTGCAGAAGACCACTGAAGCCTCTGTGAATGATGCTGGGGAAATAATTTCCATCTTTTTTTCCTTTCTTTTTCTTTTTTTCCCCTTTTCTCTGTCTCTCTTAGATTTTTAAGTAGGAAAATCAAGGCTGCAAAACAGACTAGTGATTTCCACCAGTCCTGGCTATGGGAGTAAAATCTACATCACTTTTGTTGCCCATTTGGTGTCATTTCACCTTAATGTACCCTGGGGAAATTTCCAAACCTCTTCTTGGAGGCTTTGCCCTGGGTACACTTTCAGGACATAACAATTAACAACTCTCTCTTTCTAGAAGTCACTGAAAAAATTGCCACTTTGTACCGTACTGCTAATGCTTCATATATTTGTGTTGATTTTTACTGCAACTTTGCACCTCATTTACAAGAGGGATTTCTTATTTCAATTTTTCAGACCTTAAAAAGTCAAGAAACAACTCTGCAGTGCTTGCATGAGGGTCTGCTAAACACAAGTGTTTGCTAAAGGGAATGAAGCCTACAGCTTCCACTGCCTAAAAGCTAGGAAGTTATGGAAATTGAATGTCAGTCAAGAGATATTCCTTAAAAACTGTAATTCTGGGGAACAATATTATCAGTTCATATTCTGAGAAATCAGTCTGTCAGATCCTAGAGGAGGAGATAAATAACTTTCTGGGAACAGGCTGCCTGAACACACAAATGACTTGAGAACTTCTGTGTCATAGTAAAGGGGAATGTTTCAACTTTCAGAAGAGAAGCATGAAAATTTCCCACTTACCTAGTAGCTCAAGAATCTTTGGAGTTCTGAAACATATTCTTTTCCTTCATATTATTATTTAAATTTCCAAGCAGACATAATGATCTACAAAGGTGCCACAGAGTCTGAAATAAATAAGGCAAAACAAAAGAGATTAATAAAAATGGAGTGGGTTTTTTTTTTCCCCCTTCTTAAAAAACTGTTATTTTTTTGATGGACTATTACATTTCTTACATTGCTCATAAGTAGAGAGAGTCCTAAGTGAGAATTCTAGATATCATTTCCCCAAAATTGTAAACTGAGTTGGAAACCTTGTGGTTCTCCCCTCCAGTATCAGTGGAAGCGTATCCAGTTCGATTGTTGTATGCTAGCTACCACATGACACACTTCAGCATTTTCTTCAGAGTGCACAGGCAGATTGTTTGTCTTCCTCTGAAGTGTCTTCCTTCTACCTCTGCTCTAGTGGGACTGAACCTCTTTTGGCTTGTTGTTGCTATTCTGGGAAGCTTGTCTGAAGGAATATACTGTGCTTACTGCTTTGTGCTGCTGCTGTTCACAATAATACTGCTCAAAGACATCCCTGAGACTGTGAAGTATTTCTGTGTTGTGTATTTGTGTCTGCCTTTGCTACTGAAGCATCTATGGGATGTTGTTGTATGGAAGAAAAGGCTGACACAGAGATAATTTCAGACAATCACACTGACAAAAAGGGTTAAATCTTGCAGCTGATTTATAATTTTCAAGGAGAAGAAGGTAAAGACTGGAGCTAAATATTTTTTTTTTCTTTAATTTATATTCTAATTCACCTGTAGCTACTCAGAGTGAATGAATCAACTCATTTTAGGCTTTGATTTTGCAACTCTTTTGTGCCTGGATGACATTGCAAATTCCCACATGCTGGAAAAATATATTTACACAGATACAAGCTGTGAATCTTTATTTTTAATTTATGATACAATAGCAAATAGATGTTTGAGTATAATCTGTAATGATTTGGATGACCCTATTTCCTAACATCCTGTCATATTTTGGAAGCGTTCTTTTCCCTAAGACTTTCACACTTCCAGTCCATTTCCAAATGCATATTGTTGTTTCTTCAGCTCATACTTTCTAACCACTTTCAAGGCTCAGACATCTTTCAATATATTAACATCTTTTGTCTTAATGGAGATATGGAAATGTTATATTAAGCAGTGACTAATTCCTAAGTTGTCAGAAAAGAGCCATAATCTATTTCATGCCTTGATGAGGCAGCAAACTATTCATTTGGCTTTCTTTCACTTGTTTCAGATAAATTTATATCAGATATAGAATCTGATCATTTTTCATTCTATTTTTCTCAACATGGGAGTTTTTCTAATATTGTCTTTGGTGATGCTTTGGTCTGAGAATGAGGTGGTAGATGTTACAGCAGCAAACAGCAATGAAATCTCAAAGACTATTCTACCATCTGGACCTTACTGGTGTGCAATATCATTCTTCCCATAAGCACACTATATCAGATTGTGAAGTTGGTCACAGCTTTCCAGTCACCTGCACATACCCAAGTAAATATGAGATTACCTTAACAAGTGAAACTAATAATGTAAAGAAATAAAATTGCATGCTGCTCCTTCTTGCCTGAATAGAGAACAATAATACAAAAAGACTGGCTGTACTATCTGGGGGTTATCTGGCCTGTGAGGTAATAGTAGTCTTCTCAGTTGGCAAAGTGGTAACAGTAAGTTTGGTGGCTGAACACTAGGCTGAGGTGGACAGGGAGTTCCTGGAGCCAGGGAAATCTGAGGGAAAGCAGAAACACCCACCAGGAACTGAGCTAGGCACCCCTGGGGAGTGTGAGTGTCCAGCAGGGCTGTGAACATGGCATGGCACTTCAGCCAGGGAGTGCCACAGGACATACTGGTGGCAGTTTGTGTGGAAGGGTCCTGCATCCTGCCTGCAGATTCAGAGCCCAGGAAAGTGCTGTAAGTCTCTGTCAAAATGGTGGGCACTCATCGAGAGCTAAACCCAGTGTTCCTACAGTGAAAGCCCCTCTGAAGCCTGATGTACCCAGCCAGAGAGACCTGGACAGTAAGGGTACTTCAGTGCAGGTGGCAGGTTACAACAAGCACCTAGACCCATCTCCTGATCTAAACATCAGTACCTGCAAAAGGTGTGTGCAGGCTGAAGATCTGTTACACCAGGTGGCTGAGTTGCAAGAGACAGTCACAAAGCTACATAGCATTAGAGAAGTCAAGATGGAGATTGATAGGTGGTTTCAAAATCACATTCCTCTAGTGGATACCACAGAAAGAGGCACTTTGGGGTCTGATGACCCAAAAAAGCAGGACTCTGCTTCATCCTCCACCTTCTGTCATCACCACCAAAAACAGATATGAAGATATAACACCTATAGACACCAACAAAGGCCTACATGGAGAAATTTCATCAGCAGCATGTAGTGGATATTGTAAAAAGTAACAACGTGTGCTTATAGCAGGTGACTGTTAAAGGACACCTGTGTGCTGACCTGACAGGGAGTCATGAGAAGGTTGTTGCTTCCAGGGACCTAAGACCTGAGATGTTGCTAAGAGAGTGCCACAACTTGTCAAGAGCACCATCTACTAGCCACTGTTACTCTTCCATGTGGACATGAATTGAAGCTGTGAGCCAGAATCTTGGAAGAATCAAGGAAGACTTTAAAACCCTAGAGGTGCCAGTGAAAAATATTAGTGCCCATGTTTTCTTTTTCTCCGTTTTACCAGTTAGAAGAAAGGGGGCAGCCAGAAAGAGACAGATAACGAATATCAGCTCCTGGATATGTGGCTGGTGCTATTGTGAGGGTTTGGGGGTTTATGACAATGAGATATTCTCTGATGACTATAACCTGTTAGATGACTCTTCCATCCTGTGGCACCATTTGCAGTTTCAAAACTCGGTTTTATTACAGGCAGGAATATAGAGAAGAGTTTTTACAAACTTTTCAGAATGCCTGAGTTTTTGTATGTGAAAAATATATGTAAGCCTGCATTTTTAAAGGGTTATGTTCAAGGTTCTCACACGTGCCAACCAATAAATTCATTTGTCTAGGATACAAAAGTCTCTTTCACACAGAATATTCATATGGAACTTTCTCAAAAGAATATATTAACAATGTAGCAGAAGAGAACTTTTGTCACAAAATTGGTATCTGGAGAGAAAAAAAAGTCAGACAGCTCTAGTCATAAAACATTTTAGGCTGATTGACCCTTTGGATGAGCAGTCATGGATCAGTGTTCAAGATGATACTTTAGAGAAGGTGCTAATGAAAGATGTGTTACAGATCATCAGTGTGGAAGAGAAAACAAGATGAGCAGCTCTTTAAATTCCTAGCCTTATTACATAAAGAGTTATATATTTTTATTTTGTCCTAGATAGCTCAAATGCTAAGCCTTTATCTGTTGAAAATATATTTGAATTTTCTAAAAAATAGACCAACAAATCATAGTAATACCAATTCAACCTCCAGAAGGTCACATTGATTGCTGAACTAAAAGTGATGGTTTGCTTGAATGCTAATATATTATGTTCAGTGAAAAATGTGCCATAGTGCCAGCCTATAATAAATGTCTTACTACTCTAAAAGGGTCAGCTTCGTGATGCTGAAACCTATCAGATACAAAATGGGGTGGGTAGAATGTTAGTGATAATGGACAAAATGAACACATTTTATTAGATGCCACATATCCCTCCTCAAGCACACAATTCTGTTTTCACAGAAGATGGCTCTTGTATTTTAAAGCTATCTCTGTTAAGAGAGAAAGAAATCATTAAAAACCTAACAAAAATAACAAATGGGAAAATATTTGGGAGTATAAATGAGTTAAAACCATTAGTGGAAACCTGTCTAGGGTCAGAATCTATTTCCTTTACTAAGGACATGGATACAGTACAGGCATGTTGAAATCTAACAATTTTATCACTGTTGGCATAGTTAAATTGGCAAGTTGTGATTTGTCCATCAGTGAATTCCCATTTGTCTGATAGCATGATTTGAGGAGCAGATACCATCATCTGCTAGAAAGAAAAAGAGGTGACACTGTAGTGAACTTCAGGACATGCAGCTTGTTGCCCCTGAATCTCTTTTTAGTGAAGAAACAAAAGAAATGCTAACTTACTCAGCAACTGATGCACTTCCTATGTTCAGTCTGGATTTGCCTCTTGCTGATTGTAACTGCATCATTTCTAAGTTTTGAAAGTCAGAATGTCTGGTATACCATATCTTCTCCTGTGAGGCAGAAATCAAACCCTAAGACCTCTTTTTCATTCATGCTAGTTTTGCTTGTTTGGTAAATCAGCTCACTTCCCCCTGTCTCATTCTTATTTGTTTATCATGCCTAATGCTCTTACCATGGTACTGTAAAAATATGTTTCTGCACAAAGTTTATGAATAGGTTCCAGTTCTTCAAAAGCAATACACATGCTATAATTTCAGTGTCTTGTAGAGAATGAGATTGTGTATTTTTATTTCATTTTAATTTGTTTCTATGAGTCTGAGTAATGGTAAATTTATCTATCAGTTACTAGTTGTCGGGTTTCAGTTCCCTGGAAGTCTATAATGCCACTGAAATACAGTTCTTAATGTGTTTATGTAGAATTGTCATAAAATTTATGCCCTATAAACAGCACAACCATTTCCATTTAACAATTTCTTTAATCAGTATTTCAGAATGACAACTTAGAATTATCCTATTAACTTTGTTATTGCAGCATTTATAGCCTTTGCAGCAGATAGCCATTTGGAAGCTATCACTGTATAACTTCAAATGAAGAAAAGACTGAAAGGAGATAAATGCACAACTTTAGTTTGTGGTGCAAGGATGTCCTTTTATATCTTTACAAATGTCAATATTTGTAGGTCATTACTTAATAATGCTGCTAGCTGGAGAATGCTGTGTGATTTATTTGTGTTCTTGAACATACTACTATAGCATCATTAACTATAAAAACATGATGCTTTTTTATGATAATACTGTTCTAAATCTTTATTCTTCAACTAAATACAACTTCTATAAATTCATAAGAAGGGCTAGAAAGATATTTTTTCCTCACATCCTCTTGACAACCTTTATACGGCTACATCACCAACCTCTCCTGGCTATAGAAGGACAAGGTCACAAGGGAATGAGGATACATTGAACTTGTAATACACCTTACCAAAATGTAAAATAACAATGTAAAGAAATAAACTCTAGACAGATCCTTTAATTTCAGTACCATCTTTAAGTACTCTTATTTGGTGGCTTGTGCCTGAGAAAATGAATGGTACCATAGTTTAAGGATCCAGACATATGGCTGAAAATCACTTTCCAGCTAAAGTGAAAGTTAGTTGAACTGCCACAGACAATTAACTTTGAAGACTTGAGTCCTTTCCCTCTACTCCCTTTCTCACTGTTGTTTTTGTCCTTTCATGTGATGTATTTAATAAGCATTTCTCAATAAATTTGAGATTCCTTAAAAAAATACTGGTTTTGTAGCAAATATCTTTAGTCCCATCCACACACCAAACAATGCATAGTGAAGAATTGCTGGGGGCAATGGAGACCAAACTATCTCCAATACAGAAAGAAAAAAACATAATTCATAACCAGAGTGACCTTATCCCTCTGTTACTCTACTACCAGTACTGTAATACATGAGCTGATGTTAACATCACTGCATTTCAGTTCAGTGCAATCATGCATGTAGACCTCACCTTGCACAACTTGGTGTTTGGAACTCAAGCTGTCTATTCTGCTTTAGTTTGGTCCCTTTATTTCAGTTCATGATGATTCTATGTATCCACATCATTGAAATCACGACCACTCCCCTTTTCATCAGTCTTTTTCACTTCATCTACTGTCTCCAATTACCTGCTGCTGGAATATTATTATTAACTAAAAAGAAATAAATAAAATTACCATGTCCTGTGAAGAAAATCACAATTCATTTCATTTATGAAATTTATGTGAAGGGGATAAAGTTCACCTCTATTGTCACTTCCATCCTGATTGCCCTATAATATTTTAGACAGAGCATTCTTGTAGAAAATGGGAGGTAAGTTTGTATACTTTCAAAGAGAGAAAAACTTGATTTCAAATTGTCCATATCCCTGACCCATGGAAGGACCTCTAAGAATTAATTTGTTAAATAAAAGTACATCTTCTCTCTAAATTAGTTAGATTGTCTTCTCAACCTTTCTCCTTCTTCCTCAGCAAATCTACTTCAAGCAATTTCAGGAATTCTGCTCAAATCTAGTTTGGGGATGAAAAAAACCAAGTACTTTGTCATGAACTTATTTACCAAAGGGATTTTTTTGACTACTTGAAAATGATAACATAACTTCATATTTACATATAAGGTAAAGACTGAAACAATTCATGATTCCATTCTTAATTTGAGGATATGCAATTCTGTCCCTAATTCTTCACAGTGTAAGTTAATTAAGGCTGAGCATTACAGTAAGGCAGCTCTATTGATTTTAATACCTAAACTATCATTTTCAAAGTTAGCTTAGATTATCTTTGCTGGACACTCCTTTTTTCTGTGTGAAAGAAAACATTTCTCTCAAAGCTACAGAATGCTGGAGAGATGAAGCTGCTTCATCCCTCAACCCAAAATAAAATTAGTGTGACTCCTCTGAAGAATGCCTAAATAGAAGATAAAATGTGTTTTTAAATAGTCATTAATAGTATATTTATTTCTGCATTGATGAAATTGCTGAAACATATGTTATTAACATGATTTTCAGCAGCTGAACTGGTGTGAATTGTTAGTAAATCAGGCCTGTAATCTCCAAACACACTCCCTAGGCCTTGAATCTCAAACCATCTGGACAGCGTGACAGAGTTCTACTTACTGCATACAACTGCTTGGATGCTGTCAATGCATAAACAGTAATTAAGCACACAAGCCAACCATGCATGCCAGATTTACTAGAACTATCCTTGGAGTATCTTAGTTTCCAAGCCAGTGAGCTTAGAGAGGCACTGGCTGGTGATTAAATATTAATGATTTATGGTGCAAGCAAGGTTCATTTACTGCTTACTGAAATATGTTTGACAGTCTCTTTGTGATTGTTTTTCAGAAAGAATGCTTTCAGAGATGCTTTTTGTGACTCATTTTCTGTCGTGTTTTCAGCAAGAATGTCATACAGAATCTCTTAGGATAGCTGCTTCTATGCATGGCTCTCTTACTGTTGTATTTTTGCAGCAAGAAAATAGGTTAAATGCAGCAGGAATTGGTAACTGTAACAAAAAGGTCTTTTTCCTCAGTTTGAGGGAGATTTCTAAACATTAACTCCAAAGTCTAATACTGCAGACTCTTAATATTGAACTGTGCATCTGTACAGGTGGATTTTTCTACTGGTGTTTTGCTCATCCCAGCTCCAGATGACCTTCCTAAGATCTATGTTTGGGGTCCAACACACTTTTCTCAGGGACTTAAAAGAATTGTATGTATTGGTAGGCTCTATAGTGATCATGGGTCCTTCCCAAATCTTCGTTCGCGAAGCCTAGCCATGATGATAGTGATCATGAGACAGGCCTGACACAAACCAGGGACCAAACATTCAGCTGATCAGGAGAAAATACTTTGTACTGCAAGTGGGAGATAGTACAGCACCTTCACTAAGGAGTCATCTGTCATTACTCAATGCCAAGGACCATTGTCTAATGTATTATGCTTATGTGCATTGATAAAAATCTTGCTGTAAAGGCAGAAATTTTTTTGATGACCACAACCATAAGATTAGAACTGTGTGGTGATGTTTGTCTGGAAATTGTATGGACCTAGAGGCTCATTATTGTACAGTTTAGCTTTTACACTAGTAGATAACCACTCATGGCTGTCACTGTCAGATGTTTCCCCCTTCACCACACCAATCCAGATTTGCTAGCATTTCAAATTCCCCTAGGGAGCTAGGAAAGTTAATGTCAATATTTGCACACCTAGTCATGGAAAGAGAGATATGATTCACTGACTTGAGAACACATATGAGTGCTGATCAGGGATTCCTGTGGTTTTGAATCTTAACTCTGGTATCAAACATATCATGGCTCTGAAATAAATCCCAAACTCTCTAACTGCACAAAGGTTTTGTAGAGATCCTTTAATGTATGTTTTGGTAACACCTGTGGTTTTATTAAGTAAGGTACATTTTAGGGCCAGTTCCTGAAGTATTAGTCTCAGATTTCAGAACCATTTGTAAGAAGAGGATAATACTACACAAAACAGAGTTTTGTAGAGTTTTTACCTTCCAGTAACACCCTGCAGTCTGTGTCAAGGGACAGAAGCTGACTTCCCATTTGGATTACCTTCAAGTTTCATTACCCACACAGAAAGATTACAAGAAATACTGAACTCCTAAAATAAGGTAGTCTGGCAGATTTCCACAGCGTGAATAGGCTACCACAAATTAAGGAGCTAAGCCCTGCATGGGCCTGAAGATGCTAAATCAACAGTACTCTGTGTTGGCTTCCTCAGACATAAGGTCCCAGATGCAAACTGCAGAAAGATTCCTGAAATGGCTCAGCAGTATTTAGCTCAGAAACTGGAAGCAATACAGCAATCTTAGTGTCAAGCCCCAGATAATTATCTCTGCTGAGAAACAAGGGTAAATTAACCTGGAAAGAGAATCAAGTTAATGCTGCTTCCAGGACACAAGCAAATATTTTCTTTCAGTGCTGCCTTTTGCCACATGAACAAACAAACTCCTTCAGAAGTCTCTAAGGTAAATTTTATGTGGGACACCATTCCCCTTGTGTAAATGTTATGAAACTGTGTCCCTGCCAGCAATACAGGGCTAGTCTACTGCCCCAGAGTAACAGGTAGAAGAGTGATCTCCCCACATGCTCAGTGATTCTGTCAATGACAATACTCCACCTGTGAGAGTCTCTTCTGAAAAATGTCTTCATTTAACAGAAAACACTGTCAAAAATGGAACCTGAAACAATTGCCCTGGAGTTTTCTCTTGTACATATATTCATTAGTATGATTTGGATATTTGAAGAATAAAAGAAAATTGTAACCACACAGCAACAGAAGTCCTAGCTCCTTCATGGTTTTCTGCCTGCTTTATTCTAGGACTTGGAAGAACTTACCTTGAAAGGTAGAATATAAACTATTTCTTGTAGTTGTGAACCTGAAGTCTCATATGCTGACACCACATCAGAAGGCTATACTTGAAGAGCTAGTCTGTGATACAAATACAGTCAACCACAAACACTTCGGGTGGGAATTGCCATCTTCTTTTCTACTTCAGGCTTACAAATAGCCTATGGCTAGCTATCTATTAGCTGTTAGCCACAGGTGACAGCAATGAGTGATTATCTTCCTGGGATTTACTTTGCCTTCTGTTAACTAATTTGAACTATTGTCATTCTGTGTTTATGCTGTTTAAAAGTACTTCTGAAACACTGACAATTTTTCTTTTGGATTTTCTGCTATTAATGTTATCTTTAAAGAAAAACATATCTGCACAGAGCATTGAGGTGCAGGGTCACAACATAGATGGAATTCAACTATGTTGATCTCTATTTAACATGGTTTTCTCCTTTCTGCCTACCTCATCCTCTGCTGCTAGACTGGTTGGTAAATATTTTCTCTGGAAGTCCATGAGTCATCCTCAAAAACAGTCACAGCCAGAGACTGAGGGATATTTGGGGAGTGGGTCAGTGCACTAGTGTCTCTGAGGACCAGGGTTCAAAATTTCACCCAGAGCACAAGTCTAGAGATCTCACACTGTTACCACATGTTTACATGCCAGAGCTGCCCCCACGCTCTGCTTGGTGCCCTCTGTAAGGAAAATTGGTCTCTCTAAACTGAATTTGAAGTTTGGTGAGTGCCTGCCTGCACAGTGGATTCAGCTAACTGATGGACTTATATTCTAAGACAAACTGTTTTCTTTTTTAATGATCTTATCAATCCAGAATTTTTAGCTGTTAGCAGTATTCCCACAAATACTGTTATTGTAAGTGTTATGGTAACAATCCAAAAACTTATTTTGGCAAAGAACTGTAGATCAGAAAAGACTGTGATCTTAAATGTGGGAAGTACCAAGGATCTAGGAGGCTTCTGAAGGAGACATGGAAGATGACACAGACAAACAAAGTAACTGAAAGATGGATGTGACACCATGCAGTACATGAGTGGACATTTTAATGTGTCTTTCTTAAGAAGAGATTGATTGTGAATGGTTTAACCTTTACTCTCTCATTTGTTCTTTTTCTTTAACTGCTTTTCCCATTTCTTCCATTTTTTTAGTTCGTTTGTTTCTCTCTTCCTCATTTCACTATTTGTCAATATTTTCAATGATTTTCTCTATAAAAAAACAATAAATAGAAACCAAGAACTCCTCCATTTCTTTGAAAGCAATCTTCTAGCTAAGTGATAGCATGACAGATTAGATTTTGCATGAAGGCAAAATTTGTAGAAAGCATGCTCTGTAAATATCATATTCTTCCAATCTTACTCAAGGTTAGTATAACCTTTCCTTACACAATTTCATTCATGTCAGTGAAGATGTTAATGAAATTTTGCTCAGTTGCATAAAGAAGTCTATCTTTTGCTGATTCCATTTTAAAAACACTAAGAAAATCATCAGACCAAATAAAAATTGCTGAAAGGAAAGCATGCACACATACACAAAGAAAAAGAATGTAGAAATCACTGTTAACAATAGACAGCTCCAAAATCTACAAATTTTCTAAGTAAAGATCATCAATTATCTTTACTTGGCAAATGAAAGGCAATAACAGTAAAATGCATATGAGCACCAACTGTGATGTGAAATTTAAGGCTCTAAAACTTCATTAAAATCAGACTGGTAATGATGTACCATATGCACTGGGCTACGTTTGCCTGAGGATCTCCAACCTGTGGCTCATTTCTTCTGTCACACCACCTCTTTATAAGAATGACTCAGAGTGCTTTGTTGAAGTGCTTAGGGGCTGACAAGCAGGGTAGGTGTTTCAGAAATAATCATTTGCTTCATTATACCCTGGTGGATTATAGACATTTTCAGTTTATAGGACAATCTTAGGCTTTCATTTCTAAACTTAACTGAAGACATGAAACAAGGCTGTTAACAAGTATTCTGACAATTTAAGCTTTCTGAATAAGCAACTGATTTTTTTATAGCAAGTAAAAGGAAATTTTTTTAATAGCCTTTTCGAGAAATAACTGATAATGAATTTGAATGTTATATTTTAGAGGGATTACAGAAATATATTAACCAGGTAAGATAGATGGATAGACATCATGGGTGAAAGGCTGCATATTTCATTACCAGCTCTTGAGCAATTTAGTCCCCATGTGCTTATTTTATTATTCTGGTACTTTAGTCACTTATTTGTAGCTCACCTTTATAAATTATTCAGGGCCTTTTCTGTACTTTCATATATAGCTTCCATTAATGTCCCAGCAGGCTATGGCTATATGTGGTAAGTACACTAAATACTTTGATATGAACCTTCAGCTTATTATGATAAAGGATAAAAGAAAGCCCATGCCAAAGTCACATTAAACTAGATTCTTATGTGTTAAGAGAGATGGTAAATTGATGGTCCCTGAGATATATTAATTAAGCTGGAATGCATTTCATACCTGACCATGCCCTAAACATTAAAAAATAAACTTCTGAATGCATGGGGAAGCACCTCTTAACCCTGACTTTGAAGGGAGGTGTTCAAGTTCTCCCAAGAGACAGTCTGGTGGGGATGCTGCAACTGTCTTGAGCACGTCTGGCAGTCACAGTCACAAAGGCAGACAAAGGAATGTAGCAGTGTTCCTGGTTTGGCTCATTTGCTTCCAACATAAGAAACCTGCTGACCAGGGTATTTACCCAGTGTAGGAGAATCTAACTCCATTTTCTGAAAAAGAAAATACCTTAACCAATTAAAGAAAAGCCTGGGAAGAGTTTGTGCTACTAGCACTCTTCCAGTGAAATGTAGAGTTTCACACTGTCATATGAATTCAAGAATAATGCTTCCCTTTATAATCCAGATGACTTGATAGACTTACACAACTCTAGCTTCACCTTTGCTTTGTTCTGTATTCCCAAATTAAAATAAAAAAATTCTCCACAAACCTAGTACACATTTGGTATTGAGTTCTCCTGGGGAGCAGGTGTCATAGTATCTGGTCCAGAGTACTGAATATTTTGTTTCCAGGGCTCTATGACTAATAGCATGAGTAAATACAAGTCAGCATTACATAAAGCTGCACTCTGGGAACAGAAGTGAAATTCTTGTGTATGACATTATTTCCAACAGAAAACATAAACAATAACCACAAAACAACAGTTAAATTGCAAATGAAGATACAGTTTTCACATAAATACTTTCCTTCATTTGCTCTTCCTTTTCTTAATGACTTTAAAGAAGTCTAATCCTTCTTAAAATGTTATTTTCTTAATGACTTAATAACATCATTCCATTGTTAATAGATAGCATCATGACACAGCATCTTTATGGATTAAAAGCCCTGGTAATGTAGCTTTACTGCATGCATACAATGACTTAAATGACAACATCTTAAATAGAAAATTACTGTTGGCAAATTTTAACAACTTCTCATGGCAGGGTTTCTATTGCTTATAGTATATCCATCATTTAACAAGCACAGAGGAAACATTCATTAATTCTTTAGTTAATTGATTGATTAACTTTCAAATATAGGATCTATTTCTCAGCAGCTACACACTATAAAAGCATTGATCCCATGACTAAAACAATTCTGCTTGAAGCAAATAATCTCACTGGTTTTTATTTGGGATTTTTTTTGTGTTTTGTTGTTGTTTTTTTTTTAATTTTGACAATAATCTATGATCCCAGGAAGAAAAAATTGGCTTGCTGTAACCAGAGATTTTTAATTCTTGTCATACATTTCAAATGATGAAGAAGTTTAACGACTGAATAGGTAATCAAAGAAAAACACTTCAGGGCTGCAAATCATTCCATGCAACATTCAGTATTATTAATAAAAAATGTAAATTAACACTTGATATATATATCATTAAATGTCCTGGTAGGATTTTGAATATTAAATCTCTAAAATTTCAGTGTGTAGGTCAATATGAAATTGAGACTGGGAAGCTGATCCATCTGTGTTACTATGTGGCAACATCTTTCTTGAGATAAACCCTGTTTGGGAAAAAACAATGAGTTTTTCAACTCATATATCATCTTGACAATAAACATTACAGATTGTCTCAGGTTCACTTCCAAATCTGGAATTACAAAATTCATATTGCCATTTTTTTTTCTCCTCATTATAAACAGAAAAGCAACCTTTCTATAAAGTAGAATTTGTATTAAATGACCAAAGTATGGAGCTGTTTAGTGTCATCTATTTTGTTCATTCTCTTTTCAAAAAATCAACAACCACTATGCCTGTGAACTAATGTCACTTCAGAATGTAGCACAAATCACTGATGCTTATCCATTGCCTCTTGTGGCATATTATTATGTCTTGGGGGCAGCACAAATCAGAGCTTCTGTTCTCTAGGATGTGAAAGACAGACTTACACTGTGTGTCACCAATCCAGAAGAAAAGATTGTTTGATGAGATGAGGGAAAATATATTTACCTAGTAAATATCATTTCATAGGCAGATCTTCAATCTTATCTACTTTCAAATGAGGCCCCAAAGAGTATCTGTCCCCAAACTATCAGATGTCAAGAGGACCCAATAGATCTTATTTCACCTCTGACAGATAACAGGCCATCTAGTTTCACCCAGTTGTGCCTGCAGAGACTGATAACTTCCCCTGGATAAAAACTCCTCCTTCAGACTGCTTCCTGATCCAAATGGAATACATCATGGAACCTCTGCTTCCCAGTACTGGTTTCTTTGGTTTTGTTTTGCTTTTTCCTTAATTATTCTCACTGTTGTCTTTCAATATTAAAATAGAAACGAAGTTTATAAAATTCTAGCTGATTTCCAGCTGTTTGGTTATTTTTTTCAGCTTTGCCCCTAGACATTCTAGAGTTCTTTAAACTCCGTTTTCTTTGCCAGACCAAAAAGCCCATTAGAAGCCACTGGTTTTCTTCCACAACTGTCTTTACTCAAGATAGTCAATGTATGTGTCATTGTTTCAGATAAAGTAAGTAGGTTGGGTTCTCTTAGGCTTATAATGGTATGGTAAAGTATCACATCCAGCTCCTGAACTGTTCTCTGTACTTCTTTCACAGACCCTTGGATTCCAGTATCTATTATTAAACATAAATATCAAGAGTGGATGTTATTCTCTCATCAATATTTTCAGTGCCAAAACCAGACACAACCTCAATCCTTTAATTCTACATCCTTGGTGTGCCTCATGCTACCTCCTTTCTCACAGTACCACGCTGGAAGTTGATAATCAATTTCTTATTTGCTATGACTTTTAAACAACAAGAAGACATGAAATGAAACTGTGTCTTGGAATCATTTCATCAGCTGATCTCCATCCTCAACCTCTTCTCTGATGTAGTATAAACTAACTATACTTATTGGCCTACCTAACTTGTAAAAGCTGTCCCAGTATGCCAAACTCTATGACAGGTATTGGTAGGTGTTGGATGTATCAAAGGCTGAATGAGTCATGGGTAGCTTTGGAGTAACATAAACACTGCAAGAAATGTGACAGCAAAGGTCAGGTTACTAAATCCTTAACAAAAAACAGCACAAAACCCCCCCAAACCCAGCATAACCTGGTATTTTCCCAGGCTTTCATTGTTCTTTCTACCCTCTTGCAACACCTGTGATCAGCTTAACACAGTAAAAGGAAAGAGGCTTAGATAAGCAATTTCTTAGGAAAACCACGGATATTGTTCCTGGGGAATAAAATCCTAAAGGATAAATATCTAGCACTGCCATCTTTTTGTGCTTGTTTTTGCATCAGGATGGCTCAAAACTCCCTGTTTTCTCCTCTCTCAGGCAAATTTAAGCACATCTACTTTTTCTCCCAGGGTTCACTGCACTTTTGATTTGATAATATAAGCAAGTATATCCAATTTGCTTCTGAAAAGATTGATGCACACTGTTATTAATAATACTTCAGTGTATTGCAAGCAATTTGTGACCAGCATATAGAAGATCCCAGATTTTTATAGCATGATTTTCCTACCTTTGGTTTCCCCATGCATTTCTCCTAAAATTCACCAAAATAATGGATAGTACTTAAGCAAGTAGAAGATTCACAGGAAAAGAGGAAAAAAAAAAGCTGCTCTAAGTTTTAAGGATTAGACTTTTTCCTCCAGAAACATACAGATGAAAATAACTTTTGTAGACTAACTTTTCTTTCATTTTCCAGTACAATCTGAATGACCCTTTCATAAATATTGATAAAACCTCTATTATTTTTATTAGTGAATAGGGAGTTTTTAAATGAGACCAAAAAGTACTTCATAACAATGGCAAGTTTGATTTGGCTGGTCATTTCTATCCATATAGATCCTAGAGTTAATGCAGAGAATGAAAGCAACATGGAGAGTTCGAACTGTTCATGTATCATTAAAACCAGATTCATTAGCTACATTCCATCCTTTGGATGAATTCACACATTGACTTTCATTGTACAAAATTATCTAAACTTTTTACAGTAAACTAACTAAACAGTCCACAGAGACACCCACAAGCAAGATTAATAATATCTCCCCTAAAAATCCTCTTCTCCCTTTCTGAGGGAATCTAAACCAAAAAGATTCTAGCTATTCTTCACTACTGCACTGAGAACCTCACAGACAGAATTCAGTCAGAGAGAGTGTGGACAAGCTAATGAAAACTAATTTGTTGCTTTCTCAGTTGCCAGGGTTCTTTAGAGACCATAGTATTTTTCCATGGGCATAGCTATTTTTCCATCAAGTCTTATCACCACCCCTTGCCAGCTCCAGCCTCTTGGTTCTTGTGCAGTCTTTACACTAACACAACATTGGTCTAGGGAAGTCAGCTAGGGATTTCTGCACCTGGAAGGTTTTCTTGTGGTTGAAACACAGTCAGAATAGAATGTCTGTATGACTCTTGGTTTCATCCATTTCATTTTACATGGATCTGTGTATTATTTATCTTTTAGGCAGCTCTAAGTATTCACAATATTTATATTTTGATCTAATTTCTATGTGCTCACTGAGGCTGATTGAATTAATTGCCTTTTTAAAAGCAAACTTTACAGAAGACACCTTAAATTAAAATCTAAGATTCCACTCCATAGCACTGCAGAAAACTGATTTAATTGTTCCTCTCATTAAGAAGAAGTACCAGTTTTGGAGGAGAAGTAGCAGTTTAGAGAGCTCTTGCATGTTGGAGATACTAGGTTAATTGTCACCAAGGTATGTCAGAGGCAATCAGGAGACAAGTGAGGGAAGGAGCTGTAAAACAGATATAAGAATGTGCCCAACTCCAAAGTACAAAACTCCCAGCTAGCAAAAGTTAGCCCATTCTAAGCTACAATAGCTCATGCTGATCCCAGTACTTTTTATTTTCTTGGAAGGAAATGTAATGTGCATTTAATGGGAAGTTGATCCTGTTCCAGAAGAGACTTCCTCAGGTGTGTACCTGGGAAATCCTTGATCCCAGACCCCTTAGACAAGATTTTGATTTAAAGTCACCTCTTCCTTCATTTAAAAACAAACACAAAACCAAACCAAACCAAAAAACACAAACCAAACTGAAACAAAAAAACCCAACCAACCAACCAAAAAAGGATTTCTTTAATTCAGTTTGAAAAAAACAATGCACTTCCTTGGTTTATGGTAGAGAGCTAGCTGCCTAGGGTGCCATGCCAAGGGTAAAATAAATAATACTGGTGTTTGATCTTTTCTTTGTCATGGAAATATAAATGCACAGTATGTAGTGCAATGATTAATGCTGATGGAGAAGGGGACAGGTAGGTCATCTGGGGAATGATAGTTGACATCCTTTGCTCTGCCATCCTTGTCCAACAGCAAGCCCATCCTTAAGGATCTCCACAATTCTTTCTTTTGTCTTTCTGGTCTAATTTTACTCTTTTTGTTTTTCCATGGTAGCAGCAGTAATACTTTTGATCCTTATCCAAGGGAAGGTAAAAAAAAAAAAAGAAGGTCCATCTGGCTAAGAAGTCTCAAGCCAGCCCTGATGAAAGTTGCATCTTCTATTACAATTCAACATCAATAGACCATGCCTATTATTTTCTCATATGCTACAGTGGTATTTTCTCATCTGAGCCTAAGGAAATATTTTCTTGAGATCCCATGAAAAATGAGCAAAGAGAAGTGGCACAGAAACTGATCATACTGTGAGTGGCCAAGAGTAATTTGCTTTTATATCATTGTTTTGTAACTTAGTTTCGCTTTATAACAGCTAATAGCTTGCTGTGTTCACTGAAGCAAGTCTTCAGATTAAAAGGAGGATAGCAAAGCAGCTACACTTACACCAGGCTGGATAAAATTTGAGGGCTATCAAACTTGCTTCTAGGAGATATACAGTGATACTCAGCTAACATCCAGCACAGATGCTGGAACAAAGACTCTCATATTGCAGTATCTGAGGTGGTGTGTATCCAAGGGGAAACAGTGAACAGAAATGTATACTGAAAGGAGAGGAGCTCATATACACACCAAATACACTTTATTGTGAAGCATTTTGCCCAGGCTTCTCTGAGAGAGGGAGAAGCAGCTTATAAAGAGCACACTGATGTGTACTGTGCCTTCATATGTCAGGAGTTAAGTTCCCTTTATAACACAGTGATATCTCACTCTCCTTTTATTCAGAAATGTTGGCTGAAGGTTGCTGCAGGCTTGAGACTTACCAGGATGTTCATAATGACTGACAAGTTCCAGCTGGAACACAGAAAAGGTAAGGAAGCACAAACCTCATAAGCCTTAAGTAAAGAAATATCTTCCCTTTCTCCAGATTAGAGTGGGTGAGGTGGTTGAGAAATGAGATGAGACAGATAATGTAAAATAGAATCTTCTTATATTTTTACTTTGTTTTTCATTATGAGACAGAAAAGGCAATGAAGGTAACCATATGAATCTGTTATCTGGTCACTAGCAAACAAATGTAAATGTTGAGCTTCAGAGGAAAAGGAATATACATTTTTGTCAAGGGTAACTTCTATGGAAATTAGTTCTTTCAGACTTAAGTCTGTATCTCTTCCTTAGCAAATGTAACTTCACCTTTACTTCTGTTATTTCTTTTCATAAAAAGCCTTTTCTTATATTTACAGTCCTTTGCAAACACAAGAGCTTTCAGCTCTTGTAAATCTGATGACTACTTTTACCCTCTTCATCCAGATTTTTCTGAAGGAAGTTAATAGAGGTCATCTAGATAAATGATTGCCCTGCAGAACTAGAGGACATTTTGATCAGTAAATAAAGCTGCAGAGAGAGAGATGTTATGAGGAAGCCTAGCCAAATTATGGAACTATGCTATCAGAAGACAACATTCTATGTGGCTCAGGACTGCTAAAAACTTTATGTAACAAAAAAACCCCAACACAAAGATGAAATAGTCTAGGAGCTCATCATGGCTTATAATTCCTGCAATATAAACAAAAAGTATACAGTCTCATTTATTTGTAGTTTATTGTCATATTCCTTATGGTAGTAACTAGAAACCAAACCCCTTTTTTACTGAAACCCTGTAAAAAGTGATGATTACAGAAACTATTTGTAACTAATCTTAAAAGAATATATGGGCATTAATGGAATATATCTTTATAAAAATGTTTAAAACCAGTAATGTGCAGTATGAAAGATAATAGTTTTTCTTTCCACACAACTAATTTATTTCCAAAATTAAATAATTCCCCATAAGACTTTTTTTTTTCTTAATTATCTCATGATACTATTCTGATTCTTTTATTTCAAATGACATTTGTCATTGTGGGACTACTTCTTTCTTGACTTATTAGATGCTATTTTGTCCCTTTGCTGTTTGGACATTGTATCCAATTAACTTCAGTTTGCCAAAAGATGTGAAACTGATGTCCTAAAATACATCTAAAAATCATTCCACTGCTGATTTCTTGTTCTTTAGACAATTTGCCACAGCACTGAATTAAACATAACATTCTTTATTACATACTTTCTGTTTGTTTGGTTGGGGTTTTCTTGTCATATAAATAGAACATTGGCCAGCTTGGGGCTAGTCTGCATGGAGATGATATAAAACATTAATGTAAAGCTGTGGAAGGCATGACGATACAGTCTGTAAGTTAGTTAGGTTAATGCTATCACTTCCAACCACATGAGTGCTTTTAGTTAGGAATAGTCATATAAAAGTACTGTATCTTAATTACTTTCCTCTGTTTATATGTGTGGGGGGGTGTGTACAGAGAACTTGAACTTAATTCCCAAGTATATTCTATTCCATTTCATTTCCATGCCCAGTTGAATCATAAATTCCTTAAGAAAGCCAAGGAAGGTTTGTTTTGTTACATTTAAAACTTTCTGTTTGCAAAAGCAGCCTCCACTGGCAAAGAAGAGATTAAAATTCTACCCACCACAGCCAGTTTATGACTGGAATATAAATGTGTTGCTTATGGGTGTTCCTTGCAGTCCATTGAAAAGTAATGTAAGAGCTGCTACCACGTCTGCCCTGTATTATAGAGGTTCATTCACAAACTTACAGAGAAGACTGAGTTAGGACCCTCTATAAAATTACTTTTCCAACAAACTTGCTTTTGCAAGCAAACAAAGAAAGTAATTGTAAATGGAATATCATTATAAAAATATCTAGGTTTTTTTCTCCTGAATAAATTGATTTCTCTGGTGTATGTTTCATATATTTACTATGCAAAGTGAAATATAGCAGATTAAGGCTTTGTTAAATTTGGAAAACTCTTGACAATGACTTTCCACCCTATGATTTAGATAAAACTGTTTGCCTGGCAATTGCTTTCTAATAGGATCTTGGTTTTGTAGTAAATTGAAAATAAACACCTAATAAAAAAAAAAGAAAACAAATAAGTGAGTGAGCATGTCAGCTGAAGTGTGAGTATATACACATAATAAGGTAAGCTACAGCGTTTTTCTTGTAGACAATGTAGAAGTATCTATACCGAAAAGAGGAATTTGTTACTGAAGTGCCTGGGTGTGTTGTCTATTGTTATCAATTTCTATGCAAATTCTTGCATAGAAGCAAGAATAAGCAGGGTATTTGGGGATCAATCTTACTTCTACTGCATTTCCTAACAAAACTCTCATTCATTTCAAATGAATGCAAGATCAGACTCTGGAAAAACACCACTAAAGCATCCAGCATAACCAGCCAGCCAAAGGTTACTGAGATGAAAGGGAATCTGAAAGTTTCTAAGAAGCCTGGTTATGAGTGTATACATCTTACAGGTTCCCAGATTTGCAGTCTGTCCCATCTTCCCTCTAAACCCTCCCCAGAGAGTGTTACCAAAGCTTTCCTAGCATCTGCTAATGTCACACAAACTCTTCACAGAGATAGAAATGATGAGAGAGGGAGAGAGTTACCAGCACCCCTGTGAGGAAGTGGTGGACAGGGTTGATGAGGAAAGAGCCTGGAGTGGTGTGAACAAAAGGAAACACAAAATCAACAAGATAAGGCTTAAACAGGGTCACCTCAAGCATTTACGTTTAAGCAAGGAAGTGTCTATCAGGCAGCATTGTGAAAAACCCACCAAGATAATTTCTGGGAAAGGAGCATACTGGAGTGCCTGAACACTAATGCAGACAACATGGGGAATAAAGGTGAGGAATTAGAGATTCCTTTTTTGTTTATTCTTTTGTGTATGGTAGTGTTTTCATCCATTATTTCAAAATCTGAACAGTAAGGAGAGGAAAGGTGTAGGCATCTTTGTTGATGTATAATACTAGGTCTACCCCTCTCCAGGAAAAATGTGAAATGTTAATTTCAATTCCCTCAACTTATTTATTGGTGAATAAACCCAGCAACTATGCAGTGTTTCTATAATGCACTGGGAGATTAACATTTAATCTAATTTCATTTAAAATCATTCATAGACATAGGTTTCTAAGAGATTCAATCACCTGCCTTTATGCTAGTCATTTTAAAAAGAACTTGCTGCTTGTCACCCTGCTAACTAATGAATCAGTTCTGTGCTCTGTTGAGAGGTATTTTGAAGTGCAATCTGTTATGTGAAATAAATGTTCCTGATTCAAAAAAAAACCCCAAAAACAATGCACATGACAATATGAATTCTAAAATCTTGCTGTCAGATTTTAGAATCAAACCTTGCAAAACTTTGCCTGCCACCAGTGAGAAGTCAGATGGCTTTCCTAGATTTCTTGTTGTCCTGCCCACCTCCCCAGACCTCTTGCCAGTTCCCCACCAACAGCTGGCTCAAGCACATATTCTCTCTGCTTGATATCCTCTTTCCTCCCATCATTTAGCCCTTGCACTGTGTAGCTCTGAACATATTTTGTCTGGGAGTAAAGCTATACATCTTGTAGAAGCTCCAGGTGTTACAGACCCAGGAGAGCACTGCTTCAAAAGACAGTGTCCTTAGTTTGATAGTGTTCTTTGAAATAGAGTCACTGAGACTTTTAATCAACTAATTGCTTATAGCCTGAAATACAAAGAAACAAAGGTGCTATTTAATACTTTAAAAAACTCCAGAGTAGAGAAGGACAGGATGTCTGAGATGCCAAAGGTTTCAGCCATGGCCAGTGAACATGAGAGGGTTCTGCTCATTTTTCAGACTTTACCAGTACTGGCTGTCAATTTTAAACTGGACAAGTAGTGAAAGACCCCTTGATAAATTATCTGCAGAAAGGAGGAGGCAGCTGATCACACAAAACTCTGATGCACTCTGTGAGCAACAGAAAAATTGAATCAGAGTTTAGTGGTTAATATTTCACAATTATTGTTAAATCCAGGGAACATGTTAGAAACAGCCATGTGTATATTATAAATATTATATGTTTAGTTTATAATTTTTACTAAAGCTTATGTCAGGTGTCAGTAAATTTGATATCCAGATGTCCAAAGAAAACAAAGAGCAATTTTAATGTCCCAGGCCTGTAAAGTTTCTGGGGTTTAATCTTGATTGTTTGGGTTATTTGTTCTCGTAGTGCTAGCTTCTCACCATTTCCTTACTCAATTTAACTCATGTGTCTACATCAACAGTCCCCAAAAAGCCAAATATGAGGGATAAACCAATTGCTCACCTTATTCAACACAAAGTGAAGCTGGCATTTTCTGAGCACAACCAATTTCTTACAGAGCTAAATAACAAAATTAGACATAGCTCTTCATTAGCTCTCTCTGACTGAAGCAAGCATGAAGATCACAGTGCCAGAAAAATGACTTAACATCTAAATCCAAGAGGTCCTTACAGTAACCTTTGTTACTTAGGATGTTGCACCCAGAAGTGGAAGCATTTTGTTATTCATGGTTACCTACTTTACAAAAGTGAGCAAGTAGGTGGAAATGCAGAGGAAAGAGCACTTGAGAGGCTTTCCTGCCACTACTAGGACAATTGAAAGGTTGGCTGGTGTATGAAGGGACTGAGTTGGGATTAAACACAGACCAGTATCTCTGCTCTTCTCTGCTAATATTGAGTCACAAGTTTTGAAGGGGTCTAGGTAAAACGAAAATCTGCAATGCAACAAGGTCTGGTTTATTTCCCCATCAGTCTCTTCTCCCACATAACCAAAGCACAGACAATATGTTTCAGGACAGCTACAGGGACCTAAATTCCTATGCCATGAACTCCTCGTGCACTCCACAAACTTTCCCCTCCATTCCTGGGTGTTTCTGTCTGCTCCAGAACTACTGGCAATACAAGTATTAGATGGGTCATTCAGGGAGCTGGACTGGAAACTCAATTTAAAAATCACCCAGGATATTCTCTTAAGAGTTTTTTGAGACTCTCTTTGGAGCCACTAGCTTGTGCAAATATGATTTTACACTCACTCCAACAATTTGAACTGTGATGCACCCATTCTGCAAACCACAGGCAAATGCAAAATGCCTACAGCTGTGGATGGGGAGAGAAAAGTAACACTTAGATTGGCATAGGCTGCCTGTTCAGCTTCCCCTGTCCCGGGACAGGGCACAGTGAAGGGGAGCAGCTATTCCCTCTGGGAAGGAAATCACAGTAGTGTGCTAGTCAGTTGAGAAACAAGTTCACTTGGAATATCTAACTGTCCTTTCTGACATTTATGAATGCTGTTCCTTTACTATAAAAGTCTCTTTTTTCTCCTGTCTACTGACCAGAACCAGTCTTTCTGCTTCTTACAATAGCTGAGAAGTAAGAAAAAGGTAGACATATTTTGTATGAGTTGTTAAATCTGAAAATTAGATGGTCTGCTCTTGTCTGATGGTTCTAATTTCCTTTAACAGGAGTAGCCTTTCTGTTGGTCCTGCCATTCCTCTTAGTGGCAGCATGACCTTTCTGCGGAGACTGGCTTCCCACAGACTGGTTTCTTTGACCTTTACGGGAGCTTTGGTAGAATGACTTAGCCTTGGGTAAAATCACAGAATCACAGAATATTAGGAGTTGGAAGGGACCTCTAAAGATCATCTAGTCCAACCCCCCTGCCACAGCAGGACTCCCTAGACCAGCATACTTCACTCTTACCCTCAGATATATAACAAAGCACTTCTGGAGCAATAACTAAGGATTATTTCTGAGTGTGAAATCTGAACAAGTTATCAGCATGGGATCTTTACAGGCTGGGAAAGTGGGCTGACAGGGTCCTCATGGTGATCAACAAAGGGCAGTGTAAAGTTCTGCAACTGGGCAGGAACAATACCGTGCACCAGTATATGCTGGGAGCCACCTAGCTGGAAAACAGCTTTGCAGAAAAGGCCCTGAGAGTCGTGGTGGACACCAAGTTGAACAACAGCCAGTAAGTAATGTGCCCTGTAGAAAAGGTGGTTATCATTCTGGGTTTCATTAAGTAGAACACTGGCAACAGACCCTTCCCCTCTGCTCAAAAGACATGAACATCATGGAGAGAGTCCAGTAAAGCACCATGAAGATGATTAATGACTCTCTGCCATGAGAAGAGGCTGAGGGATCTGGGAATGCTTAGCCTTGAGAACANTATATAAATAGTTGAAGAGAGGGTGCAAAAAGGCTGAAACCAGGCTCTTTCCATTGTTGCCTAGTGACGGGGCAAGAGGCAGTGGGGACAAACTGAAATGTAGGGAATTCTGAGTAAGTATAAATATTTTCTTTTTCCTATGAGAGTGGTTCAACACTGACACAGGTTGCACAGAAAAGCTGTGCAGTCTCCATGGGGATATTTGAAAGCCAGTTGGACATCGTCCTAAGCATCCTGCTCTAGCTGAGCCTGCTTTGTGCAGTGGGGATTAGATGATCTCCAGAGGTGCCATCCAACCTCAATCCTTCTGTGGTATTAGAACACCTGTGGAAGAAAGTGTGACAAGAATATGTTAAAAATGTATATTTCAATCTTCTGGTTAGAAAGTATACCTTGAAGTTCTTTAGGGTAGTCATTCTTCTGCCAAGAAACAGTAGAATATCAAATTTCCAATGAGTATTATCTCTCACTGTGGGATCTGAACCAGGTCCTGAAGGATTTAGGAGAACCATAGTGGAGGGAAGTATTCTAAGGATTACAAACCTTCAAAGATATCATCAATAACAAGTGGAAAAATATAAACCTACAAATAAAGAACACTTTACAGGAAGTGAATTAAAACAGAGATTTATTCCTTTTATATTTTTTAAATAACGCAATCAGTTTAATTATGAAGCAACTGTAAACCTGGGAAGCTAATTAATACAATATATTGTTAGCATATGTAAGTAATTGTGATGAGATATTATCTAATCCTCAAATTAATAGGATTAATAAATAATAAAAACATTAGTATGCACAGCTAGAGTAGATAGGGTAGAGTATAATGGGAATAAATGCCTCTTCTTTTAAGAGTCAAAATTAAGAAAGAAAATCAGTAAAATATATTCCAATTACTATATCAGAAATGTCAAGTAGTGATTTTTTTTGTTGTTTTGATGCCCCTGATACTGACCTTTCTGTCACTTGCCTGCCATTTTTGACAGGTTAATCACAAGGTTCAGAAAAAAACCCAAATGTAGTTTACCTTAATGGAGGGAACTTACCTCCATTATGCACTGGTATCAGATGACCTCAGTTCTCCTTGGAGAGTTCCCTGGCTTCATGCAAAAAAAGAGTTCTAGATCTGATCCCCTGATCTGGAAAGCTGACTGCAGTTTTGGGATATATATTCAATATATTTTAGTATCATCAGTGAAAAATTAAGAGATGAAAGTTGCTCCAGTATGGATACCAGTTAATTATATCTCAATCCACCTCTCTTGGGCAGTTTGTCATTCAAAGTAAAGATGCCATATTAACCATCTCTGAGGTAGCAACCTCTTCTGTAACTTCAACTTATTATTATACCAATGACAATTTTTTATGCCAATAGTTAATGCACTGATAATTATAAAATAATGAAATCTGTGTAATTATTATATAGAATGTGGTGGAACTAATATATAGCATACTTCAATATACCGAAGTATATACAATATGCTTCAATGGAATTCTTATCTTGTATTTTTATACATCACAAGTTCTGTCTGTCTTTTGAGTCCTCTGTCCTATCCTAGACAGTTCAACTGGCAGGAACAGAACTGCCAGGAAAATATTTTTCACTTCATGTAACTTGATTTCAAATTCAGTGCAAAGGAAAATTGCTCTGATATTAGCTGCCAGAGTGGCAAGCTAAGGGATGGGTGCAGCTAGAGAAGCATTTGTGTTTCATAACTGTTCAGCCACAGTTTAGAGGACATTCATTAATAAATCAAGTCCTGCTCAGTTCACACAGTTTACACTAAATCAGGATTTAAGTGGTTTTACTGATTTGTTAATGAGGTGCAATTAAATGAGAATCACTGAACTATATATTCAGGATCAATATTAGTGATATAACAGGTAAACTACAGTAGTTTTGCAAATGCTAATAATCACAGAGTATGGTGAGCTGGAAGGGACCCACAGGGATCATCAGGTCCATCTCCTGTCTGTGTACAGGACAACCCCAAAGTCACACCATGTGTCTAAGAGTGCTGTCCAAAGGTTTCTTGAATTCTGTGAGAGTTGGTGCCAAGACTGCACCCCTGGGGAACCTGCTCCTGTACTCCACAGCTCTCTTGGTGAAGAACCTTTTCCTAAATGTGACCCAATAAGCACCAAAGCATTTCCTAAATATCTTCTACAATCTCAGTAAATTGTAAATCCCTCCTTTTATCCCCAACACAATGATGATACATACACATGCTTCCACTCAGAAGCCATGGTTGGTACAGACACCCCTCATCTAGGCATGTGGGACACCCTGCTCACACCCTCTGTTCTGGGAGATGGGTGACCCCACAGCCCAGGGGGCGAGCCTCTGAATGCCACCATGATGACTGTGGGGCACCTGGAGGCAGTGGTTTTGGGCTGAGGCAGTGGCCCATGAGAGTAAGATGCTGCCAGGCCCAGGCTGAGCCCTGGTGCCATTTGGCCACATCTGGCAGGGTGACACCAGTGGCATCACTGCCCTGCTCCACTCTTCTCCTGCCCATTACAGATCCTTGGTTTCATTCGTATATCTGTTTACACGACTTCTTTTTCCCCAGAGCTCTCAATTCTCTGAATGCTGTTGAATCAGACTGACGCTTGTCTTCCTCTTTTCCAAATCAGTTTTGTCCAAATGTCCACTCAAACAATTTGGGTATTCCACTCATGCACACTCCTGCCTTGCTGAGTGCTGGTAACCTATCAAGCTATTAACCATCAAAACATAACATGAAGATCAGAAGTGGCAACAGGGCAGAGCTGCTCTGCATCTGTAATTTCAATGCTATTGCCATGTTTGCACAAATAAGTTCCATGTCTGCAGCTACAGAAAAGGAGTAACAAAACTTGTTACCAAAAGAGAGCATCTGCTCTTTTCTATCTTGCTATGACTTAGGGCTCTTGAGTAAGTATGAGTAGTTAATGACTGACCTTTACCTACTGAAAGCAAGTGAGCAGCTAGATTCAGGTTTTTGAAGTGGATGCTTTTCAGTCCTTCTATAAATGTTTTAACTGTTCTGAAGGAGAACTGAAGTGCCACTTTTTGTACAGAAAAGAATGTGACTGCAGAAATTGAGAAAATATTTACAGCTGTACTGAAACCCTGAAGGTAAAGAGAAGACTACATAGTACAAATCACAACTTGGAGATTGCAGAAGAAATGAAGCAGTTAGGATGCCACTACAGAGAAATGAAAGGTGTAACAAGTTTAGTTCTTATCAAAGAGAAACTGTCAGTTCCTTCCCTTATATACAAGCTCTTTTGGAGAACCAGTAAACACACTCATACAAAGTTCTACACTTTGTTAATAGCTGTATATATTTCTGGTGCTTCTGCAAAATCCTAAACCACCCAAATTAAAGGTAGCTTGATGCATGTGAACACCTGTGTAAAGAAAAAAAAAAACATTAAAAGCAAATCATTATGTTTCAGGATGGCTTGGTCTTAATGACAAAAAGCAGGTTTTGCTTCGCTGCTCAGAATGTCTAAGTTCTTGCCCTCCTAGCTCAGAAACCATTGGACTCTGAAAGCAACAATGGAAGAATGTGACAGACTAAAACAAACCTAGCAGCACTCTTGATTCATTTCTTGCTTGATAAACTGAGTATTCACAATGATATACATGCAGGAAAATAAAATATAGTTACACCTTTTAGTATATGCTTGGTTAAGCAAAGTAACTTTATAAATTTACACTGTAGTTACATGTGCATGGTAAGTGAGTAACCTAATAAATCTCACAATGCAAAGAATGAAATGAATAAATAGCTACTGCTGGATATTTCTACACTTACCTAATTTTATAGCTTGAAACATCATGCTATGTTTTTCTCTAGTGGTAAGAGGGTTTTTTCCCAATTCCATATACATTTTATTAAACTAATATGTATTCCCACAAAACAAACAGCAAACCAAATAAATAAGCAGAAACCTCAATTTATAATTGCTGACATATTCTGAAAAACATTTTTTACAGCTGTGCATTTTAAATGTTACCTTTAGACTTTTGACATTATACTTGCCAAAACGTTTGCAGTACTGTTATGTGTGCCACCCTTCCACCTGTTGGTGTTCATTTGAACTTTTTGCCTCACAAAATCTAAAATAGTATTGGTATCTTTCTGACTTTTAAACCTACACAATGTATTCAAACCACCCCTGTATATATTTAGTGCACAAAATGTCTTTTTTTTTTCCTATCTGGTAGGAATCAGGGCAAATTGCAGGGCAAGCTGGTAGCTGGATCCACATATTCACCCTATGTAGGGTCTAACAGTAGACATGTCATGGATGACTGATGATAGCCAATTGCCTCTGGAGTGGATTTGCCAAGCTGTCAGAGAAACAGAAGCAGCATGCACAGTGCTGTTCTGCTGTATTAACTGGGAGACAGTAGCAGGAGTGTGTGTGGACCCTCCTTGCCACCCCTCTAATGAACGCAACAAGCACTGGGAAAGGTTCTATGCTGTAACTTTCCTTTCTGTAGGTACCTAAAATTTACATCTCTTAACAGCTCTGTCCCATTGCAGGACACAGCTGAGCACCTCAGCCTAGAGAGAGATGCCTCTGGGAAAACATATTTAAGAAAGGACAGTAAAGCATTGAAAGAAAAAGAATCAGTGACATAAAACTATATCAGGTATTCCATGGTGGAGCTGGCAATGCTGGCACACAGGCTGTAGACCATGGAGGATACACATCAGAGACACCAGAGAGGAGAAAATGAGCATGAAGGAAGGAGTAGTGGCAGAGTAAGGAACAAGGAGTGGCAGCAGACATTGTCTTGACCCCAGCCCTCTGCTCCGCTGAAGGGACTGAGTGTAACTTGCAGCAATAACAAAGTGGGAGGAGAGATAGGCAGTGAAGATGAGCTGGGGAAAGGAGGAGGCAAGGTATTATCTCTAAGTGGGGGTTTTTTTGTCTTCTTTGTTTCCCAATACCCAGATTAGTAACTAGTTGCTTAAATTAAATTGAATTCCCCAGACTCAATCAGACCTGAGTCTGCTTTGTTTGTGACAGTAATTGCTGTGTGGTTTTCCTGTTTTCATTTGGACCCACAGATTTTCTCACTCATGTTCTTGCCTGTTCTGCTTGCAGGGAAGGGGGAAGAGTGAGCAAGCAGCTATGTGGGTACTTGGCTGCCATCTGGGGCCAACCCACCACACTCACCCAGTGTCAGATAGCTAAACTTCAGTTATCTAGTCACCTTGACTTCTTCCATAAGAACAGCTACTTGCAGAGAGAGATTCAACCCATTTAAGAAAATGACTTTTTCCGAGGCAGTGATCTAGCTATCTTGATAGAGTGTGTTTTGTGAAAGCATAAGGTTCATTATCTGCTGCCCAAAAATGAGAACTATCCTCTTCTAGCAGGGAGGCAAATCTCTCCAAACTTTGTAAATTTTAATATGTAATAAATCAAGCTTAGCCCTCAAATGTGTCCAAGACTGTGGCAGTTTAGAGTAAGCAGAAAAACAGACCTAGAAGTGCATGCAAAAATTAAATGAATTGGTAAAAACTTGGCATCAAAGTGTGCTCTTTGTAGATTATCCTCTTCAGTGGGCATGAATCCCATTTTAGACACCTGCATACTTTATGCATGAGGTCATAGAACTCTGGCTCACTGCAAGAGTTTGTGTCCTTACTTAGGGAAATTGAGGTGTTGGAGGTTATCTTATGAAATAAACCATTTAATTTTGTACTTTATTGTCAATATCTTCATGTGAGCCATATGTCAAAATATGCATTATTATTTGATATGGTCAGTGGAGTCTGGAGAGATAATCAGTTGAATAACAAATGTATATCCACTCTAGGGCAAAGTGAATAGTTTTCCATACTCTTTTTACTGTATTGATCTGATATTCATTGACTAAAAGGGAAGATCAGGCACAGAGAGCATGAGTCAGATGTCCAAGCATAGGCAGCACATGCCATTTAAGCTATCCTAGGATGTTCATTTCTCCACAGAGATGATAGACACAGCATTTTTGTGACTCACACCCACCCCTGTGCTCTTCAAGAGCAGCAGCTAGACACCAGCAGGGACTGCAGGCTATCCTACTATCACAAATGGCAGTAGATGCCTGTGTTTGGGTATCTTAATTGAACTCATGGTTGACATGGAAACAACCAAAGGTGTCCTGGATCCTATGCTACACACCTATAAACATAATCAAGAATGGACATATTCCTAAAACAAATGGTTGTGGAGAAAAAGGCTGAATAATCATGCAATCTATGTGTTGTGTAGAAGCTTTTAAGGCCAAGCTGGATGGGGCCCTGGGCAACCTGATCTAGTGGATGGTGTCCCTGCCAGGCAGGGGGGTTGGAACTAGATGATCTTTAAGGTCCCTTCCAACTCTGATGATTCTATGATTCTATGTGATGTACCAGCCATGTGGTTTGAGAGGTGTTGTTCTGAGCAAGCCCATCCTGGTAAACCTGCACCTGTCATAATATTTTCAGTAATATGGAGTCACTTGCCTTTGAAAGTTTGGCCTATGCCCTTTAGAAGATCTAAGAACTTATTTCTTGGCCAGTTATTTGAAATTCAACTGTTATTTCAGCTTTGAATATGTGCAGTGGAAAGTAAGAAACAGATCTATATGACATGAAGCAAAAGCTGAGAATGTTTGTACTGTTTTTTGAGGGAGTGCTGCAGGGAGATAACATAACAACTGAATATTCCATCAATATTTGAAAAGCTATTGTGCTGTGCATACAGTTTCTGAGATAGCAATGAGATAAATATGCAAGAAAAGCTGTTTGTGCTTGTGATATGAAGCAGTGCTACTATAGATCCCAACCTGAGAGCATCTGAAAAGCAGGCCCAGGGGAATGCTGCAAGCAGCTAGCTGATCTAAGACTGTCAAAATTCAAGGACTTTCAGGACATTTTTTTAAATGAAAAAGAGACTGAAAATTGCAAATCTACTTCTTTGAAGGACTTCTGTTTCATCTGTGGTGATTACTAGGGTGTTTTGCTTTGCCTAAAGATTTCTCTGAACTTAAAATAGCACAGACTGAATTCTTCCTCCCCTGTTCAAACTTGAAGTACTTAGAGAGCCTCCCAGTAAATGGACAACAATTTGGGAGGATATGCAGAAAATAAATTCTTTCTAATAGTTTACTGTTAAAGGTTAAAAACTTTAAATAATTACCACTTTTTCTTATGGTCATTTATTTACAAGAATGTAAAATATTGTTATTGGAATGTTTTCAGCTGAGGTTTTTGTGCCACTATAAGTAACTTTTATAGAACAGCTTAGATTGCTAACTGTGCATCAAGGAAAATTCATAGCACACAAAAGTGTGAATCTGGGTCATGTTTGCTCAGCTATGCCTCTCCCATGTCTGCAGTTAAACCCCTATTTTCACACTGAATATGAAGAAGTGAGTTGTTGTCTTAAGATTGTTCTTTGCTTAGTCATTAGCAGCAACTGAACAGCCAAACTCATTCTCACTCCCAAAATTACATTGTGTCATTTACCGTAGCAGGCTCTTGCTGTAAACTTGTAGCAGGGACCCAAAGAGGATGCAAAGGCAAAACATCAGAGATTCACAGAATCACAGAACCATAAATGTTGGAAGAGATCTCTAAGATCATCAAGTCCAAGTGTCAACCTATCACCATCATACCACTAAACCATGTCCCTAAGTACCACATCTAAGTGGTTTTTTGAACACCCCCAGGGATGGTGACTCCACCACTGCCCTGGGCAGCCTGTGCCAATGCCTAACAACTCTTTCTGGGAAGAAACTTTTCCTAATACCCAGTTTAAACCTCCCCTGGGACAACGTTAGGCCATTTCCTCTGCTCCTATCACTGGTAACTCAGGAGAAGAGACTGACACCGACCTCACCACACCTCCCTCCAGGTAGTTGCAGACAGTAAGAAGGTCCCCCCTGAGCCTCCTCTTCTCCAGACTGACCAACCCGTTTAGTTCTGAAGATTTTGACCATTTAGGCTTAGCAGTCTAATGTTCCTATCAGATAGTAGAAAAAGGGCTGCTGCTTTCAAGAAGACATACCTGCCAGCTCTGTGAAGATGTCTTGGGTATCCATTGATGCCGTAGACATACTGAGGCAATTAAGCTGTGGTTAACCAAAGCAGTCTCCAGCCTCTGTTTTTATACCATGCTGATCAGGATCTCAATTCAGTTGCCTAAAGAATGATCAGGGCGAGAAATTATCTACAAACACACATGTATGGATGTATATACCTACATTTATGTCTGTATTTTGAAACAAGTAATTCCACACTCATTTAGGGAGGAGTAGCTGATTCTTTACTAGATTTTATTCTCTGACAGAATCATAGACTTATGGAATGTTCTGGGTTGGAAGAGACCTTTAAAGGTCATTTAGCCCAATCTCCAGCTAGATCAGGTTGATCAGAGCCCTCCCCAGGGCTCTGATGTTTCCAGGGATGGGGCTTTTACCACCTCTCAGGGCAATCTGTGTCAGTGTTTCATTACCTTCACTGTAAAAGGAATTCTCTCTTATATCTAGTAAAATCTACCCCTGTTTAAAAACATTACCTCTTGTCCCATCACAAGCCCTATTAAAAAAAATCCTGTTCCCATCTTTCTTATAGGCTCCCTTTAAATATTGAAAAGCCTTCTTTTCTCCAGGCTGAACAACTTCAACACTCTCAGTCTTTCTTCACAGGAGAGGTGTTCCATCTGTCTGATCATTTTTGTGGCTCTCCTCTGGACCTGTTCCAAAAGCACATCAGTCCCTGACTGCTGGCACATACTGTCTGGGGATTGAAAAGCTGGAAAAATAGAATTTGCAGTGTCATCATAAGGGTCATACTGGATATAAGGCTGAGGGAGGTTTGGCTACCTCCAGCTCACACAGAGTTTACACATCCAAATGCTCCACCTGTTTTCCTACCATTCCACAGAGCACATTACAGGCACTCTAATTTCACACTATAAAAACTGCAGTATAGAGTTTGCATTGCTTCAAATAATTTGAGCAGAGGAAAACATGTCTAAACCACTCAAATTGTATCTGATGGTCACAGAACAATTTCTATGCCAACAGTCCACTTAAATAACCAGAACTAATTAGTGGGGCTGTAAGTTAGCAAAACTGGTCACTGACTTATTTTCTGTGAATGTGGGGGAAATTATATTTCCAATTGCATAAACAAGACAACTTTCTTCTTGTGGTTTATCATGCAAGAGCAAAGATGTCCACTGCAGTGAACAATTTGGAAACATTATATTTGCACATGTTAATAACTTTTTCTTACCCTGACACCATTTTCAATATCAATATGATCTTTGCTGTCACCTCTCCTGCTGGAGTCAAACTTTCATGTTAGAACATCAAGACATTGTTAAATAATTTACTTATGGTAGGAATAACAAGTGGCAAATCTTATCCAAAACTGCAGATGTTTTATATGCTATAAAATGGGGAAAAAAGGTAACAGTTTATTACCCATTTTATTAGAAATTAAGTGTTTAAGCTTACACAAAGGAAGTATAAAGTAGTCCTGATAGCAAACAATTTAAAGCTAGAGTGGTTATTCCCATATCAATGCATATTTGCTAATATTCTCACTCAGTGAACAGGATTTATCTTACCATCTGGCTATCCAAAATTTGCTTCAGTTTAAGTTAGTAGTTTAGTCTCTTCTTACAGACAAGAGAGAAAATAGGCAATTCCAGAGGATGACTCATTCTATCCCGGGACAACAAATATATATATATATATATTTTAGAAACGGCTAGAGGTTCTCTCCATTAACTTCACATGGAAAATAAAGACAGAGATGGAAATCACTAAAAGAATGCACTTATCTAAAGAAAAAAACCCTCTAGAATGACAGGCAAATTAAAGAGAAGTTTCTTATTGAACATAGTCAGCTACATTCAGAGATCTGAGCTGAAAAGGCAGTTCTTGGAAATGAAACTGCTTTTAGGACTTAGATTTCCTAAAGACAGCAGCATCTGTCATGGTTCTAGCTAAGGCTGCCCAACTACTTGGTAGAACAATAACGTTTCCAAATAAGCAGCATCCAGGTCTGCTGCAGCAGATGTTGGAGCTTGCAGTGGCTGGTTCCCTCCACCCACACTAGAAGGCACTGCCAGCCATCCCTGACCATGCTTTGGCGATTGCCATGGGCACCAGGACCAGTAGCTCCCCTCCACTGGTACAGTGACAGAGAGGCAAATAACCTTCATCTTTGAATCAAAATGTTCTGTGTAAAGAACGGTCATTTTAATTATTTTTCTACTGAGTTACTGAATCTGTTATAGATTCCAAGAGTTCTTCAGTTCAAAATAATTCATCTTGGTGAAAGAAATTCTTTTTAGCCAGCCACTGAAGTTACACTGTTCTGCTGCATCTTTTATGACCAGCTTGCAGTGTGTTCTCCACAGAGTGTGCATAGAGAGTGAATAATGTGTGCAGCTTTGGGGTTTGTTTCTGGGTTTGTTTCGTTTCCTTTTCAGTAGAGGTATGAAAGATTCTGGTTTCACCACAAAGCGTGCAAAAAGGAAGATAAACACTCAAGTAAAACTGTGCTAGAACAGTGCACTTTACAATGCACATTTTTTATGAGTCTGCCTTATCTTTATTATCTATACCATGTTCATCAGAACAAAACAGTTCTCACTGATGGAAAAAATCTCCTTGTGACAATTTACTATCTATAGCTACCACAGCTTTTGCTTAACATGAGTTACAGAGGCGGGGATAGACATGGCTTACTTTATTTTTATTTTTAAATCATTCTTTTCCTTAATATTAATTTATGGAGGTATATATGGGTTATATTTTAAAAAGAAGGACAAAATATTATTATTACTTCCTTAAAATACTCTCATTTTCAGAGCAGAAGATAATTTCAGATAGCCTTGTGATATTTATCACATTCATACCATTTGTTTACATAGATCAGGGTGGTTTCTTGACAGCAGGTAACTCATAGCCTGCTCCACCAGGATATTATAATGCCTTGTGCTACTGCTAGACCACACAAATAGAAATTTGATTAGATCATCAGAGAAAATTAATTTCCACACCTTTATTTAAGATCTTGCATTATGGTAAGTTAAGAGCCTGGCCCTCAGACTGGGTGCAAAAAGAAATAATCTGATATTTTTCTAGAATATTTATACCCTTTGCTTTTGACCATAACAATTTGTTTTAGAATCTATCCCTGAATTGTAACTATTATAACACTATCCAATGCCTATGAAAGATGACTTAGCCTTTCACTGACAACAGCTTTTACCCAACCTTTCAGTGCAATTCATAAGGTTAACTTAGAGCTCTAAACACCATTTGAAACTGAGCAAATGTCAGGATTTGGAGGCCTTTGAGTTAAGTGAGTGAAAACAAATCTCTTGTTTATGTTCATTACCTTACATCTAGACCAATTTTTCTTGAATTCATACTAAAAGATGCCAGAGGAGAAGGGAGAAGAAAAGATAGGAAAGGATACACCTTTGGCAAAGGCAGGCTCTGATTTACTAATATGAAGCATTAGTGAATAGATGGAGATTTGGGGTTTTGTTGTTGTTTTCTATTACTTACATGTTATAAAGCAATAAGTCAAATTATACTTTGTACATTTTAAGACCCACCTAGATATGAGCTTCTATTTTGTGTGAAGTGTTTAATAAACATATTTTTAAATGTTATAATAAAATGATCTTTAGTCCTGCGACTCTATATTAGAATATTTTGACACCATCTTTGAGAATTTTTATCAATTCTATCACAATTTCACTAAATTCAGAAGTATAACTGTTGTATAGTAACAATTTCTTAAAAGATAGAGATTGCTTCATACTAAAGTGAGATAAAAAAGCCTCATCTCTAATAGTGATATGCAAATAATTATACTCAAGAGCAGTCTTTCAATGATTAAGTTATAAATAGTATTAATCTTCAGAAAGTTAAATACTTAAACACATTCTTCTGAATTATTCTTGCCCAAGGTGATGAGAAAATGTCAGTATCATACATTTCTTGCCATCAGTACATGTCCTTATTAATATGAAACAAAGTGCTATTGAAGATTTTCATAAAAAACAACAAGAGAAAAAGTGCAGAGGAGCTCATGGCTGAGAACAGAAAGGAGAGAGAAGGTTCACAATAGTGAAGAAAGAAAGTAAAGCTCAGCCCTGGTCTGTGCAGCTCATAAAGGAAGGAAACAGGCAGGTAAATGATTGATATTGAAATACTTGCATTCCCACATGACTGCCTGATCAGGCTGCCCTGGGAAATACTTAGGTATGTTGGTATCACTCTAGTCGACATTTTGTGTCTTTTGCTGTGATTTCACAACTGGGCACTTGAAAAAACCAACAAAACAACAGATTGACAAAAAAATGTCAATCAATTCCAATGGAAATCATCTAACAGCCTGTACAGAACCGGGAAGGAAGCAGGAAAAAAAGCAAGCAAGCAAGCAAACAAGAAAAAGAAAGCGAGCAAGAAAAAGCAAGCAAGAGCATTGAGAACTTTATGGGTTTTACCTTGATTAACCTGATTCCTTTATAGGCTGGGTAAGGGACAAGGCCAGAACTGCTTCAGAAGCAGGGTGTTATTACTGGAATAAAGAGAAAACAGCTAGTAAAAGGAGAAAATGACTGTGTGTGTCACTGCCCTGGAATGTGCTATGACTGCTGTACCTCTATTTCAGAAGCTGCAACCCTTCCTCATCAATGTTGCTGAATGCACCTTTAGAATTCAACACTTCAAAGAACAGAGATCACAGATCACAGAACAAAGAGGAGCTTTTTCATAGTTAATTTCCTCCATAGTCTTGTTAACAAAGCATTTGTCACCGATTAACTCTTCTGAAATACCATTATTCTCATCCAGACTGTGACCTTGAGGCTGGGAGAAACCAGAATGCTAGAGGAGGCAAGAGGAGCACAGCTCTCAGCAGAGCAGAAGAAAGTCATCATGTTTTAGTGCCTCCTTTAAAATTCACTGCAGTACTTATAGCACCCTACTAATGTAATTTTGTCTGGAACATGACCAAAACCTCAGGTTTTATTTAGAGCACACAGTTTAATTTTGATCATGTTCCAATCTAAATTACACTGGTTGCATATTGTAAATAATGCAGTGTCTTTTAATGGAGGCACGAAAACATGACAGTTGTGTTTCTTCACCTCTCTTCCCATTACATCTTTGGCTCTTCTGAAGCACCCACAAGCTGGAGTACAACTTCAAGATGCCAGCTTCAGGATAGCTTCAACTTGAAGTTTAAAAGAACATTCTGGCAAGAGAGCAAATCATAAAAATGTTTAAAACAACAATGATTGGAGAGTAAAGAAGTGTGACACTGCCAGTCTTTATGAGGCTGAATCCTCAGTAGGTTTCAAGGACTGAACTAGAGAAGATCCTTTAATTTAGCCATCTCCTTTGAATTTCCAACTGTATGTTTTTATAAAACCAGCACAGTATATATTTTTGTAACTTTTAAATTTAAGGAGATAACAGATGCACAAGTCTGTTAGATTGAATTGGATTTCTGCATCAATCTCAAGGGTTAGAACTGGGTCGGCCTCTAGACAAATGACAGAGGCTCTCTATTAACTCCTCTTCCTTCCCAATAGGGAAGGGAAAGGGAATAAGGGAGAGACNATATACAAAAACAATATTGCCCCCAAACCCCCTGATAGGAATTACATCACCTTCACCAGTGATGCTGTGGCAGGCACTGAGGAAGTCCCATACTGAACTCAGATAGGAACTGGATTCTGGAACAGGATTCAGAAACACACAGATCAGGATCAAAGACAGAATGGACAGAATCCTCCTCAGATGCTGGCTATTGAAGAAGAGAGCTTGAAACTTGTGATCCCTCAGCTTTGTACTGAATATGATGTGTATGGAACAGAATACCTTGCTAGTTAGTTTAAGGTCACTTGTCTTGTCTGCTCCTACCCACAGGCATGACCACTTACTTACTGCACTCCCAATACAGTCCACAGGATTTAGCAGTGACCTTGGTATCCATAAGAGCAAGCATAAGCAAGAGCCTTCCTGCATACCATTCCTTAATAGAAACTATAAACATCAAGTGTTATCACTTCCAGAAGCAAACATTGTCTGCAAAAACATTCAATTAAACTTCAGAAAGTGCAGCCACCTAGAAAAGATTTACCTGAAAAGTAAAATCACTGAACAAAATTAGTTCAAAACAGTCAAAATAGGACAATCAGCTTTCAAAATACCAACCTTATTGAGGTGAAGTATGGCTCTTTCTGTGACCTATAGGGCTATACGATGTGTCTGTGGGATATCTATATTTCTTATGTCTGAAGAAGCAAATCAAATTACCAAAGTCCTTCTTGGATAAATATTAAACCAGTCTCTAGAATGTATATTTCCACACTTTGGTCTTTGTATACCATATTTGATATAAATTAATATAAATGTTCTTGCTTTTCAATAAAAATACCTCTCTTGGATGACACAGCATAAGTGTATTTATTCAAGCACTACAGGAAACCATGACTTCTCTGCAGGCCAAGTAAGGAGCTATTCTGAAACCTTATTCCAGTAGAGACATTTTTAGTTTAAAAACCAGTTCTAACTGTAGAAGTCTGGAAAAGCTTGGAAGATGTTTGCAAATACAAATGGATTTAAATACTACTACTCGTTCATCTCTGGGCATCATTTCTCTCCCTTCATGTATCTGCAAAGGGCAGTCCTATCCACCTTCAGCTTTCCTTCTGCCAGCTGATGTCCAGCTTTTCTAATACACTGTGTAACTCTCTTTTTGTCACAGTTTTTCAAGCAGCTGTTACCCCCTCCCAGAAAGAAACAAATGCTGCAGGATGCAGAGAGACAACCACACAGAAAAGGCCCAGCCATCAGGACATTCTATGTCTAGTCCCTGGAACTAGAAATACCTGCAATGCAGCTGAGATATTTCCACAACTAGAATGATTCATTCAAACTAGTCTTAAACCAGATAGCTTGAACATTGTCACTGGGGAAAAAAGAAAAAATGTTCAACCTACACAGATCCAAGGATCAAAGCTGATTGGCTGGTGAGAAAATTGAATTTTCTTTCCATTCCTATTGAAAATATCCCCCACTTTAAAATATATCAACAAAATGAACTATTAGGGAATTCTGTGGCATGCTCAGGTTACACAGTAACTTCTCTTTCCCTCTCCATCCACAGAAAATAGGACACATTCAGGTCAGTGTAAGTGAGCATGTCTTCTTTCACATTGAACTTTGTTACAACAAAGTCTAAACTTGGACTCAACCAGCACATTCCTTGTAGGCTGTATGCCACCATCAGCACAGGAATGCTAGAAAAATATCTGCATGAATGAAAAAAAATACTTTGGTGATAATTTATAATCAGTAAAATACCCATTTCATGTAAAATAAAAAGTGTTCTCTTAAGCTTTAATATCACCCAGCCCAGCATTCTGCCACTGCAGGAGCAAACAGTAACTGGAATAAATCTTTGGACAAAAGCAACAAGCTCACAGAGATTAAAACTGTTGCTTACACCTACCTTACATATTAGTTCTGTTTATTGCTTGGAATTCACCTTTGTTTCATGGTCCACTTTCAAACTAGATAAAAGATGTATTTTATTTATAGCTGATATTAAATGCTGGTAAAATACAACCCTTGGCTATTGCAGAGTCATTAGAATTGATGAGGTCATCCCATCATTAAATGTAGCTACAAAACCAGGCTGAGAGTATCAAGTCTGTTGTAATGAATCTTAACTATTATCATATTTTCACACATAAGGGTGTTTCACAAGTGTAATTGCTTAGATGTATGTCATATTAAGCTTATTTTCTCAGAGAGACAAGGATATAGGACTTCATTTGCAGATTTAAGCAAGATAAAACAAAAAATACACTGTTCCACTGTGTGATCATTTAAAAAACATGTGTACATGCAGCTCTCTGCTTTTAAAACACTCTTCTAATACCTCTGTCACAGTGGAGCTCAGGTTCTGCATATATGTGCTACAGTTTACAACTCTGGCACAAATAAATAAATAACAAAATAATTTTTACTCAAGTAAAATTTCACCTAGTTTTTCAGAAGTTTCACTTAGGAGCTGTGTCAGGAAGAGGAAGATGCTTGGCTCAAAGTACCTAGGTTTCATTTCTAGATCTGATATGGGTAACCTGTAGTACTCTGAACATTTAAACTTTCTGGGGGTGATGGGAAGCCTACTCAAGTCATTACAATCTTTACACTGACCTGAAATATTTAAAGCCAAGTAATCAGTTCTTCAGCTGCCAGGCTGTAAAAAAGGCAGTTACTTCTAGTCTTCCCCAACTTTTTTCCAATTTTCTTTTTTCTATTTCACAATGATGTGAATGTAAGATGTAAGTAGGTTTGTGAAATGCACAAGTAATAAAGTAAATTCATGTTAAAAGTGATTCAGAACATTCTATAGATATGTACATGTACTATATGTGGCATCCTTTTAGGGCTAGGAATGAGTACTGTGTCCCTTGTGTGGTGCTGAGCTTTTTAGTCAGGGTAAGATTTCCAGGCCCAGCTCCTCATTCATTAATTACATTTATCAAATGAGATATTTTTCTGGCTCTTCTGAAGTGTGATGACAAGATATTCTCAAAAAAGGCCTAAAACCTTACTGGGGAACAATTATTTCTCTAAATTGAAACTGATCTAATGGTCTAAGATGCTGCTTTTGGCCTTGCCCCAAATCCAGTTCTGGACTATTTTACCCAGCACTAACAAAATCCCTAGAAAGGGATCCTAAACTTTCAAAAATTAAGAGAACTCTTAAGGGGGGGGGAAGAGAATTTTATAAGCAGTGATTTTTTCCCCCAATGATCATATACAGCTGTTCACAGACAAGAAATAATCAGACCTAAGATGTATTTGCCTACAATTAGACCAGATCTCAGTCTTATCATGATCAGTAGAAAATATTTTCAGAACTTGAGGTAGTTCACAGTGTAGATAAAGTGACAATACAAAGTTGATCTAATCAAATAAGTAACACTATTTCATAATTCCTGAAGAATGGATAAGGAAATATTCATCCTGTGTCTTTTTTTTCCCCAAAGTTATGTTACTCTGCAGGAATGTTCTGCATCATTGTGTAAGCACTGTTTTACTGGACAGTATTTCAGGTTCCAGATAAATCAATTATGATGGAACAATTTTCCTGCTCCTTGTAAATCGTTTGGGGATTCTTTCAGAAACAGGAATTGATGAGCTACTACACCTGATGGTCTGAGGGCAGATCTCTGATCAAAACAGGCTTTTTAAGCAGGCTAAGGAAAATACTGATTTTACAGAGGAAATAAGACTGTTTAACAAATAACAAGAAGTCAAAGGAATGACATCAGGTCACGTAGCTAATGAGTAGCAGCATAATTTGAATAGCCTTGTGTGTGCTATGTCCCTGGCCTTGGTCAATTTACAGAGGATATCAGTTTAGCACTAGGTTCTGGCTTCCTACAGCAAGGCATATAGCTTGCTTTGCCTATGGACAGTTCTTGGTCATTTCCAGTCATTATCACTGCATATTCATACACTTTTTCCTTAACAATCTTATTCTGCATTACCTGTGGATGCAGGAGAACAGCATACTGCAATATGGAACAGCACCACAGAGCTGATATAACACAGGCCTGACGGCTGCTGTCTTTGATCTTCATAGTCAAGATGGAAAGGATTGAATCATAGAATCATAGAAGTTTTTGTCATAATAGGTTTATAATAAGTAAACATTTAGTAGAGAAACAATAGGAAAGAGATTCATTTACTGCAGTACCGTGCATATGCTTACATGTGAGTCTGCATGTGAATGTATAAAGGTCAGAGCAGAGTTTACTACCATTTCAAGCCAGTACCAACACCAGACAGCTGACATTGTCCCTCAGCAGTGGTCAGTAGGGGGACAGACAAAGATGAGCTTGCTGAAGAGAAGATATTTCGCCTATGGCAAAAATTCCCAAGATGACAAATGCATAATTAGGAAGATTGGATTGTAAGTGAAAAGTTTCTGCTATGAGGTACCTGAATATGGCCTGGATGAATATCTCAGGGAGCATTCATTTGGCAACCATGCCTGAGAAGGGAAAGCTGCAGTTAAAAGGGAAAAAAAAAGTATTTCAGAACCACAGCTGCCTGCTGTTGTTTTGCATTGCCCATGTGGCACTGGTAAAAACTGGGATTATGGTAGGATTACACAGCAGGCAAGGCAGAGGAACACTGGTGATTCTGTTTTCTCATCATTAATTGAAAAAGGCACTATGATCTTCTGGGCACAGGAGGAAGAATATTTTTCTGGCAAGCTGCTCCTCTCCCTAGCCCAGGGCTGCCTGAGGTTTTGTCCATTTCCACTGTTTGCAGAAAAGGCTGTTGGTTCCAGCAGTTGATGCACAGAGTCTTGGCTGTTGGGCTGGGACATCAGAACATCAATCATAGCCAGTTAACCTCTTTTGGACATTTCTGAGCTTGGAGACTATTTTAGCAAGAGGCTTGTTTACTGTCTTCAGGCTCTTCTAGTTCTGGGAAACAAGCTATGTGCCATAGCCTTGAAAGATCACCACCATCTACTTATGAAATAAAAAAAGCATGTCTGACTACATGTTAATCAGAAAATTTTGGGTTCCACATTAGCTTGCAGATTTTATGATGGAAGATGAATACTTCCTCTATTAAATGGCATCCCTCCATTCATCAAATCAGTTAACACTGCTTGTTGCTGGACAGTTGCAGCTGGACAGGTAACAACCATTTTGCATTTGATGTTGAACATTCATCTTTTACATAGACTCCTGCCAAAATCTGTAACAGAATACATTTTCTAACAGCATCATGCTATAAAACCTTAAGAGTATCTTCTTAAATTCCTAAGTGATGAGCAAAACAGAAAGTGGCTGGGGAGGAAAAGTATTGGATTGAAACAGATACTAAGAAAGCTTTAGCTTGCAATTTCTGCTTGATTAGGAGCTATCAATTAACAATACTCTTTTTCTGTATGTACTCAATGCCTTTCTCTGGGAACAGGATATTTTTTTCTTTTTTTGTCAATTAAGAAATTGAAATGTATACTTTTCAGAAGGAAAGCATTTTTTCTTCAACTGAATTTTGAATCACATTTCTAAGAACTAGCTCTGACAAAAAATACAGTCTCACCACAAGACTATTAATTTCAGCTTGTATTTAGAGCTTTACTTTTTCTCTGGCAGAGTCTGTCCAATCATCATTTTCCTTTTGACATCAGCTGCAAGTCTTAATTTAAAAGGCTATAATCAAGACAGAGGTATATATCTCAGTGAGTCCTTACTTATATTATTCACAACAAACCAGTAAAACCCCCTATTTTTAAACACATAATTTAGTTTTCATTATTTAAACTATTGTTTCTCTCTTAGTATTTGATCCATCTTGGATAACCAAACTCTGCTGATCAGTTTTACATTGCTTCATCATAATCTTCCTCTTGCTCAATGGTTATGTTGTTTTGTCCTGCAATGTTGGACTGAAACTGAGAGAACCATATTATATAATATACATATACATACATATACATATATTATATAATTAAATAATTATGGTGATGAGGATGATGATAACCAAATATTGCTTTTTTATTTTTAAATAAAACATTACAGTGATTGTCAAGATGATGGGAAAAGAAAAAATATATTATAAAGCCTATGATACATTTCTTTCAGGGCACAGCAAAACTTCTTGACACTTTTGAGAGTGGCCTTCCAGGACCTAAGAAATCAAAATCTCAGTTCTATACTAAAGATCTCCCATGTTAATTATACAACTCATCTATAAATTCTCATTTTGTTAGCTTAGAAATTCATCACAAATTTCCAAGTCATAGAATAGAATCAGAGTGGTTTAGGTTGGAAAACACATTAACTTTCATCCAGTTCCACCTCCCTGCCATGCAAGGGCACCTTGAATAGTTCCAGGGATGAGACATTGACAATTTCTTTCAAGGAAAATGAGATGTTAGAATTTGTATTTTGATTTCTACTGTAGGCCAAAGATTTCACTCCAGCCAATTCTATACCATGTACATAACTGCTGGGTCCTTTTCAATATATTTTTTTCAATAACAGAAAAAGAACCTAACTGCTAGGTAAATTCTTCCATTAATTTATTTTTGCTATCTTATTTTACTAGTTTCTGCTTTAAATAAGACATTCTTGCACTTTTTCTTTAGGGACTGTCAGAAAAAAAAAAAATCCAATGAAGGAATTGCTGTCAATGGTCAAGTTAATGTTTTTCTTTCCTTGACAACTAAACGGCCAGAACTGTGCCTTGTACCTTTAGGATTAAACTACTGGTGTTGCTAGCAACTGAGCAAAAGATGTATCAACACTGAAGGCTTTGCATGTGTCTGTTGTGGGGCAATTCCTGTAGCAATCCAAGCTCTGCCAGCTACCAGAGCTAAAATTCTCTCTTCTTTCCACACCTGCTGAGCACAAAGGGAGCAGTAGATAGTAACAATATCAATTCCATACCACAGCTCTTAGCTATGGATAACTATGGACAGTTTCCACCCTTGAAATTTTGGAGAAGTGAAGGACACACTTATCTCTTCATTTTGTAGAGATTCTGCTTCAACTGGCACATCTATCCCTTTCACTCTTGCTTCTCCTCTGGTACAGGTATCAGCACACTGACTATGTCAGCAGAACTTTTCCTATGGTCATATCACGAAGCAGATTGAAGTACAGATCTGGCTAGAAAGTATCCTCCTGGGGACCCAGCACCTTGACCCTAGGTCCTGCAGAAATGGCAGAAGGCTTCAGAAATATGCATTACAATGTTGATCATAAAGCCTCTTTGCTGTTTTACTGCTGCTTTGTTGTTTTACTACAGCTTTGCAGTCTGAAAGGCTTCGCTTCCTCAGTGCATCACCGCAGTGTCACTTGGTGCAACATTTCCCCCCTGTCCCTCTTGGCTAGCTTTAGGAAATGTTGGCAAGCACAAGTTGATGTTGTAGTCTATGAAGCATGCATGGTGTTGTGCTGTGTTTCCTGCTCTGTGTTGTCTGGTGGATGCTGACAGCAACCCCAGTGGTGTCTGGATTTCCCGTGCAGCTTGGTGTGACAGAGCCTGCTGATCCATCATAGCCTGTCAGTGCTCTCACAGCATGCCTAATGAAGGGCTCTGTGATAATGTGGAAGATAAGCTATTCCCTTCCCATCAATTGATCCTTATGCTACTGGGTGATTTGTCTTTGATGCTTCTTGCAGCATCTTACAAAGCTGCAGGCTAAAAAACTAACCATTTTTTCTTCCTTAACTGAAAGGGTGCCTGGAGTCAAACACAAAGACAAACATAACAATAGATGATGTGTACTCAAAACCATTCATTGAACACTAAGCAAAGGAAACAAAGCTTAATGTTTTTCTGCTGGGCTTTCCCTTTCTTTCATTTTCCAATAAAAAGGGATTTTAGGAGAAAGAGTTATGAAATCTAAGTACAGCAATAATTTTGCAGATGTAGAAATCATGAGCAAGAGAAATGCCAAAGGGGGAAAGATTCAGCAGAAATTAGACCTCCCCACGAGATGTAAGTTGTACACATGCTTTCTGCCAGACTTATGAATTGTCCTCTGCACATCCTGTGATTGGAACTGTCATAGGTTCCAAGTGAAAATTAAAAATGCTTAAATAAATTAATAATATTAACATATTTAATAATAAATACAAATTATAAATATACAATAATATAACAACAAATTAAATTAATTCCTCTTGCTTCTCAAAACCTATCCATTCCCAGGCACTAGCAACCTTCAACATAACTGCAACTTAATAGTTCATATAATGGTTTCCTTCTTCCTTCAAAGCTCTTACAGCTATAGAAATATCAAACATGGTTGTCAATACTAAACTTAACTAGGAAAACTTAAAGAATGGGGAGTGGAAAATACAAGTAACTGCTCCTAGTTGACTATTTTGCTCAGAACTTATTATCAACTTCCTCTAGCCCTTAAACTGTGTTCTGTCACCCTCAAACTAAAGCAGTTTTTCCTCATGTTCAGGTAGATCCTCCTGTGTTCTAGTTTGTGCCCATTGCCCCTTATCCTGTCACAGGGCACCACTAGAAAGAGTCTGGCTCTATCTTCTTGACGTCTACCCTTTGCATTGATAAGATTTCTACTCTTCTTACAGCCCTAAGTTATAAACTGGAAACCTTCCAACACTGAAATTCACATGGAGAGAAAAAGTTGCAGTGGAGACAGGAAGAATGGGAGACAGAAGCTGAAATAGAAGAGTAATGAAGGATAAGCATCAAAAAGTCAAAATTCTACCTTGATTTTATTCATGACTTCTCAATAAAAAATAGATGTTGAATCTTAGTTATATATTCATGCAATCTGTCAGAAATCCACTATACGCACCAGGTATCCTTTCCTTTCTTAGAACAGACATATAAAATCTTTACAATGCAATACAATACTGAACCACTATATATTTCTTGCTACAAAATGATAATTTAGCTCTATAAGATATTGAATAGCTAGTCTTCACCTGGTCTTGGGGGGATCAAGGAGTTCATAACCCTGGGACACACATTGCTCAGCTTTTGTTTGACACACAGCCATTATGACATTATTTGAAGATTGCATGAAATTGCAAGGACTGAAGTGTATGTTCTGACCAACTGAGGCTTTTCCCTAAAATACTATGCACAGCCTGGGGGATGAGAAATAGTGAATTGCAGACCAGTAATTGACTCTGTATGAAAGGAGAGATGAGGTGGCAGGAGAAAGAATGATTAGCCAAAGGAGGTAAGAAAAAATATGACTGGTTTAAAAAGTCCATTTGAATTCTCAGGCTAGACACAGCTGTCAGGACAGGCTTTGAAGTACAGGGGTTTATAGGCTCCAAGTTGTGCCCAGTAAATATGTATTAAATATATATATTAAAAAAAAAAAAAATCACATGGGAAAAAACCAAAACCAACACACAAAAACTCCCTCCAACAAAGAAAAAAATCAGCACTAAACAAAAGCCCAAACTGGCAGGAACAATTTTTTGTCTTGGTTTGGTTTTTAGTAAGAACCAGAGTATCTTGAACTTGCTTCTCCTTCAATTTCATTAAATGTTAACATTTCTGGCAGACAGCAAGTAACTGTGGACTTGTAATGCAACTTTACTGTTAAAGTGCTTTTGTGATTAAACAAAAATAAATGTTACTTTCCAGTAACTTTTTAAAATCAAAGTATTTTCAACCAAGTGTCCCATGGAAATAAATTATTTCCTTCTGTAGCAGTTAGATTTCTTACTTTTTAATAACACCCAAATTGTTTAATGGCTTTACTGCTACCACATATTTTATTGCAACTTAACAGACTATGTTAAAGCTGCAAATGTCATGAATAATAACATTATAAACTAATCAGCTCTACAACAAAGACATATTAAGAAAAAAAAAAGTTACTTTAAATCTTTATATTGTAAATGAAAATATTTAAGTCAAATGAATCTTTTTTTGTATTCAATTTTTATGCTACATCCAGAAACCAAGCCATGATTCCATTCAAATCTTGAACTAAGCCATGTTTCAAATAATGGACACTTCCTGCAAAATGCAAATCTTGACTCTCCACCCATTCTACCAGCTTCTCCTCCTGCATTCTGTTTGAGAAGCTCTCTCTCATCTCACTCCTTGGGCCTGGACAAATCATTTTGTGTCTCTCAGATTCTCCTTTTATAATGAGGCAAAATATTTACCTACTGTTCTTAACTCCTACAGGGCTTACTATGGGTTAATTAGTATTAACTAATAAGTGCCAAGGAGTATTGTTATGAAACCTATTAAAAATACAATGCATGATCAATTAGCTCAGATCAAAGGACATGGAGCTGCAAAGGATCTAATTAAAAGTTGATAAATAGAGTTGTTGAAAGCAGAGGAATTTTTGTGCTACCTCCCACCTGAAGTGCATGGAGCCCTATTAGTCACCACCATGCCCTACATTCCTTGTGCCACAGACCCAACAGCTAGGGGTCTGAAAAAAGCCAATATTTTCCTTATTTGTTTAAGAGCTCATTAAGCAGGCTGAAAAGCCTTAATCTACAATGTCTAAAGGCCTTTATTTAAAGTGCTGGACGAATGTGGCTAAACAAATAGAAGGAAATGCCTCTGAAACACATTAGCACCAGTTATTTTTTAACTAACTAGATGTGGTGGGCTTAAGGGCTCCTCCCAGCCCCCCACAC
>VWZX01008432.1:22949-44424 GCA_013399015.1 Galbula dea | reverse complement strand
ATGAACTCCACAGGATTACAGATGTGATCTATAGCTCTGTTGTAGCACAAACCCCAGCAAATGAGAGAGAGCATCATCTGAAGTGCCCTGGCCTCCACAGACTAAAACCATGTTTTTACATCTTGGCAAGGTGTCAATTTATGATGTAATCAAAGGCAGCTGATGGAATTACTTTGCTTCTAAAACACCACATGGTTAGTCTCAATATCATCAATGAGCAAGAGAGGTAGATCCCCATTAATGTGGTCTACAAAGTTATCTTCCCTATTCTGGTAAGTGAATGTTAAGCATACCCACCCTGTTAATCAAAGGGAGTTGATAGCTCTCTCTGCTCCCACTGAGGGGTTGGTTTACATGAAGAAAATACTGCAGTACTACCATAGGGTTGTTTTCTGGTACACCGTTGCACAGCAGAGAACTGGCTTCCCTAAATTTTGGTAAGGAAAGGAAGAAAAGAAACCTATGTGTGTAGAGAATGGATGAATTTGCATCCATATCTATGTGACAATATATATGTGTGTGTGCGTGTATGAGTATGCGTATTTTCATTGGGCCATGGAAGAGGGACTTAGACCAGTTGAATTTTAATGACAGAAAGAAGGGGTGGTGACTTTTCAAAAGCCTGGTATATATTCTGAGGATTTTGAGGTTCTTTTCTGAAAATTCATACAACCTATTTTCTGGAGAACCATCTTCAGATGGCCAGGGTCTTAGTCATTGAAATTTTTAGTCCATGCTTTCTGGACCAGTATTTTTGAGTTTCTACTTGTTGATTTGCTTCAAAACTTGAAATGAATGTGAAATCTATCTATAATTGAGATTGGCATGGGAAGGGTTTAAGTTCAGTCATCCTCTTATGATATTAGTCAATGTTAATTTAATTAACTAGTCAATGTTAATTTCCCATTTTCAACTCTGGTTTGGATTCAAATCTTTGCAGTTTCTGAATGAGTATCTGAAACATGATAAAAAGTTGCAGAAGGACCAGATGATATTCTTCTAAGCATCTTCTACATGTGGCTAGCAAGCTGAGAGAGAGGATCCTCCCTCTGTACTCTGCTCTGGTGAGATGTTACCCAGAGTACTGTGTTCTGCTCTGGAATCCTCAGCACTGGAGAGACATGGACCTGCTGGATTGCATCCAGAAAAGGCCATAAAAAGGATCAGAGGGCTGAAACACCTCTGTAATGGGGATAGGCTGAGAGAGTTGGGGTTGTTCAGCCTGGCAAAGAAAAGACTCCAGGGAGACCATATTGTGGTCTTTCAGTACTTAAAGGAGATCTATTAGGATTATTTGAAGGAGGTTCTTCACCCAGAGGGTGGTGAGAAACTGGAACAGGTTGCCTAGAGAGGTTGTGGATGCTCCATCCCTGGCAGAGCGCAAGGCCAGGCTAGATGTGGCCCTGGGCAACGTGGTCTAGTGTGTGGCATCCTTGCCAGGGGGGTTGGAGCTAGATGATCTTTAAGGTCCCTTTCAGCCTGAGCCATTCTATGATTCTATGATTTTCTTAGAAAGATGGGGACAAGTGTTTTAGCAGGGCCTGTTGCGACAGGACAAGGTGTAGTGGTTTTAAACCGAAGGAAGGTGATTTAGACTAGATGTTAAGAAGAAACTTTTTACAATGAGTGTGTTGAAACACTGCCACAGGTCGCTCAGAGATGTGGTACATGCCCTATTCCTGGAAACATTCCAGGTCAGGTTGGACAAGGCTCTGAGCAACCTGATCTGGCTGAAGCTGTCCTGATTCATTGCAGGGGTTGGACTAAATGACTTTTAAAGGTGCTCTCCATCCCAAGTCATTATGTGATTCTATGATCACATAGAGGGGAACAAGGGAACCAAATTCTGTTTTGAAAGGAGGACATTAGAAAGGATTTCCGCCTTTCACCTTTACTCATGATGGTGCCTTGAACACGCTGAGCATCTCAAATGGCAGCAAGTGTGCTTTTCAGATGCTAAGTCACACTGTGAATGTTTGTGCAGATCCTATTGACTGAGCCTGACTTTTCTGTCTTTGTGCAACACACTAGCCTACATTGCTGCCTTGAGCTTCTTTAAACAGCATCCACTTCCAGACTGCTGTGTCTTCTCAGCTGTTTCAGAGTTAATGGGCTTACTGGGATTATTAATTGGGCTCATTACCCTTATTTTCTTCTTTAATATAATGAGTGTGTAAACACTAAACTCAGAGGCATAAAACTTTGATAAATGAGAAAACGAAATAATTGCACAGCATCAGTGTTGTGATCATAGGAGTCTTCTTAAAAAAATGAATGAGGGACAAAGATAGATCAAAAGCAGGTAAAATAAAGATAGAAGAGTAATTTAGATGCAGGTCACACACTCTTTTGGCTTACCAGAACAAGTCAGGTTGGCTGGGATTCAGGCCCCCAAAGTTAATCCCTAGGCATTTAGACCCAGTTTCTATCTGTCCTCGAAGTGAGTGGCAACAACATGCAGACTATGGCTGCAGATTTAGGCTCTACTTCCACACATCGTATAAGCATATATTAAATCTATAAGCATGGGCACACTCACATTAAGTGAGTACTCCACTGCTGAATCAAATAAGTTCTAATTCAGCATGTCTTGTATATTCAAATTTCCCATAGAAGCTCAAGCAAATGGATACTTGAAGAATCATAGAATCATAGGATTGTCAGAATTGGAAGGGACCTTAAATATCATCTAGTTCCAACCCCCCTGCCTGGCAGAGACACCTTCCACTAGATCAGGTTGCCCAGGGCCCCATCAAGCTTTGTCTTAAAGGCTTCCAGGGATGGGTCTTCTGCAGCCTCTCTGGGCAACCTGTTCCACTGTCTAACCACCCTCATGGTGAAGAACTTCCTCCTAATGTTTAATCTAAATCTACTCTCCTCTAGCTTGTATCCATTTCCCCTGGTTCTGTCACTACCTGACCTCCTAAAAAGTCCCTCACCTGCTTTCTTGTAAGCTCCCTTCAGATACTGGAAAGCCACAATAAGATCTCCTTGGAGCCTTCTCTTCTCCAGATGCATAACCCCAACTCTCTCAGTCTGTTCTCATAGGAGAGGTGCTCCAGCCCTCTCATAATTCTCAAGGCCCTTCTCTGGACTTGCTCCAGCACTTCCATATCCCTCCTGTAATGGGGTCTCCAGAACTGGACACAATATTCCAGGTGGGGTCTCACGAGAGCATAGCGGCTTAGCAACATCGTCCACCAATTCTCAGTACCCATGGGTGTATCCCATCAGGTCCCATGGACTTTTGAACTTTCAGTTTCTTCAGATGGTCACGAATCTGATCTTCCCTTCCCACGGGCAGTTCTACCTTCCCGCCCCTGCCATTATTTTCTTTGACTTCATGGGTGTGGCGGGAGCCCTTACTGTTGAAGACAGAGGTAAAGAAGCTGTTTAGAACTTTGTCTTTCTCTGTATCACCTGTCACCAGTTCTCCCTTTTCTTTTCTGAGGGGGCCCACATCTTCCCTAGTCTTCTTTTTTTGCATTAATATATCTATAGAAATGTTTACTGTTTCCCTTGATCTCCCTGTCTAGATTTAATTCCCACAGAGCTTTAGTTTTCCTCACCAGTTCTCCTGTTCTCCAGACAGCTTCCCTGTATGTCCCCAATTCTAGTTGTCCCTTCTTCCACTCCTTGTATAGATTCTTTTTATGAGAGCATCTTGTTCATTCAGGAAGGACTCCTAGCATTCTTTTCTGCCTTTTTCTTTGTCGGGACACATAGCTCCTGGACACAGAGAAGGTGATCCTTCAAAATTTACCAGCTGTCCTGGGACCCCCTTCCCTCTAGGGCTTCATCACACAGTACTTTGGCCATCAGATCCCTGAAGCAATCAAAGTCTGCATGTCCAAAGTCCAGGGTCGTGAGCTTAGACTATATCCTCCTAGGTGCCCTGAAGATCTTGAATTCTAGTGCTTCATGGTCACTGCAGCCAAGGTTGTCCCTTCTTTTATCTCCCATCATATAATGGTTTGGATTGGAAGGGACATTTGAAAGTCATCTAGTTCAAACCCCCGTCAATGAACAGGACATCTTCAACTAGATCAGGTTGCTCAGTGCCCTGCCCAACCTGACCTGGAATGTTTCCAGGGATGGGGCACCACGTCTCTGAGCAACCTGTGCCATTGTTTTATCACCTTTTTTACAAAAAAATTCTTCCTAACATCTAATCTAAATGTCCCCTCTTTCAGTTAAAGCCATTACCTCTTGTCCTATTGCAGCAGACCCTGCCAAAAAATCTGTCCTAATCTTTCCTTTAGGCTCCCTTTAAGTACTGAAAGGCTGAAGTAAGGTCTCCTTGGAGTCTTTTCTTCCCAGGCTGAACAACCCCAACTCCCTCAGCCTGTCCTCACAGCAGAGGTGTTTCCAGCTCTCTGACCATTTTTGTGGCCTCATTTGGACCAACTCCAACAAGTCCATGTCTCTCCTGTGCTGGACACAGTACTCTGGGTACGGTCTCACCAGAGCAGAGTACAGAGGGAAGATCACCTCCCTCAACCTTATGGCCATGCAGCTTTTGATGGAGCCTAGGATATGGGTGGCCTTCTGGGCTGTGAGCACACGTTGTGGGCTTATGTCCAGCACCCAAAAGTACCCACAAGACCTTCTCCAGGGCTGGTCTTAATCCTTTCATCCTTTTTATGCTTACAAAATTCAGCAATATAAAGCCAACAGTAACCCCCAAAGCAAAGAGAAAGCAAGGAAACTTAAGACAACAAGCCTACAAGAGCACAGAATTTTCAGAAGTGACCCCTCTATGAATGATCCTGCAGAAAATCTTACATACACAAATATATTTGAACTTATTACAGAACAATGGCAAAAACAGCCCCACAAAGCTGTGCTGTTCATTGCAGTCCTGGACCATTGCTCATTTATTTTAATAAGCAAGAAATATAACAGCTAAATTATAATTATATACTGTACACAGCAGTGCTAACAAAAAAATCATGATGTTTGGTACATTTCCCATCATCATCTTAGGAGGTACAGCTGCAGGTTTGTAGCAGTCTTCTGTTTCTTCACCTCATTAATCTCCCGAAGCAGAGAGAGAGCAATACAAGCAGGGGGAGTCCAGAAATGTACGTACATTACTGAATTAACCAGGCATGTGATTAGTGCTCAGGTGCTTAGTCAAGGAAGAAACAAGCAGAATTATTTAGATTTGGATTTGGATTTAACACTTCAAAGTTTGAGTGGTGGTATGTTTTGTGAGCTTTTCATTTAACCACTTCAGCTGCCCTGGAATGAGAGATTTGTGCCCCTGTTTCTGCCTGTGGCATGAGTTTATTTTTTAAGGTTGGTGTTAGTTATAAGAATATATGAAAATGTAAGCATGCATACCACTGTCCACCCTAGGAATGAGGAGAAAAGAGCCAGTGCAATGCCAGGAGCATAACTGTCTGCCAAGGAAATTAGACAGTGCAGTTTACCCTAGTACGAGAGCCTGGCACAACCCAAGACACCTGTAATACTTAGAATCAAAGAATTGTCAAGACTGGAAAAGACCCGTAAGATCATAAAATCCAACCATTAAGCTAACACTACCAAGTCCATCACAAAGCCATGTCCCCTAGCACCATGACTACACATCTTTTAAATCCCTCCAGTGATGGGGACTCCACCACTTCCCTGGGCAGCCTGTTCCAGTGCTTTACAACCCTTTTGGTGAAGAAGTTTTTTCTACTGTCCAACCTAAACCTCCCCTATTGTAACTTGAGGCTACTTCTTTTTGTCCTATAACTTGCTACGTGGGAGAAGAGACCAACCCACACCTTGCTACAATCTCCTTTCAAGTAGTTATAGAGTGCAAGAAGGTGCACCTCCTTTCCTGACTTCCAGTAAGAAATTCACCACAAGTGAAGACAGGGTTTGCTTTCTCATGTTTTCAAGGGCTGATGCTTTGCCAGAGTGAATAACCTCCTTTGCAGTGAATCCTGATTGTCACTGCCTGAACAACTTTTGTTTAACATCCATTTAGTGCCCACGGGGTTCTGAAGGCAAGTGAGTCATTCTTATCCCACAGGGCACTCACAACATTTCTGAGGTGTGTCCTGCGATGCTGAATGTGTGACTCAGCTTAACCCTGGGCAGCATCCTCTGTTTCTAGCTCCATCCTAATCTGAACCACATCAAGTAGAGTTGGACAAAGTGCACATCCTAAGCAACGGAAATACCAGAAACAAAGAATAATCAACTTTACCCCGTAACTTATCTTCAACCCTTTTCAGGCTCAACTTTCTTTACTTCCAAGCCGTCCTCTCAGTCCATCTCCTTGGTCCCCATATATCTACACCATCCCACTGCAGGTTTGGGCTTCTGCATAGATTTTTAAGCTAGCTGGATAAGCACAACAAGCAGCTGCATTGCAAGTGGTAACCTTGAGTTACTTTTATCTAACACCACCAAGAAGCAGAGATAAGGGAATGAGGCACATTGATATACATTGCCTTGCTGAGGTTATTTGCTGCTCATAGCTGGTGAATAAGACAGGGGTCCCTGGAACACCAGCATGATGATAAAATTGTGATGAAAATACTTCTGCATTGCTTTTCATTGCAATATTACCCCTTGATGGGAAACAGATTCATAACATCAGCAGGCAGAAGTAAAGAGTGGGTCTTAGCATCCTGTAAGCTCATCATGGCAAACTCAGACCAAGATGTGTTAGGCAAATAGTCCTCGTGTGTTTAATTTTGAAAGCTCAGAGGGGGTTTTGTCCAGAGAAGTAAGAAATATACATGTGTGAAATACCAAACTTGTTGAAGCAGGCTTTTGTTATGCAGAAGACCTCCAAGGTTGTCAGGAAAATTAGACAGAATCTGTTAAAAAGAATAGCTTAAATATTTCTTCCACAGAATTAATATTTTCCTAGAAGCATGGGTGGAAAATTTCAAGGTGTTGTTCTCACTGCACAGCTGGGAATTCAGCTACATAGTTGGACAAAAGTTCTGTTAATGTCAAATTTCAAAGCAGACTTTAATCTATGAAGACCTTCTCTGGTGGAGGATTTGTTTCAGAGTTATGACTTCTTCAAGCATCAGATGATCTGTGCACACACAGAGGCATGTACCTATATGTATTCTCCATAATGACCTGATAAAAATCCTTTAAAGCAGCTAAATTAAATAAGGCCTAAATAAAATAATATTTTATGTAAATATTTCTAAAGTTCCAACATTTATAACTTTGCTTACAATCACAGAAAATCTAATTTTCTTCACCTGTCTCATATTAAAATTAATATTTCAGCTGAAGTAATGTATAATGTTTGTTTTTATTTCTCATGCAGATGTGAGGCCGTGGAGGGCTCACAGTGCAAAATTCCAGGGCAAAACCTCTGCCTCATGCTTATACTCTCAAATCTTGTCTCCTCTGCTTGTAAAACAAGCAGGATTAGCACAAGATAAGACCAATGGAGATAATAATTACACTGGCTATGAGTGAACTGCAGAACCACGGAATAAATCCCCAAACAATTATTAAAATGGCTCAATGCATTACACAAATTGGAAAAGATTGGGACATTCTGGGAGGGATGGGGGGAGGTAAGACACATTATTTAAGTGTTCTTGTAAGCCTTCTAAGATATTAATGTTGCAAAGCTTCTTATGAATATTTAAGAACATAAAATGGAGATACACTTCAGTCCAGCATTACCGCAGAACCCTGTAATACAGTTCAGTCCACTTAAGAAGGCAATATCTGACATCCATGACAGATTTAAACATGATAAGGCAAGGGTGGTGTTTATAGCTGAAAAATCCAGGCAGACCAGTTAAATATTGCTGCAGTTAGCTTTGTTACAGTTATTTTTATGTACTGATATATGCATTTATATAATTTCCTTAAGGATCCAACTTTGCTTCCAGGTGATTGTACTTTAGGAAACATTTAAAAAACTGGCCCTTATTATTTAATTATTTGATGTCTTCTGAAGAAAGGATAAATACGTCAGTGTTAAGAAAGAAATGATCTTTATTTCTTGCTCTTTCAGCAGGTCTCTGGGAGGTATTTCCTAATAGTCATACCTGACAAAGATTAGTTTTCACTGGAGCTCATTTAAAAAAAAATATTTCATTGGAAAAGGTTTAGTTGGCTAGAAGGGATTGGTGCAGAAATCTTCTCTTCAGAGACACTATGAAGTTTATAAAACCTAAGACAAAAGCTTTTCTCCTCATCTCAGATTTTTTTCTGCAATTCTTAATGAAAATATATTAATTAATCCAATTTAGTATTTGGTTATTTTTCTGCCACGTTAGCCAGTACCTTCCCTGAGAGAAAAAAAATCTTTTTCTAACTAACTGTGATATTCATTGTGTCTGTTCAAAGTGTATGAACCACAGTGTTTATTGAAAATAACCACCAGGATATTCCTATTCTAAGAGTCTGATGAAAACTTCTGTGCTTATTGAGAATTTTGTATTCCATCAAGCAAAAATGATTCTAAGTCCAAGGAAAATTGGATAACTTTAATGTAAAAAAACTCAGAATAAAGCTAAAGGATCAAAATCAGAAGTGACTCCTGAAAAAAACCAAAAAGACCAATAAAGCTATTGTATTTCACAGGAAACTTGACTGTAAGAGAGCTTTATAAACAGCAGATGGCTCCCATATAGAAGAGGCTGAGCAATCTCAGCAAACAATAATCAACGTGCAAAAACAAAGCAGGGTTTGACGCACAGAGAAGTTTAAAACATTGAAAGTAAAAGATATACTGGAACATACTGTAAAGAAAGAAAGAAATGTTTCACGTTTGGTAGCCTGTTAGGTTGACATGAATATTTATGTGGTGAAAAGCTTTCCAGTGATGGACTATATCTGATAACTGTACATGGTATCTCAAGGTTTTCTTTTAATTTTTTTTTAACACCTGTGCATGGCTGTAAGCTGAAGCGTAGGAGATTCCGTGTGAATACACAAAGAAATTTTTTCACAGCGAGGGTGACAGAGCACAGGAACAGACTGCCCAGAGAGGTTGTGGAGTCTCCTTCTATGGAGATATTCAAAACCTGTCTGGACACGCTTCTGTGTGACCTGGTCTAGGGAATCCTGCTGTGGCAGGGGGGGTAGACTAGATGATCTTTCGAGGTCCCTTCCAACTCCTAATATTCTGTGATTCTGTGATATACAGAAGATAGATGATTACTAAGGAGTCATGGCTTTGCACAGCCCTGGGACTCTCGCTGGGATACAGATGAGCTGTCAGCAGAGATTTTCTTTCTTGTGCATGACTACTCCAGTCATGAACATGTCTGTCTCTATGAGGTACCAATTTCTCCACATAGAAGAGCATGGATAATAGAAATAGTTGTCTTCAGCATTAAATATTTTAGTGAAAATGTAATATTGAAGTGGTTAATTTGGTTCAGATTTTGCCCTTAAAAAGGATGGAAAATGCAGAACATTTCATCTTGCTTTTCTTTTTCTCAGTAGTTCTTTCCTGTACAACTCCTTTGGCTACCAGCAGGAAATATACTAATTATTTTATTTCTTGAATTTTTCCAGTATTTTTTCTAAGAATCCAAACAAATTCCAGGTAGCAGCAGGGAGATCACATGCACAATTATTGCATACCCAAAATGAGAGAAGACCAGGTTGGTTTTAAAATGCTCTTTTTCCCAAATACTAACTGCAGATTTCTAGCATGTGCATTTTTATGGCATCTATCAAAATGATGCATACAAAAAGAAATAAAAAATAACTAAGGAAAGCAGAGATGGTAAGGAGGAGGAAAGGCAGAGTGGAGAAAGGAATGGGAATGAAGAGGTTGGTTTCTCCCCTTTCCAAGCTAACCTCCTGCGGGGATGTGTAATGAGCCAGCTCTGGGAAAGTGTCCCAAGTGGACTCCAATTTTTGCAGGGTTTTTTGTGGATTGTATGCGATCCTTTCGTTTACACTCAGATGAACAGGTCTATTAGAGCAGCCTCTGTGCTGTTAGATGAAAGATTTATTTTACCAGCACTTCAGAAGTAGTAGTGTTTTGCAACCAGTAAAGCAGTAAGGAAGCTTTATCTTTTGGTCTGGCAAATGGTTGTGTTCACTGAAGATGTGACCAGCTCCTCAGCTGACCACTCTGAAGCTGGGTGGAGTGTCTCCTGTGACTTCATCTCTTCCAGTTTCCAGCTTTATTATCAGACCAAAAACTGGAAATGATAGTGGCTGAAACAGATGTTTGTGAATTGTTCTCTTCTTTTAAGTTCTGGTTCAGTTCAGTAGGAACAGAGTTAATTTTGTAGGACAGAAATAAATGAGATGGAAGGTCACAGTGCTAAATGTTTTTCACAGCCTTCTACCCTGCATTGCTTCATTTCACTGTGTGTCTAGGACGTTTGTTTCCTCTTTAGATCCTCTTTTGACTTCTTAAGTTTGTGCTTCTGGGGAGTGATAGGAATTTGTATTTTGTAACTTCTATCTCAGAGAAGTAATGCAATTTCCCTTAAAAGTTAGGGTGTACTCCAACCTCAGACTACAGGTGTAGCTCAACTGAATTAAAATTCTTGTGTTCATTCTTTTATTAGAACATTCTGTAAGGGAGAAAAAGTCTGTGTTTGACAATACTCTTTAAGGCTGCCAGAAATTGTCAGATATTTTTTATCCTGGTTCCAGTCTTACATGAGTATCTTATATGAATACCAGGGCAACGATACATGAAAAAGATTTTACTTTGTTTCTTGACCCAGGTACAGACATAAGTCTTTGAAATTACGGTGAGAAGACTGAATTAAGCCATCATACATAATTATGTTTAGTAAGAACAGACATTTCTTCTTGTTTCTACAGGAGAGGTGCATTAACCAGGTCTTCAGCTGCAGTTGGAGGCTGGTTCATAAATGCAGGTGAGGCAGGTGGTGCAAGGCATCTGTTTTGCAAAGCCAAATGCTGTATTCACCTAATAATCTGAGTCAGCCTATGAGATGCTGAAAAATATGGCCTCTGCTTATTGAGACCTATATTAAGTTTGAAATATATTGGTGCCTTGGAGTCAAACATGCTTTGTTCTGGTCAAATGAGGGTTCTGGTGAACCAGAGGTGAGACCATGGCCAGATAAAGATCCTTATATGTAGCTATCCATATATGACCTAGGTGTCTGCATTCTCATTGTAGTCAATGCACTTATTAAGAGTCTGTATTTGGCTGAGCATTGAAGGGGTCTGCTCTTGGGTGAGCTAATTCCTCTCCACTTGTTCTCATGAGCTGTAATGGGAATATGGATACCTAGCTGAGATGTAAACACATGTAACAACCCCCAGCAGCGCTGCCGGGTCGGGAAGGTGTGGCTGGAGAGCTCCCCAGCAGAGAAGTACCTGGGGGTGATGATTGACAGCCGGTTGAACATGAGTCAGCAGTGTGCCCAGGTGGCTAAGAAGGCCAATGGCATCCTGGCTTGTATCAGGAATAGTGTGACCAGCAGGAGCAGGGAGGTGATCTTGCCACTGTACTCAGCACTGGTGAGGCCACAACTCGAGTACTGTGTGCAGTTTTGGGCACTGCAGTTTAGGAAGGACATCGAGGTACTGGAAAGGGTGCGGAGAAGGGCAACTAAACTGATCATGGGTCTGGAGAACANTAAGAGTAGTGTAGGGCTATCGGTTGGACTAGATGATCTTGAGGGTCCTTCCCAACTGTAATGATTCTGTGATTCTGTGATTCTGTGGGTGCCTTGATCTGAAGCTGACTTCAGCTTTAAGTGCTTCTGTTTTGATTCTTTGATATACAGTGTTTCATTAAGAAAAATGTGATTTGTAGGTTTCATAGCTTTCATTTAGGGATAAATAAGAGCTAAAGAACAAGACTCAAGGAATTAATTTGGACAAAGTATTTGCTTATAGTTCACTGTAAATGGTATCAACACAGGTTAGTACTATGAGGGACTAATTCAGAGAAAGTAAATTGATCTCACATTTGATACTGTCCTAGTTGTTCCTTGACTTTTTAATCAGACAAAAAGAGTAGCTTTTTTGTTGTGATGACCACATAACTCCTTGGCTGGTCTGATGGTCTTTTGAAATGAAGTTAGTTAGTCTTTCCCACTGTCACTGTGTGTTGAAACTTATTGACAGAAAAATTAGGGAACAAAAAAATCTGTGTATTTACAAAGGATTGACATAAAACCCTCTTTTGTGGACTGAAGCATCTGCTGCTTAGAAAAACAAAACTAAACAGTATCAGAGCTAGGGACCATCTTGTTTCAGTGAGAGACAAGAAAATCACCTCTGAAGTGCAGCCTTACAACAATTTCATCATAAAGTCCTTCATTCACACTATACTGAGACTTTCAATGTCTAGGGCTTGGAGCTCAACTGATTGACTTTCCAGTTTTTCCCAGTCGCAAATTAGTTGTGATTTATTTTCCAGGTTGATTATCCTCGCAATATCACCTCAGTGTCTGATCCAAGGCACACTGAAGTAAATTACAATCTTTCCGTGGCCTTTAATAGGCTTTGGATGAGGCCTTACCTGTCTCTGTAGCAATTAGAAGAAGCACAAGTTGTAAAGTGAAGTGCAGGTGTTTGTGCTACTGGGAGGAAGACCTTTTACTGTGTTTAATGTTCCTTAATTAATTGAGCCCTGAGGTATAGACTGGGCTTATGTTCCCAGAAATTCCATTAGGGTAACACAGCACCTTCCATTTGCAGCAATCCAAATAAAATATTAAAGTTTTATGTTTATTGAACAAAGTCCAGGAATCTGCATACAAGAGCACTTCACCTTCCACTGGAATGCTGCCACTTCTGGAGCAAAACATGGCAATTGTTCCACAAAGACAGGAAAGCTATAGGAAGTAAAAGGTATTAAAATCCAGTGAAAGCACCAGGTTTCTGATGTGAGCTATCAGTAAGATACCAGTGACTTCAAGCAGAATTTTCCTTGACCTTGCTGAAGTAATGTGTTATGAGAGGTTTGAGCAGCTACTGTGGCATTGGGTTCATCCAAGAAGTCACATTTCTAACAGCAGAATGTCTTCATGTTTCTTTGGAAAACTTAAGCCAAGTGCCCACATTTCTGAAGTTAGGTATACAAGACCAATCTGGCAGCCAAGGGTACCTTCCTAATCAATGGAAAGAAAAAGGTACTTCCAAAGGAAAAGTGATTTATTTTTAAAATAGGTGATGAAATTTACATGCGTATATCTGCTTCTGGAGTTTTCTCTTTCTCTTTACTGACTGCAAGAAAGCCCAGCTGACTGTTCTTGCCTGAGATGCCATTGATGTGTGAAAGTGAGATAAATCTCACCTTCAGCTAATGAAATCTAATGAGAAACTTGCCTCAAACTCCTTTGATGTTCTTAGGTGGACGGTCAGAGTGAAGAAGAATATGTGAAATTCTTTTGAAACAGAGAGTCGGAGGAGAGGTTTGACTTTGAAAAGCAGTAGAAAAAGAATAAATCTGCATGCTTGAATGAATAATCAATTTCTACAACGTCCAAAATCTACAGACTCAAAACAATGATGGCAGAAGAAGATGGGTTTGATTGACCCCGTGGATCTAGGAGGGAAGAAGTAGCATAACCACTCAGAAGGAGAGAGAAACACAGAATCATAGAATCATTTTGATTCGAAAAGACCTTTAAGATCATGGAGTCCATCTATCTATTCAGCATTGCTAGATTACCACTAAACCATGTTCCTAAGAACCACATCTACGTGTCTTTTAAATGCTTCTAGGGATGGTGACTTCACAGCTTCCATGGACAACCTCACTCTTCAGTATTAATATCCAACCTAAACCTTTGGTGCAACTTGAGACCATTTCCTCTTGTCCTGTTTCTTGTTATTTGGGAGAAAAGACTGACCCCAAACTCACCACAACCTCCTTTGTATGACAGCCAGCAAAAGAGGAGAGCTGTGGGGTACAGAAATATTGGTAACAGGTAATTGGGCAGCTGACAGATGATTGAGAAACTAGCTGAGAAACCATGGAGAGTAAACCGTTGGGATTTAACCCTGTGCAGTAAAAGACTGGAGTTTAGGGAAGCAAGGACACAGCAGGTGAAGGGTGACAGAGGAGTTAGTGGCAGCTGGGAGGCAACTGGCAGTGTACTGAGCTGCTCTGTGACCCCTCTACAAGCATGGGCACACCAGGCATTAGAGAGATCAGTAGCAACAAGGAAAGATTTTAGAGGTTGGCAACCTTTGTTAGAAGGAGGCCAGCCACCATGGAGTGTTTCTGCAGATGTTAATGGCTATATAGGTGGGGAAGAGCTCAGAGCACCATATTATTGGGGTTGTGCTAAGACATATTAGGAGACTTCTTAATTGGATTATAAATGTGCTTCCCTGTGGAGAACAGCCCAGCCATCTCTGCTCAGTCATATTTATTGCAAAGTCAGTTAAGTCATTAGGTGGCAGAGTTCTGATTTCTAAGTGCATGTTTGGTATAGACAAGTCAATATGTTTTTGGTTTTTTTCTTAATTTAACTTCTTGATTGACTTATTATGTACATTGGCACTTTTAAGAGCTTCAAATAAAACAGAGTGAGAGTTCAGAACAAATGTAAATGGCCTAAAAGAAAAGAAAAAAAAATCCTATAATCTTTTTTAATGGCTATAAAACGTGGGAAGGATATATCATAAGCTCCCCGCATGGGGTCCTTGCCTGCGTTCAATCCAGTATTGTAATTTAGACATGACTTTTTATTTAATTTCTGACTGAGAAAGGGAAATTAGAAAACAACATTATCTCAGCTGCTCCGTTATAATGAACAATATTTCACAGTGCCAGTATAAGTTACCTTAAGAACTTATTTTATGAGACAAACATTGGCTGAATTCCATGAACAACTGGGTTTTCTGGTTTTTTTTGTCTTCTGAAGAACCCAAACTTAAGTAAAGTTTTTAATTATAAATAAACCTGTTGTCACTGACATGCATGTCACATGTGTGTAACATTTGGACCACAGGTGACCCTCCAGGTCAGCATCAAGGCATTATTTCCTGCTGAAATGCAAACAGAGGCTCCTTTTCTCATGTTAGAGATTGGTTTTGTTCTAGTATATGTACCTGGGTGTGTCTCCAGCAGTGCTATATCACAGAATCACAGAGTGTTAGGAGTGGGAAGGGACCTCGAAAGATCATCTAATCAGCTCCCCCCCGCCAGAGCAGGAAAGCCTACAGCATCCCGTATTGCCACGAGGTCTCCCATCCAAGTACTAACCGGGCCCGACCCTGCTTAGCTTCTTAGATTAGAAAAGATGGGGCGTTCTCAGGGTGCCCGTGTCCCAGTTGTGTAGTAGGTGTAGTAGAGGCCCATAGAAACATCTTGCTGGCTTGTTTTTTACGGACTAAAAAAAAAAGGCAGGACCCACAGTGTTGAAGAGATGGAGAGAGATCCACTGAAAGTGGGACAAGGTGGAGATACAAGTCATAGTCTGGCCTTAGGTTGTGGCCCCGGGGGGAATCCACTCAACAAACTTCTACCAAAGACACCAGCTCCAGGCTAGGAAGCTGCCTCAGATGAGAAACCAACTCTGCTTGTTTGCTTTCAGGCACTAAAAGCCAGCAACCTTTATTTTGCTGCTGTATAAATGTAGACCATGTATATAAAATATTGACTTTAGTACTTTTTCTCTTGGGAAAATCCTACATAAGGATTTTGAATCTGCTTGTTTATTTAGCTGTAAATAACAGATTCTCCTATTAATCTCTATATTTGTTTTATCAAGTTTTTTAAAGTTATAGAGATTTATCCAGTCTGTAATTAACCCTTTTGCATGGTGAAATACAGGATTGTCTCTTTCCCCCTAGCCACTAAACACATAATGTTCTGATAAATATTTAAGCAGTAATGAGGGATGTAATGCACACTAATCCATTAGTGCTGTTTTCTGGGTAGCAGCACAGTGCTAAAAAGGATACTGTAAGTGCTAAAATCCCAGATTGAGCAGAAGGCCTGCTGACCACTGTGGGATTTAGCTTTGAACTATGCTACAGGTTGGGAAATCCATTTGAAGATGCAGACATGTTTTATTTACTCGTCAAGAAATATTTCCTTAAAAAACTCCCATCAAATGAAAAAGAAACCCTCAACAATAACAACCCCAGCTACCCCTGTGAGTGGTGCAGCCAAATATTTCCCACCTGAAACTCTACCAGAGGCCAAGTGTAAGAAGGCAGAGCCCGAACCAGTGATGTGCTAAAGGTGGGGTGGAATGTATGACCGCAACTCTTCCCACTAATGTCTAAAACCAGTCTAATCAGTGTCTCTAAGAACCTTCTCACTTTGGGTAGGTCTACTTCCTTTTTCTGGGCTATCCTCCTTTTTTTTTTTAACACATTAGACTTTACTGTCTGACTACAACAGTACCCTGAAGGAACAAATACAGCAATAGGTAAGGTATCACTTCTTTTTTTGCTTTTCACAGCAGGGTTTTGATTTCCACCAACGGCAGGGAAAGGTGAGGTTTGGTACAGGGAGCAGCTGCAGCTAATATTTGTGCTCACTTCCATGCAGAACACCAGCAGTACTCTCTTCACTTGTTTGTGTAGATTGGGCAACAGTAAGTGGCTCTGAAGAGACATCCTGCTGATGTATATGACTGAGCAGGGTGGTGACTTAGTGCCTTTGCAAAAACCAATGAGAATTGATAAAAACCAGAAATGTTTCTTTGAGGTCACAGAAGAGGAAGTTTTCTGGAGTATCTGTGAATTTGCACCTGGACCAATAAACTTTAAGAAACCCCAACCAAAACATGTTATTCATTTTACAGCTCAATAAAGCTTAATTATAAGTAAACAGTAAGAAAAGCAGGAGACATGTTCCAATAATATTGCACTTCTCAGAATCATTCCTGTGGGGCTCTGGCAGTTTTGTTACCATGAAGCAGAATAAAACAAATTAAGAAAACTATTCAAAATTCATTTAAAAACATCATCTGAGGAGCATCATAATAAAAGCACAATGAAAGAGACAAGCTCACTTGGCTAATTTCCTTCATGTGCTGTATGTGTTTATAGTGTGTCTCTTAGTATGTTTTAATTAGCATCACAATCATCAACTGGTAACTAACAGCACATATGGTTCAGGTTGGGAGAAGTAGACCATCAGTTTGGAGCAGAGAAGGGGTTGAGACTCTGATTTTGAATTTGTGGTTGTATAGGTCAGAAGAACCTGATGGCAAAGCAGGGCTGTAAAACCTCATGTCTTGGCCAGAGAGAATATACTTGAGCATGGGACCAACATCCAGACTCCGCATTCCCGGTCTCAGTTTCTAGCCTTCTGCTTAATACAGGGAACATTCCAGGTCAGGTTGGACAGGACTCTGAGCAACCTGATCTAGTTGGAGATGTCTCTGCTCACTGCAGGGAGGGGTTTGACTAGATGTCCTTTAAATATTGGTTCCAAACCAAACCATTCTATGTTTTATGTTTTCATCACTGGAAATGGGTTGCTCAATTTGCTTTTAACTGTTCCTGGGGGTCCAGGTGGACGGAAGGCTGACCAGGAGGCAGCAGTGTGCTCTTGTAGCCAAGAGGGACAATGGGTTTCTGGGGTGCATTAGAAGGGGTGTGGCTAGTAGGTCGAGAGAGATTCTTCTCCCTCTGCTCTACCCTGGTGAGGCTGTATCTGGAATCTTGTCTCCAGTTCTGGGCCCCTCAGTTGAAGAAGGATAGGGAACTTCTTGAAAGCATTCAGCACAGAGCCACAAAGATGATGAAGGGGGTGGAATGTCTTCCTTATGAGGAAAAGCTGAGGGATCTGGGTCTCTGTAGCTTGGAGAAAAGGAGGCTAAGGGGTGACCTCATATATGCTTTTAAATATATGAAGGGTGGGTGTCAGGAGGATGGTGTCAGGCTCTTCTCAGTGAAGGCCAGTGACAAGACAAGAGGCAATGGTTGTAAGCTGAAGCATAGGAGATTCCATGTCAATACACAAAGAAATGTTTCCCCATTGAGGGTGCCGGAGCACTGGAACAGGCTGCTCAGAGAAGTTGTGGAGTCTCCTCTGGAGATTTTCAAAACCCATATGGACACATTTCTGTGTGACCTGGTTTAGGGAATCCTGCTGCATCAGGGGGTTTTGACTAGACGATCTTTCGAGGTCCCTTCCAACTACTAACATTCTGTTATTCTGTGATTCCTTACTGTAGCTATTTGCTTAGTTTGGTTTTTAATTTCTCTTGCCTTTATTTATTTGTTATTTTTTTTCTCAGTGATGATCCTGCCTCCAGTGGAGTCCTTGTTGGTGGTGTAGGAACTGCTTGAGGTACTACTGAAGTGAACATTTCTTAACAGCTTTCAGAGCACAGCTGAGCTCCCTCTCCCACAGCTGTAAACTGAGGTGGATGATTTCAATGAGTTTGGCAAACTGTGGGCTAGCAACTCCCTCCAAAAAGGAGAAAGACCAATGATGCTATAATTGAACAGATCATGCTTAGTGACCTTACAGTTTTCTAGGACACCACTAACTCTTCTTTTGGGCACTAACTCTGTCTGGAAAAGTATCACTTCACCAGACCATCAGCACAAAATCATGCCCAGGTTTTTCTCTCTTGGTAGCCCCATTTAATAGGTTCTTCCACTCTCAAGCTGCTTCAAGTACCATCTCGGGAGTAGCAGACACTGCTGTGCAATAGGGACTGGAAACATCTTGCAGATATCCTGTTGGTCTTGTGGTGCATACTCTGATAGGGTGATTTTTGCATACTGAAGAAGACAAGCCCATCAGCCTCAGTGGGTTAGCAGAGAAGGAAAACATCCAGGATATTTTTTTCTTAAAATACTTTTATCCATAGTTTTGGCCCAACCACATTCTGTTATTATTGGAGTATGTGATCTAATTCACTTTTTTTTTCTTTAGAAAAATAATTTCACTTCCTCTTAAGAATATGTTATGAACTGCTGCACTTTTAGCAGTGTGATGGTTCATAACAGAATCGAGAGGAACATGAATTATATCAGAACTGCATTACTAATGTGTAAGCTGCAGCATTGGTTAATTTGTTTTGATATTAAAGTTTTAATAGGAAATATAATTTGATTGCATTTTAAAAATAAAAACTGGTTTTCTGTATTATAGAAAAATATTATGAATAATAAGCAAAAAAAGGGCTAATATAACTAGGCAGTTCTATTAACAAAATGAATATGTTTCATATGTTCTTTGTGTACTAATTCAAGTCATCTGAAGCTAGTTTGAGCTGATTTAACATAAACTACAGCCTTGTTCCTTTGCTCTGCATTTTGCAACATTGCTAGCATTAACTGGAGCATGAGATCAAAGTTTTGCAGTATCAGCTCCTTGCACACCTGTCATAACTCAATTATTAGCAGCATTAACACCTTGTACTGCACTCCCAGTAGAGTCTGGTCTGTATTTATAGGTGTTTTCCAGCTGGACTCAGAATAATTAAAGAATCCAACTGTGCCAGTTAAATCAGTTTTGGTGGCTCATGGTGGTGGAGATGTGCTAGTGGATGTGCTATTAGGATTATAGCAAGGTAATATCATCTCAAGAAAGGTTCAAGTTTAAGTGTAACGTCTGTATTAGGATGATGTGAAAATGTAACAGCAACTACACCCAGTCTGTACTCAGCTCTGGTGATACCTCATCTGGAGTACTGTGTCCAGCTCTGGAGCCCTCAACACAGGCAGGACATGAACCTGCTGGAGCTGGTCCAAAGGAAGGCTACTAAAATGATTAGGGGGCTGGAACACCTCCCCTATGAGGATAGACTGAGAGAGCTGGGATTGTTCAGCCTCGAGAAGAGAAGTCTTGGGGGGGGACCTAATAGTCACCTTCCAGTACCTGAAGGGGTCATATAGAAAGGCTGGGGAGGGCCTGTTTACAAAGGCCTGTAGTGATAGGAAAAAGGGTAATGGATTTAAATTAGGGAAGAGTAGGTTTAGATTAGATATTAGGAAAAAGTTCCTTACCATGAGGGTAGTCGAACACTGGAACAGGTTGCCCAGGGAGGTGGTTGAGGCCCCATCCCTGGAGGTGTTCAAGGCGAGGCTGGACAGGGTGCTTGGCAACCTGGTTTAGTTGGAGATGTGCCTACTCACTGCAGGGGGTCAGACTAGATGACCTCTAAGGTCCCTTCCAACCCTGATAATTCTATGATTCTATGATTCTATGATTCTATGAAATGAAAGGTTCGTCTAGTCTGTTTTTGGTAGTGGTCACCCAAAGGCTGGTGCTTCCTAGACTCCAAGCACCACCCACGATGCATGTTTTTTCCATATTTAACAACTTCCACTGGATTTCTCTGCCATGCTGGAGCTGAGACTCCAGAAGGTAAACTGTTGCTGTAGTGCTTTGGCAGCTTTAATGATTTGCTTTGCCCCTCACAGCTCTGTCCTTATCCTGTGTGACCTTGTTTACACTGATTAAAGACCTCAGAGCACTTTTATTAAAGCATGTGAACTTAAACTAATGAAAGGGTAATAGCTGACCCATCATGAAAGTCTGAAGACACATGATCTATTCAGCATATCAGAAAAATATACAGGAGAATTTATGAGAGAATATATTTCCTTCCTGGGTATCTCAGTGGGTAGCAAAAGAGTCCTCAGTCTAGTGAGGAAAGGTGTAAGAAGAGCTAAGAAGTGTCTGTCTTGGGACTGGTACTCTTCAACATCTTTATTAATGACATAAGACAGTGGGATCAAGAGCACCCTCAGCAAGTTTTCAGATGACACAAAGCTGAGTGGTGCAGCTGGTACACAAGAAGGATGGGATGCTACCTAGAAGCACTTGGACAAACTAGAAAAGTGGGCCCATGAGAACTGTATGAGGTTCAACATGTCCAAATGTAAGGCCATGTGCTTGGGACAGGGCAGTTCTAGGCATGAGTGCAATCTGGGAGATGAACTCGTTGAGATCAGCCCTGCGGAGAAAGGCTTGGGGGTCACGGTGGATGAAAAGCTGGATATGATGTTCTCTTGCATCCCAGAAAGACAACCATATCCCAGGCTGCATCAGGACAGGCATGACCAGCAGGTGTAAGCAGGTGATTCTGCTTCTCTACTCTGCCCTCGTGAGACCCCACCTGGACTAACCTGATCTCCTCCTATGATGGGGTAACCCACTTATTAGATGAAGGAAGGGCTGTGGATGTTGCCTACCTTGACTTTAGCAAGGCATTTGACACAGTTTCCCACAGCATTCTACTAAAGAAGCTGGCTGCTTGTGGCTTGGATGAGCACATGCTTGGCTGGATCAAAAACTGATTGGATGGCCAAGTCCAGAGGTTGTGCTCAATAGAGTCAAGTCTGGTTGGCGGCCGGTCGCGAGCGGTGTCCCTCAGGGGTCAGTGTTGGGGCCTCTCCTGTTCAACATCTTTATTGATGACTTGGATGAGGGGATAGAGTGCACCCTTATTAAGTTTGCAGATGCCACTAAGCTGAGTGGGAGTGTCCATCTTCTTGAGGGTAGGCTGGCTCTGCAGAGGGACCTAGGCAGGCTGGATCAATGGGCAAAGGCCAATGGTATGAGTTTTAATAAGGGTAAATGTAGAGTCCTGCATTTTGG
>VWZX01008432.1:326-20598 GCA_013399015.1 Galbula dea | reverse complement strand
AGCCTGTAGCACTGCTGGGGGTTGTTACAACCAAAATGCAGGACTCTACATTTACCCTTATTAAAACTCATACCATTGGCCTTTGCCCATTGATCCAGCCTGCCTAGGTCCCTCTGCAGAGCCAGCCTACCCTCAAGAAGATGGACACTCCCACTCAGCTTAGTGGCATCTGCAAACTTAATAAGGGTGCACTCTATCCCCTCATCCAAGTCATCAATAAAGATGTTGAACAGGAGAGGCCCCAACACTGACCCCTGAGGGACACCGCTCGTGACCGGCCGCCAACCAGATTTGACTCCATTGAGCACAACTCTCTTGACTTGGCCCTCCAATCAATTTTTGATCCAGCCAAGCATGTGTNCGGATCATCCTTCCTTCCCTTCTTATATATGGAGGTAACATTGGCTGATTTCCGGTCTTCTGGTATCTCCACAGTCAGCCAGGACTTTTGAAAAATGATGCAAAGTGGCTTGGTGAGCACCTCCGCCAGCTCTTTCAGCACTCTTGGGTGAAGCCCATCGAGCCGCATGGATTTGTGTTCATCCAGGTGATGCAACAGGTCACTGACCCCCTCTTGGACAAGGGGGGAAACACACTGCTCCCTGACCATATTCCCTAGATTAGGGGATTGGATTCCCTTTGAAACAACAGACTTATTATTAAAGACTGAGGCAAAGAATTCATTAAGCACCTCAGCCTTATCCCCATCCTTTGTCACTAACTTCCCTCATGCATCCATTAGGGGATGGAGGGTTTCATATGGCCTCCTTTTGCTACAAATATATTTTAAAAAACTTTTCTTATTATTCTTAACCTCAGAGGCCAGTTTGATTTCTAACTGATTTTTGGATTTTCTAATACCCTCCCTGCAGAGCCTCATGACCATTGACCTTGATGAACAAATTAAGAAGTTTCCAGGTCACTGTTTCTTCTCAATTTCAACCCTTTCTTCCTGTTATGCTTCTTCTCTGGAGCACCTTCCCAACTGTCATGGATCTGTTCTCATCCTACCACTAATGTCTTTGAGTGTCTGTATAACTTAAAACTTATATTTGCCTAAGTATGGAATAAAGACATTCACCTCTGGCAGGGGATCAGATTTAGCCTGACAAATGCCAACTCACATGGAATAATTCAGGAAAATGCATTCCTTATTTAGGTGTCTCTGGAAAGAGTTTTTTTTAAGGATAAGATAAATTCTAGCTGCTACTTTTATCCACTTACCTCCTGCCCTCACTCTTCTCTGTCACTACTGAAAACCAAAAAATCTTCTCTGTCTATCTTTAAAATGGATGTTGACTTTGATTTTTACCACTCATGGAGTGCTCCTGTTAGAATCTTATTTCTTTCTCTATGACATTTTTTCTATTCTGTTCTGTCTCAGAATATATCTTCCAGTTCTCATTACTTTTTATCCCTGGGACCCTAATATTCTGTGGAGACAAAATGGTTTGGCACCTCACCTCATCCTAGAGAGAGGAGCTCAAAGGCAAAGACTCCTATCACTGTGGAAAGGACAGCTGGATGGATGGATGTTTTATTAAGCAGCTTAATTCCTGAACTGATAGCCAGAATTTCTATACCCAGCAGAGATGCTTTAAATTTTGTGAAGTGTGAGACTAATCCTGTCAAATCAAAAGCAATAAATATGAGTATATGAATTTAATGGAGAAGAAAGAATTATCTTTGTTTATCCTTGTGGTACAGGAATAAGTGTACTCCATGCAATAATCCTGCACAAAACATGGAAGAAACGAAGGCTCAAGCCCATAACAGTCTTCCAGAGGTGCCAGTGACAAAGGGGAGGCCCTTGGTAGCCATCTGGTTGCTCTGTCTCTGTAAAGGATATTGTAGAAGGCAATACTGAATTCATTAGGGGCTGTAATAAATTTTCCATATCACAGGTATCTAACACCATCTGAGATGTCTTATGGTGCCAGTCATCCATGTTGAACTGGCATATATGGCACAGAATCAAGAGTTAAAGTGTAAGCAGGGTACTCAAGTCTGCCCAAATGGGAGTAGTTGTCTTTGAACAGACAGAAGCATGGTCTCTCTGCAATTTTGCAGTCTTGAAAAAAGGCAATTGAAGGAGAATCTGACTGAGATATGCACACTCCTGAAAGACACAAGGAAAAGGAATCGGAAACAGTTGTTGACTATTTCTCTTCTCAGAAAAACCTGTGCATTTACCAGGTGGTAGGCTTAAAAGAAGTAAAAAGAGCCATTTCACATATTGCAATAGTATGTTTTGGAAGCCAAAGGCTATATATGGGTTAAGAAAGTAATCAGAATTTATTCTGAATTCCCTTGTTCTGATCTCATTTCTCTAAGCATCTGAGAGATATTATCTGCTGCCTGTCCCTTCATTGGCCAGTGTGGGAGTGAAGAAATGTGCTGTGGTGCAGCAAAAGAAGACTGGAGAATTCCAGCTTCTCATGGCTTGGAGGAAGCACAAACATACTTTGCTTTCGGACTGCAGATAGGAAAGTGGCCAGGGATGTTCATAGTCCCAACCACTGCCAGGTAGTTGAATTAATTTATTTAATCTCAGATGGAAAAAGCACAGACTCCCAGAGGACTAGGCAACTTCCTCACAGTTCTCCTGTGTTCCTTTACACACACATCTTGCCCTCTTAGGAGGTGCACCTCACACCAGGAAGCAAAGGGCATAAGCCTTGGGCAAGTGGAGGACAGCCCATGCTTGGCACATTGCTCACAGCCTGCTCTCAGACCCTTGGACTGTCCTGGTGGACTTACAGTGATGGGACTGTTTTGTAACAGAACTTAAGACTATCTAGGAACACTTTTCTTTTACCATCCAATTCATATGTTATTACAATTCTTTTGCCTTTTTTTATATTAACTTCCTCCTTTTTGCCACCTGTGATTTAAGAATCAGCTTTTTCTTCTCCAGCTGCCAGATTTTTAATCTCTGCTTTATCTATCTGAAAACCATGTTGTGGTTCTTCTTGTACATACATCATCCTTGCAACAAAGATTGTGGCACCAGAGCTTGCAGCACCTTTATCTCCAGCTGTATCAGCTCTGCAGTTGTAAAATCTCCATTACCTTTAGTGAACCAGCAAGATCAACTCTAAGGAAGCAAAAACCCCCATGGAAACATGGCTTTTGTTTTTGAGAAGTCCTGGGCTGGAGGGAGCAGGAGGAGGGTGAGGACTACTTGGGCTCAGCTCCCTGTGCAGCCCTTCATGGCAATGTACTTTCTCAGGCTCCTAGCTTAAAATACGGCCAGAAACACTGTTCTTTTCATATTACTTGTTTGTTTGTTTAATTCGGTGGGCTGTTTCCATGTCAGCAACCAGAAGAGCATCACCTTGTTTTCACTGGCAGCTGCTAGTCATTTTTGCTATACAAATCACAGAATCACAGAATATTAGGATTTGGAAGGGACCTCGAAAGATCATCTAGTCCAACCCCCCTGATGCAGCAGGATTCCCTAGACCAGGTCACACAGAAGCACGTCCAGACGGGTTTTGAATATCTCCATAGAAGGAGACTCCACAACCTCTCTGGGCAGTCTGTTCCAGTGCTCGGTCACCCTCACCGTGAAACAATTTCTACAGGTATTCACATGGAATCTCTTATGCTTCAGCTTACAGCCATTGCCTCTTGTCTTGTCACTGGGCTTCACTGAGAAGAGCCTGACACCATCCTCCCGACACACACCCTTCACATATTTAAAAGCATAGATGAGGTCACCCCTTAGCCTCCTCTTCTCCAAGCTGAAGAGAGTCAGCTCCCTCAGCCTTTCCTCAGAAGGAAGATGTTCCACACCCTTCATCATCTTCGTGGCCCTGCGCTGGACTCTTTCCAGCAGTTCTCTATCTTTCTTCAACTGAGGGGCTCAGAAATGGACCCAATATTCCAGATGTGGCCTCACCAGGGTAGAGTAAAGAGGAAGAAGATCCTCTCTTGACCTACTAGCCGCACCCCTTTTAATACACCCCAGAATCCCAGTAGCCCTCCTGGCCGCAAGAGCACACTGCTGGCTCATGGTCATCCTTCCATCCACCAGGACCTCCAGATCCCTTTCCCCTTCACTGCTCTCCAACAGCTCAGCCCCCAACCTATACTACTTTATTACAGGGCATCTAATAGAATTCTTTAGGTGGAAAAGACCTTTAAGATCCAAACATTAACCCAGGACTACGAAGTCCACCACTAAACGATGTCACTAAGCGCCACATCTGCACATCTTTTAAATACCTCCAGAGATGGTGATTCCACTACCTTCCTAGGCAACCTTTGAAAACTCTTTCAGGAACTTTTCTGAATATCCAATCTAAATCTCCCTAAATCTTAATTTTTCCAGCCAAGTAAAATAACTCTCTTTCATTTCACTATCATATCCACAATTAGTGGATATGGTAGTTTTATTTTCAGAGATACTTCCAAGTCCTTTTGGGAGCATATCACACCTGAAGAGAAAAGCTAGATGTGCCAGGACTTTTTGGGACAGTTTGCTGTGACTCAGCTTTCCCAAAACCTGGAGTCACTTTGTTCTTCCAAGTGGTGCTTCACACACCAAGAATTATTTCTTTCATGCTTTATGGTGATGACCAAATAATGGCAGAAAGGCAGTGCACTAATATTTGTCATATAACAGGATAAAAATAATATTGCAAGATTATTCAGACAAGAAATGAATAAACCAAAACCAGAAATAAATTGTAATAGTCAGTGGACCATTTTGTATTGCTGATACACTTGGCTGTGAGAAATGGAGTGAGGAGGAAAAGGTGATCAATCTAGTAATACCTGGGTTATCCTCAGAAAATGGCCTGGCAGCAGAACTGATGGCAGCAATAGTTTGAAAGTACCTACAGGTAATCTGCAATTGGGATCACAGCCTGTTTGTCACATTTATAATGGTGTCTAGTTGAGTTTGTCATTGTCTGTACATGCATTTTAACCACACCAAGGCAAGAGGTGCAAGCCATGGCAATATTCCTGAAGGAGACAGGCCTAAATTCTTCACTGTCACTCTGGGTTTTATAAATGCATCCATTAGTTTGCAAGCTGGGCTAAACTTATTTTCCTCTGATGAACCTTGTCAAGCCAACTTGAGGGCTCTTCACTGACTCTCTGATGACGCTTCGCCAAGTCATTCTGGTTTACCCATGTAGACCTTTGCAAAGATTAATCTGCATCTACAGACTGAGTTTAGACAAAAATCTGGCTCTGAACTTCAAAAGGTTCCTCTTTGCATGAACTAAATGAGAGCCTCAGGCCTGATCGGCCAGGTACCATGATGAAGAGTGGGTTGGAAGATGAATGTCTGAATTATTAAGTTTGAGCTCATCTCTGTTGTGGGTTGTTGAGAAGGGCCACGCACAGCTTGATGGATTCAACTGTGAATCTGTGTTGTGTTCCTGTGCATTTGCCTGTGTCAGCTTCAAGAGGAGCTGCAATTTCAGTGAAAGGAACATAATTCAGAGTGAGACTCCAGCTAGGCTGCTGGTTTTCTCTAGCTAAACTGAAGAGTTTCTCTGGTTGAAGAATCGTATACCAGGTACCAGATTGATACCAGAAGCTTCATGGGGAACCACATGGAAAATAGGTCCAGCTAGGCTGAGCTGTAGCAAGAAACAATTCCATGATGAAAGTCTGCACCAAGGATTAGAGAATGCCTTATGCAAAAATGCATGGCACCTTTCAAAGAGGCCACATGACATGCAGGAAGGAAAAGCTAATGTGTTTCAGCTCAGGCAGGACAGTTAGAGGATAAAGGTGCTGCAGAAGGAAAACAAACCTTGTCTCTTTTGAAAGCAGGCTGCAAATTGAGATTTCAAACCCAAGCCTGTCCCAAGCCTCAATGACTATGTCACCACCAGCATCTTGCTTTACAATATAGCACATTCCTTGTCAGATGATTTCATATTTAGTTCCTTTTGAGGAAAAGACTACTGCAAGATTTTTAAAAAAACCTATTTCTTTTCTCTCCCAAAATGTGAAATTTTTGCAAGGGCTAACATTTTACAGCACTCAGCCCCATTACAAGGTGAGAAAGAGCATATGACATTAAGTTTGCATAGGTGCTCTCAGTACAATTTTAACCAGGGTTGCCATGTCATTCAGTACCTGTCATCTCTGTGCAACCCCTTAGTAGAAGTCGTCGCCTTTTTACATCTTGCATGAGGCAAAATAACATAGTAGCTGATCACTCCCCTTTCTTCCTGCTGCAGGAATCACTCTATGGAGTTCTATGGCCTGCGTTATAATGGAGGTCAGAGTGGAGCAAAATATCCCCTCCTGGCCTTAAAATCTATGAATAATATTTTCCCTTTGAGACTCCAGTCTGGGTACATCAGGAAAAGCCTCTGTTACACCTGGGTTATGGACTCAGGCTGCATGTAGGTTGGATAAAACCACCACACACTGATGGACGGATCCGGTGCATCTCCCTCCATCTGGCTGTGCCTCCATCTCAGCCCCACAGGGCATTAGCATCGTGGAGTCACAGCAGTAAAGCCACTGTGAGCCAGGATGGCATCTCACATGTCTGCTCTTGCTTGCTGATTTAGTATTCAGAATTTAGAATTTATTGAGGATTCTTCCTTTGTCACATCATCTATCAGAAGCAGACACCACTGAGATGGAAGGGGAAAAAAAATTAAAAACCTGTTTATTGCTCAACTTGCTCTAGGCATGTTTTAGTTTATTGTTCAGCTTGGTTCATTTCAGTGTTTCAATTTGAATGGTTCACTTAGTTGCTGTGGCTAAAAAAAAATAAATTAAGAAAACCATAAGAAAACCTATTTAAAAAAAAAAGAAAAAAACAAGAGGCAGTAGCAGAAGTTGAGATTTGTGGGGCCCCCCAGCACCTCACAATGTCAGAAGAGTCAGTGGATAATTTAAGGGCACAATCCCATGTAGCCAGTAAAGGCGTGCTCCCAATTGCCTATTCTGCACGTGTTCACCCATCGAGTAGCTATTGGCACCTCTGGGAGGAGCTCCCTGTGCCGGCAAGACCCGCATTGCAGATGCTTGCACAGCCCTGCTGTGGTCTGCTCCTGCACCAGGGCTGCTATGTGCTTGGCTGTCACTATGGAGCCCTTTGCTGCGGAGTGCAAGGATCCAACCATTGTTGCTCACTTTTTGCAAGCTCAGAGATGGTGTCTGTAAATTTGCTCTTGGTCTGTATTGGAACAAAAGAAAATTGGTGTATGGGGGAGGCAAAGGTGGTCGCATCTCCCAGGGTCAATCAATGGCAGCCCTGTTTCAGATCCAGCAGGTTCCTGAAAATGGCATCATCACGTATTGCCTCCTTCTAAATGCAGCAACTCTGATTTCAGCAGTCCTAATTATTGCTCTGCTGATCCTCCAGATCTCACCTCAGATATCTCTGCCTCCAGTGGGTTAGTGGCTTTCCAAAGATTCAGATTCTCCATGCAGCAGCTTTTAGCATTTGAAGAAACCTTCTTCTCCAGCAGCAAGTGTACTAATCTCTATGGGAGATAAGTCAATTACAGCAAATTGAGCTATTTCATTTCTGGCTGCAAATGGCTTTCAGTTACACAAGTAGACACATTAATCTAATAACTAATGATCATATATTTTACTAATCATACAACACTGCGTGAGGTATTATATCTAATTATACTTAAGATTAAGACATCTTTACATGTGTATTTTTGCTGGTTACGAGGCTGGTGCAGATGGATAAAAACAGGAAAAGAAAGCAGGAATATTTCCAAACCCACTCAGAGAGGATTGGCTGAGGTTTCCTCCAGAATAGGATAGAAAAGAAAGTAATAGCAAAGAAAATCTGCCATAAAGTATTGTATGGTATTGGCCTTTTTAAAATTTTTTTTTTTTCTGGGTGCAAGGCTTCAATCTAGAGATTTGCTGCTAAATGCTTTGGTGCAAAAAATTAAATTAAACAACTGCTGTTGTCATTCTCCTAATCTGGCTTTTGAGCTTTCATACCTGTGAGCTGCAACTCTGATGAGATGCAACCAAGGGATATTTCCGATAGGGTGAAGTGCAGCCCCAGGAGCTCATGCATGATGTTGCTTACCCCAAAGGATTTCTTTTACTTTTCCTCCAGGAGGGCATAGCTCTTTGCTTTATGTTCAAAATATTGAAGACTGTCAGTGGCAAGCTGCCCTGTGCTTAGACTGGGATATTTCATTTTCCAGACTCAAGGAAGCCCCCAAGAATCTGAGTGATACATAAGGACATAAATAACTGAAACAGGGTCTTTAATGCAATCTCTTAATGCTTATCCTGAAGGATATTAGTAGGTGCTAAGATCACTCCCTGAGCTTTCCTGGGCTGTTGGTCAATAAGATAATGTGCCCTAAATGCAGTTATGCAATCACTGGTTATTCTTTTTGGTAAATATTTTTATTCATACGTTGTTTTTTTATCTGTCTAGCAGCAATCCATCATATGTGAAAGTATTGTGGCAGCTGCTGTTAAAATCAATATGCGTTAGGATACCAGAAAACTAAGCTCATTTTTCTCATCTTTGACATTGTAACTAAAGATCATCATAAGAGATAATGATAATAAAGCAAGGCAATGATTAGAAATACTCTGTTAAAGGAAAGAAAGGAATCAAGCAAACAAGAAAAGATGGGGTAGTAAAATAACAAAAAAAGGACCTTGCTCTTTCCCTCTGGGAAAAATAGGTTTAATTGCTGGGGAGACATGTACAGAAATCACAGATAATATACACTTTCTTCACCCTTGCCCTATCATTCTCACATAGACTCCTTACATCAGCATTACAGTCATGCATCTCTGCAGCAATATTGCTAAATCCAGGGACTGGCCTTCGAACTGTAGTCTGAGCAAATACCTCCACTACCGTGATTGGTCCAACAGACCATCTACTTACTGGAAGGGGAAATCCCATCCCTAGTTAACAGTGGTTGAGGCAAAACGTGCTCAGCCACAAGCTGTTATGAGGCTATGGCACAGCCCAGGTTTTGTGGGACTGTTCCCAGGACTGGATCTTCCTGCCATAATCAGTGGTGACTTTTTTTCAGTGTATTTGCATGAGAAACCAACACTCAGAAGGAAATCTTCCTTATTTTCACTGGTGCATAGATGTGTGCATACTTGTATGTTTTGTGGAATCATTGAATGGTTTGGTTTGAAAAGGACCTTTACAGGTCATCTTAGTCCAAATGATCCTACACTGAGGAGGAACATCTTCAACAAGATCAGTTTTCTCAGACCCCTGTCCCACCTGACCTGTAATCACAGAGTTACTGAATGTTAGGGGTTGGAAGGGACTTCTGTAGGTCATCTAGTTCAACCCCCCTGTCAGAGAAAGTTCACCTAGAGCAGGTTGCACAGGATGGTGTCCAGGCAGGTTTGGAATATCTCCAGCAATGGAGACTTCACCGTGTCTCCGGGCAGCCCATTCCAGTGCTCTACTACCCTCAAAGTAAAGAAGTTCCTCCTTATGTTTAGATGGAACTTCCTGTGTTCCTGTTTGTGTGCGTTACCTCTTGTCCTGTCACTGGGCACCACTGAAAAAAGACGGGCCCATCCTTCTGACACCCACCCATTAAGAAATTTTCCAGGGATGGAGCATCTACCACCTCACTGTGCTACCTGTGCCAGTGTTTCACCACCATCATCATAAAGAATTTCTTCCTTTTGTCTAGTCTAAATAACCCCTAGTTTATTTTAAAACCATTACCTACCTCTTTTTAAAACCATAGTTTGCATGTGCTTACCATACACACTTTTATTTGTATGAATACACTTGTATTCATACAAATAGAGGTACATGGACATAACCATCTATGTGCATGTGTATGTATGCATGGGTACCCATGCTATCTGTATGCAAAACTAGACACCAGTCAGGGCTACCATAATTCCTAAATGATTAATAAATAAGAAAAGAATTGGGAAAAAATGAGGATATTTGTCTATTAAAGTGTAAGTGGCTTTCAGTCTTCACTTAATGCTACCATGCTGCATAGCAGTCAAATAACCTGCAATATTATGAACATAACAGAGTACAGTATGTCATAGGTATATAGTCCCTACTAAAATATCCCCATGGATATACTAACCACTATATTCATGCATGATTTAGGATAGATATTAGGAAGAAATCCTTCAATGTGAGGGATGTGCGAACAGGTTGTCTAAAGAAGTGGTTGATGGTCAAGAGAGGTTCTTCTTCCTCTTTACCCTACACTGGTGAGGCAGCATCTGGAATATTGCGTCCAGTTCTGGGCCCCTCGGTTTAAGAAGGATAGGGAACTGTTGGAAAGAGTCCAGCACAGGGCCACAAAGATTNTTCTGTGTGACCTGGTCTAGGGAATCCTGCTCCGTCAGGGGGGTTGGACTAGGTGATATTTCGAGGTCCCTTCCAACTCCTAATATTCTGTGATTCTGTGATTTTGTGATTCCATGGAAGTGTTCAAGGCCAGGATGGACTGGGCTTTGAGCAACCTGGTCTGCTGGAAAGTGTTCCTGCCTGTGTCAAGGGGGTTGGAGTGTATGGCCTTTAAAGATCCCTTTCAATCCAAACCATTCTATGATTCTATGATTCTGTGATTCTGTGATCTCTACATATACATAAACACACGCATGCACTCATATGTATGTAAAGAATTGTTTGCGTGGGAAGAATTCTGTCTGTAGAGAATTAGCAAATTAGCTACCTCATAGGAACAAAATGGCACAAGCACATTAGAATATGTTTTCCTACATCATCATTCTGTCCAGATACATAGTACATGTGCATACTTGCATCTCTGAAGTACACCAAAAATCTACACAGTGATGCAAACATATTAAAAAATATATGCATTTGTTAAACAGCAGGTATGGAAATGAGACACATACATAACTCTGCCACTGAAACCCTGACATCAAGCCTTAGGTAAGTCCTTCCATGCAGAGGAAAGCTCAAGATCCTTTAAAGCATCACTGTAGCAGCTTTAAGCCTCCCAAATCCATCGACAGAAAATTAAGCTCTGTGTCACTATGAGCACACTCCTCCTGCTCTGATTGTCTCCCTGTAAGCAAAGTCACGGTGGAAACCCCATCCCGGGAGGCGGATGTTGTGTTGGAATGACAGGAGGAGACTGATCCTTCCAGTGCTGGTGCCTTAGGCAAGTGCTCTTTGTTCCACTAATAACACCGTGTCTCTGACATCCCTCCTAATATTTAACTTTTCTGGGACCTCTGGTAGCTTATTAGCATTTTCAGGCTACAGGTACTAGTATTTCTGCCCTCAATTACGCAGCCACTTTTTGCTGCAGAAGAATTCCCTGCTCCAGGCTAAATGTTGACTGCAGTGATAGGAATAATCGTTTGTGTGGGTGATATTTCAGCAACACACAGAGGGAAGTGGAAGACGATCTGTGACAAACAAAATGGATAGTATCAAAAATCAATTCCACTCTTGCTATAGGAATGAGCAAAGAAAGGGGGGAAAAAGGCAATTCAAGAGCTTTTAGAGGAGAAAAGGCTTGAAGGGCAACCTGCTTCGAAGATATATTCACTTTGGTATCATACCAGAGAACACGACACTTGAAAAATTTTGATTTTTGATGTGGATTCAGATATGTTTACCTCCCTGCTCACTGCAAGACATTTGGACTAGATGACCTTCAAATGTCCCTCCAAATGAAATCATTCTGATTTTCAACATCAGTTTCAGTGCCAGGAAATCCAGGCAGCGCTAAATCTTGTCTCCAAACCTGCTTTATTGACCTCAGCCAGACTCTTCCACAAGGCAACAGGTCCTTATTCACATGCACGTGTGTATATGTGATGTATACACACATACATTGGCATGTCCCTAAATGTGTACAAATATATATGTGTGTGTTTCTTTTCTCTTAGCACTGTGGTGTCTAGGTAGTACAGGGTATTGCGCTCTGGAGTTCCACTGTAAGAAAAACATTGACCTGTCTAGAGCAGACGACAAAAATAATCACACTGCTGGAGTGCCTCTGCTACGAGGACAGGCTGAGATGGCTGGGATTGTTTGGTCTGGAAAAGACAAGGCCCCAGAAAGACATTTTTGTGGCCCTTCAGTACTTAAAGGGGGACTACAGGAAAGATGGGAGGGACTTTTTATTAGGATTGTAATGATGGGAAAATGGGTAATGGTTTCAAACTGAAAGGAGAGAAATTTAGATTAGATATGGAGAAGAAATTCTTCAATGTGAGAGTTATGGGATGCTGGAACACATTGCCCAGAGAAGTTGTGGAAGCCTTTTCTGTGTAAGCGTTCAAGGCTGGTTTGGATTGGGCTTTGTATAAGCTGGTCTAGTCACTGCCCATGTCAGCGGGTTTGGAATTAGGTGATCTTTAAGGTCCCTTCCAACTCAAACCATTCTATGATTAAATTTAAACTATTTAAGGTCTTCATATAATTCAAAGAAGACTTGACCTAAAGCCATGGTCAAAGAAGCACACGAATATCTCTCACATGTGTCAAGAGCAGTTAGATTTTTCCTTTAGTTGAGGTATCTGCTCTGGCTATAAGAGCACTTAACTTGTGCCTGTGATAAAAGTGGGAATATTGAAATTATTTGAGTGTTTCGAGAGCTGAGGATTGTGATGAATTTCACTAAAATATGTTCCACTGTAGTTTAAAACAGTTTATACAGGAGCAGAATATCCATGGATATTCTGGGAATATTCTGGGAAGGGGAAAAGAACATGAACAGAAGAGAGAGAAAATGAAAATAGAGACAAGCTTTCTTCTTACCCTACCTCTCTTTCTCCACTTGAGTCTGAAACCATGGACATTCACAAAAGCTAAACCCAGAAGCCCCAAATGACACATTAACAGAAGATTTTACCCTGAAAAAAATAACTTTAAGAGAGACCAGGGTGTTGATTAGGGACTTCATTATTGCTACAGAGTCTATCTGAAGGCTCACGGATGCATAAAAGAAGACATATCATTCCCACTACTGGCAAACAGGAAAAATTTGCTCAGTGAGTTATGGCACTGGCTTCTTCCAAAACTCTCATGACCAACACCATCATTACTTTAGTTAGTAGACTCTTTCCCTTCTATGCTGCTAACGGGAGGCTATTGAAGATATCCACAGCTCTGATAATTAGAAAGCTTCTTCTAATTTTCAGCTTAAATTTATTCATGGCTTATTTAGATCCATTTGCACTTCAATAGCCTATTCCCAAAGGGAGGACAAGGTTGCAGAGCTGTAGATGGAGGTGATCAGTTTGACCCAGAGAGGAGCTAGGTTCCTATAGCCTCTGTAAAAGTCTCCAGTCACTGGGCTGAGAATTGGTCATTTACTGTCAACAAATGGGGCTGAAATATTAACAGGATCAGGCCTGCAGATAGTGAAGTCAGAGCTGATCATCACATTTCAGATTATACATTTGGTCATTCCGAAATGTTTTTTACCTTAAACTAAGAAATTGTCCCTTTCATTCCCTCAATGTCTTTAGTTTTTGATGAAGCCGGAAGGCAGGAAAAAAATTTTTTATTTATTTTCCTTAACTTATTTTTTTTTACCCATAATTTTCTACCCACTTTCCAGAGCTGAAGGAGAGTATGACAAATGCTGACTAAGACATTTTAGCCCTTTGTAGAAACCTGCAGAAATGAATTTAGTTTTCACAAACTGATTCTCAGATATTTCCCTTTTTTAACAAACAGGTTCATGGACAAAAGTCATGGCACAGCACATTTTGTTGACCATCCTGAGCACCCTGTACTGTGCAGAGGGTACAGGAAACAAAGTCCTGCCTGAGCAGCTATCAAAAGTTAGAACAGAAAGAGGGTCCATAGAGGGTCTCCAATTGGTGTGAACAGAAAAGAAATGTTGGCCCTTTAAGTGCAAAACTGACTTCCTCCTGTATTATGGAAGTAAAACGTTTCAAAATAGATGGGTAGTGATATCTCTTACTGAGACCATTTTTTAGTCAATGTAAAACCTTCTCTGGAAAAAGTAATCTTTTCCACTATCTGATAGGCATGGGAACAGAGCAGGATGGGAAAGCCTTGGCAAAATCATCCAGCTGACTACCACAAACTCAAAGGCTGGGGTAGGTTGGGGGTCTGCAGCATCTGACCCCCACATTGCTTCAGTGTCACCCAGCATTACTCTGGACTCTTTCCATAGTATTTCAGCAGTCTCCTACATTGCTCCAGCATCCCCCTGCATTGCTCCAACATTTTCCCACATTGCTGTTCTTCTTCTGCATTGCTCCAGCATCTCCTCATGCTCCTCTGGGCTTCAGGTGGTGCTTCACCCTTCCAGGACCATGAAAAGGCTAACAGCTTCCACACTTGCCCAGACCGCTAAAACACACGGCTCTGAGGGAGCTCACAAGCGAGGAAGAAGGACCTAACAAGCCACCAGCCAGCCCTAAACATGGTTCCCATCAGCCAAAAAGAGCTACTCAGCATAGCCACTGTGCTAGCCATGCCTAATCTGCTGCTAAATAAAGTTCAAACCTGTTTAAATAAACACAGCAGAAATAAAAGTTGCAGAGTTTTTTAAATAAAAGCCCATCACAGTTAACAGCAAAATTCCACTAATGATTTAAAAAAAATTAGTGCTTTTCCAGGTCATGAAGGGGGTTGATCACTTTCACCCACACTTAGATTTATTTATGGCCTTCTCTGTTGTAATCTTGACATTTGCCACAGGAAAGTTGGGAAGGACATGGAAGGGAGGGCTGAAGGGAAGCAATACCTGATCATGTAAACAATTAGACCTTTATCCATTCTGCCCAAAGAGGTCCTTTATCTGATGACAACCTCTGCAGAACGGAAGAGTAGTAGGTACCTCCCTCTGGGACCATCCTAACTATTCAATCAATTCTCCTCAATTACTAACAAATCTAAATGTGATTTATCTGCCCAGGAATCATTCCAATATCAGGCGAGGATCTATCAATAAAACCCCCAAAGGCAATCTTTTTTTCAGAGCTGTCAATAGAACCTCTGAAGCACAAAGAGAGGGAGCCGACAATTGAGATATTTTGCCTATTTTTTTGGTTTTTTTTTTTTTTCCCAAGCACTTAATTAAGTCGACAAGAACCTGTCAAGGATAATTTTCAAAGCACACGGCCTCAGCATCTGACATTTGATAATATTACACTCCATGTTGATTGAAATTGATTTTTTCTCCTTTTTTCTTTCTTTTTTTTTTTTTTGGCGGTAGAAGGCTGCAAAAAAAGGGGCATGTGACAACTTTCTTGCCCACAGATCCAAGGACAGTAGGCCAGTTTGTTAAGGTCAGTCATGACAAACAGTATGATGGGTTTTTAAAACCAGCTGAGTTTAACAATAGTAGGGCATGGGTATGTTATTTCAGTGTCAATAAAGCAAGCTGCTCAGCAGTTAGCAAATATTTCACCAAGATCAGAGGCATTGGGATTAGAAGTTATAGTAAATTTATAGGGTCAGATTCTGATCTCAGTTAATACCACTGTAAATCCAGAGTGAAATTCATTGACTTCAAATAGTTTTTGATCCAGAATAGTCCAGATGTGATCATTTTCTGAACTTGTTACCAGAGCTGCCAATTGTACTATCACTTTGGATTTATTTGTATTTATTTTTCACCCTGATGGAAGTTGGGCATTTCTCTCCCTGTTTCTTCCTGTAAAATTCACTACTGTAAATCTCCGCAGATGATCATCTGCTTAAGTGCCTAAGCTACTTCGTAAACCTATATATGCAATAGCTGCCATTCCCGTGTCTTTGAAATGGAACTAAGTGCAACTCTACAAATGTGAAGCAGAATTCAGCCCCTGTTGTTTCTCAGCTGGCTCAGAAAAAGAAGTATGGATGACAAAAATAGGTTCCAGGTTTGTCTTGCTATTTGGCTTTCTAAGCAGTGATAAGTATTTACTATTTGCTGCTTAGCACCCCACACAAAAAACCAGGCAGAGTCTCAGCAAATTGATTTGAATGGTAATATTTCAATGTAGTTCTGTACTTAGTTACACTTGTAGCTGCATCTGAGCAATTATAACATTTCAAGCATAATTTATTGGTTATTGGAATCCAAGATGTTGTTTCTTTTGTCTCAGCTACAGAAAAAGACTCTGGGGTATGACATTTGCATAAGAGGCTGGGAAATCTGAGGATGGTCTCCCGGGCAGAACAGCAACAAACTGACAAAGCTGGTGGGATTAAAAGGTGATGGTCTTATGAAGGGTGGGGCCCGGGATGTAAATCTCCTATTCTTGCACATAGAAGTCCCAGCTTGGCTTCACCTTCTGCCCATCCAGAGGACATCTCATGTTATCTGCTCCAGCTTATAACACCATAACTCAATAGGAATTATAACAGCTTGGGAAGTACTCCCTTGGTCCCTCCTCAAAGAGGAGTGCCAGGATGAGGTTAAACTCTGTCCCTGTTTCTTTTATTTCTAAATCTTGCATAGGATGAGCTGGAGATGCGTCAATATAATCACAGAATCACAGAATATTAGGAGTTGGAAGGGACCTCAAAAGATCATCTAGTCCAACCCCCCTGCCACAGTAGGATTCCCTAGACCAGGTCACACAGAAGCGCGTCCAGATGGGTTTTGAATATCTCCATAGAAGGAGACTCCACAACCTCTCTGGGCAGTCTGTTCCAGTGCTCTGGCACCTGAACTGGGAAAAAATTTCTACAGGTATTCACATGGAATCTCTTATGCTTCAGCTTACAGCCATTGCCTCTTGTCCTGTCACTGGGCTTCACTGAGAAGAGCCTGACACCATCCTTCCGACACACACCCTTCACATATTTAAAAGCATAGATGAGGTCACCCCTTAGCCTCCTCTTCTCCAAGCTAAAGAGAACCAGCTCCCTCAGCCTTTCCTCAGAAGGAAGATGTTCTAGCCCCTTCATCATCTTCGTGGCCCTGTGCTGGACTCTTTCCAGCAGTTCCCTATCCTTGAGGGGCCCAGAACTGGACGCAATATTCCAGATGCTGCCTCATCAGTGTAGAGTAAAGAGGAAGAAGATCCTCTCTTGACGTACTAAATGTTGCAGCCCATTTCAGAAGACTCAGCTCTGAAGGGACTAGGGCTTCAGCAGTGGTGATGGGGCCAGTTTCACCAGAAAACAGATAAAAAGTGGCATGTCTGTCTTAAACATCTTAAGTAGATCATTACTCAGAAGTGAGTATTTTATACATTGGGCAGATTTTACCCATCAGAGAGCATCGGGGAGCAGGCACGTTGAATTAATTAATTGAATTACCCAAGGTCATTGAGGAAATCTGTAGCAGAGCACAACAATGGTCACAGATGACCCCCAAATCAGCATCTCCAATACTTCAGGTATGCTCTTAGGTGTTGTGCAGAATGAGAAGGGTTAAGCTGGGCTAGATTAAAGTAAGACATAATTATCCCAGGTAAGAATTAACTTGCCAGGAATTGGGAGCAAGACACCACCTGACTTGAGCAAAATGATCTAAATTTGTGTGTCCCACACTGATCCCCACGCGGCTCTCCTGCAAATGATGCACCAGAATTAACTGAGTGCATTTTACAGTAGGTACATTTCATCCCTCGGAGGAATACAATGAACGTTGGTCTCACAGATTCTGCTTCTGCAGTAACCCTGAGAAGGTGAGAGAGAGAAAGAGGTTTAAATCCAGATCAGTGTCGGCTGTGTCTCTGGAAAGCTCTCACAATTAAAGCAGAATTATAACAAGTTCCCGGGAGTGATTGCCATTTGGGTTTGAAGAATGAGGGATCCTGGTCTCTCCACCTCGTTTTAGACAGATAAAGCCTGATTTTTACAACTTTTGGGACCTTGTGGCTGGGAAATTAAAGAGTGTCAGGTGCTAATGCTGGCCACTAAAATGTGAGTATAAGCCAAATTATTAGCCCAGTCTGAAGTTATTCTTGGCCAGGGGTAGCTGGCCCCTTCCCAGCTGCCTCCCAGGGATGCTCTAGGGGACAGCCTGAGGCACACATCATCCCTGACTGCCTATTTAGGGCTGGTTACTCTGAGGAAAAGTACAAATGAGAGTATTTGTGCCAAAGAATGATCCAAGCTGGCTGATTTAGCAGTATAGATACAGCCTTTATGGTCTGTTTTCGTGACCTCTACATCTTGGATAGAATTTGGAACATCAGCTCATTGGTCACAACAAATGGTATCCAGACAAAGCAGAGGTGGGGAAAAGTCTCATCTAGTGAAACTAGCAATGATAGTGCTCTTTGGAAGGATCCCTAAAGGGTCGGATCAAAATCTATCCCCCAGTCTTCTCGCTCCCTCTGTGGCTACCTGTATCCCTGTGCTTGTAAGACACTAGACATGCTTTGCAGCTGACCCCAGCAGACATGTTGGTTCCAGTTGCTCTCCCAAACGTTCAGGGTCAAGATGTCATTGTGCCCACCCCTGATCCCCTCTGCAGAAAAATATTGTTCTGAGCCACAGTTTGCAATCTTGCTCCTAGGACTAAGTCACAGTGCTTGTACTTGCCACTGGCCTAGAGCATGTCTGCAGGATTTCCAGGGGCTTCTTTGGTGTGTGGCAATAACTAAAGCATGAACATGGTCACCAGTCACAGCCTGAGCAAACTTTTGGTCCAAGAGTATGTTTTTTTTCCATACTTAGGCTCCACTTGTGTGTGTAAAGCATGAGCACCAAGATTTAAACCTAGTATTTACTTTCTCTTTTTAACTCATTTGCTGGAGCCTTGGGATAATGGAAAATTCTCACTCTTAAACATGAGATTTCCTTCCTTAAGAAATAGCTGCATGCAACCGTGGGCTGGAGTTTGCTGAGCTGGAAAACCATGGAGGAGAGGAATAACCTTTGAGCAGAGGAATAACTCTCATGCATTTCTGTTCTCTGGCTTCAGCTGCTGTGCTGAATACAGCAGACTGAGGGCCATTGTGTGGCCTTAGGGTACCCGTACAGAACAGCTAGCTCCATGTAGTTAGACTCCCTTCCCTCCCCATGACACATTAGCTCACCATTACCATTGAAGGAGAATGATCCCTATCCATGGCCTCCCTCAAAATGTGTAGGGATGTCACATCCCACTCAAGGAGGGGAATGGTAACTCAGGTTTGTGGATTCCCTTTGTTGAAATTGAGGTGAACAAACACCTGAGGCCCATGGATAGTTAACAGTTTACTTTCCTAAATATACAACCAATATTTGGCATGATACTGAATACATGAAAAGAGAAAGAAAGAGAAAATAAGTGCAAAAAAGTGAAGAAAGAAATAAATTACTCCTCTTTTGTTTCACTGTTGATTCACCTAACGGGGGATATGTGTCTATGTTACAGGTGTACATGTGAAAACACCTGTCCAGAACACAGAGTTCATCTCCCCCTTTTGCGCATGGTTACTAGCTATAGACCAGCCTTTTGTTGCAGCAGTGGCCCTGGTCCCGAGAGTTCATTTCCTGGAAAATCCCAGTGGGTCATTTCAGTATTGAGTGCTTGAGACATTCCAGGAAGCCTTCACTTACTTTTATTCTCTTATCTCTGCCAGGTCCATTTTTTTTCCCATTATACACAGTCATTTTGCTTTCAGTCCTCATCAGTTGACAAGGATGCTAGAATTAACTACCCAGATATTTGCTGGAAGGCCTACTCAGCCAGCCATTCATAGTCCAGGAGGTTCCTCCAGTGCATTGATGATAACTTCTTGATGCAAGTGGTGGATAAGCCTACTAGGAAGAGAGCGCTTGTCGTGGGCAGAGGCTGAGGCCAGCCACTAACCCCGCAGACAGGCACTGTCTTCTCTCTCCCTCCCTTCCCCCCACGGCGGGAAAAGGCAGAAGATGAGAGAAGCAGCAAAAGAAACTTGCGGATTGGAAAATAAAACTAGAACTACTTTAATACTAATAACAAAGTCAGATGAAATATACACAAATATACAGAGCCCAAACTACGTCACCACCGAAGGTCCGGTAAACTCCGCAGCAGGCTGGAATCCTAAGGTGACAACCGGGCGCGCGTCCCCTCCTTCCGCACACATAGTACGAACTGCCTTCCCCGCCCTCAGCTCAGGGTCCTAAAGCCCGCCCGCAGGATCCTAGGTGTCCATTTAAGTGCCTGACAAGGGGACTGGCCCCAATTATATCGAATATGATGTATATAGGATGGAATACTTTAGAAAGTAAAATCATTGAACAGAAATAGTTCTGTTTTAACTCAAACCAGGACAGTGCTGCTGGAACTGATACTTACTAACAAGGAGGGTCTTGTTGAAAAGGTAGAGGTTGAGGGCAACCTTGGATGCAGTGGTCATGAAATGGTAGAATTCAGGATCTTGTGTGGTAGGAACAGGATACCTACTAGGATCA
>VWZX01008425.1:0-17690 GCA_013399015.1 Galbula dea | reverse complement strand
GGAACTAGATGATCTTTAAGGTCCCTTCCAACTCTGTGATTCTATGATTCTATAAAAGAGGCAGATTGAGACTAGGTGGAGGAAGAAATTTTTTACACTGAGGGCGATGAGATAGTAGCCCAGGTTACCCAGAGATGGTAATTGATGACCCGTTCCTGGAAGTGTTTTCGGGCTCTGAGCAACCTGGTCTAGTTGAAGATGTTGGACTAGATGACCTGTACAGGTCCTTTCCCAACCCAAACAGTTCTATGATTCTGTTATCCGTGATGCCAGTGTCCTGTCTGTGCTAGTTCACAGTCAAATGTCCCGAGGCCCTCCTGGGACACTAACCTGTCCTTCCCTGCCCACCAGGCAAGCCTGAGACCAAAGCCACTGACAAGAGCAAGCTGTCTGTGAAAAGCACAGGCCTGCAGCGCTCTTCCTCAGATGCTGGCCGTGACCGCATTGCTGATGCCAAGAAGCCACCCTCTGGTCTGACGCGCCCCTCAGCCTCCAGCTCCTTTGGCTATAAGAAACCAGCTCCTGCCACAGGCACGGCCACCGTCATGCAGGCTGGGGGGTCGGCCACACTCGGCAAGATCCAGAAGAGCTCTGGCATACCTGTCAAGCCAGTCAGCGGGAGGAAAACAAGCCTGGATGTCTCCAACGCACCTGAGCCTGGCTTCCTGGCCCCAGGGGCTCGTTCTAACATCCAGTACCGCAGCCTGCCCCGACCGGCCAAGTCCAGCTCCATGAGTGTGACTGGTGGCCGTGGTGCGAACAGACCGGTCAGCAGCAGCATTGATCCCAGTCTGCTGAGCACCAAGCAGGGCAGCATCTCAGTGTCACGGCTCAAGGAGCCGTCCAAGATCAGTGCCAGCCGCAGCACGCCAGCGCCCGTGAACCAGACAGATCGCGAGAAGGAGAAGGCTAAGGCCAAGGCAGTGGCACTTGACTCTGAGTGCGGGACACTGAAGAGTGTCAGCTCACCTGAGAGCACCCCTAAAGCCCAGGCCAACCTCCCACCAGCAGCTAAAGTGGCTGAGCTGCCCCCCACACCTCTCAGGTATGATCCTTCCTCCTCTGAGGGCAGCAGGTGCCCAGTACAGCAGGTGCCCAGCACCCGAGTCTTACCTGCTTCCTTACCTGTTTTCCCTCCTCTAGAGCGGCTGCCAAGACCTATGTGAAGCCTCCCTCTCTGGCCAACTTGGACAAGGTCAACTCTAACAGCCTGGACTTGCCCTCCTCCAGCGAGCTGCACCCCTCTCACACTGCAAAGGTCCAGGACCTGCACCCAACCAGTGGGCACCTCGCACCCTGCTTCAGCCCTAGTCCTGCCCCGATCCTCAATATCAACTCGGCCAGCTTCTCCCAGGGCCTGGAGCTCATGGGGGGCTTCAGCGTCCCCAAGGAAGGCAGGATGTACCCCAAGCTCTCAGGCCTGCACCGCAGCATGGAGTCATTGCAGATGCCCATGAGCCTGCCCAGTGCCTTTTCAGGGGGCAGCACCACCACCCCCACTCCTGCTGCTGCACCTTCTGCCAGCACAGAGGAGGAGGAGGAAGAGGCTGGGGAACTGGGCTGGAGTGGGAGCCCCCGGCTCTCACATCTGGACAGGTATGGCTGGAGGGAGGGCATGGGGCTGGCAGGGTACCTTTGTAGGCTTGGATCCCTCCCTGTTGTCCTGCCATTACCTTTGCCTGCTTTGGAGGCTCTTCCTTCTATAGTTCTGGGGAACAGTTCAACCCCTTTGTCACCTTCCCCTTCTGTGCAGGGTTGTCACTGATCTTTCCTTTCCTTCCAGTGCCAACCGTGACAGGAACACGCTGCCCAAAAAAGGGTTGAGGTAAAAGAGCCGAATCATTTTTGGATGGCACTGGGAAGGGAGGGTGGACATGTGGAGCTTTCTGCAGGGGGCTGGTGGTGCCCTCCATGCAGGGCAGGCTGGACTGCAGTGCAGCAGGCAGGAGCCAGGACGGTGCTACTCCACTTAACCACACCTGCCTCTGCTCTGCTCCCCAGGTACCAGCTCCACTCCCAGGAGGAGGCCAAGGAGCGACGCCATTCGCATGCCATCAGCAGCGGGCTGCCCGAGTCGGACGACCAGCAGGAACTGCCCTCGCCCCCTGCCATCCCCATGGCGCTGGTTGGGAAGGGTCCGCTCACCAGCATCGGTCAGTGGCCTCCACTGCCAGCTCCCTTCTGCTTGCAGAAAGCTGTGTCCCTTTGGTCCCCCATCATCCTGTGCTTCCTGTGTGACTTGCTGATGCTGCCTTGGGTGCTGCTTTTCTCCTCCACACACCTAGTAGCCCTTACACCCAGCACCTGGTGCTTTTGGCTCACTGAGGTGCTGGGTTGTGCCCAGGGGCTAGGGATGCCCATCACTTTCACTACAGGGCATCTTATTCACCCTCGGGTCTGGTGGGACAGGGAGTGAGCCCTGCCCTGCTCTTGCCAGGACCTATGTGCTCCTGGAGGTTTTGGAGGGTCCAGGCAAACAGGTTGAGGCTACCAGTGAGGGCAGCAGTGGAGGAGGTGCTCCCCTCCTGCACCAGCAGTCGATGGGCTCTGGCATGGTAGATCCCTGCTTCCTTTCTTCATCCCAGCTCTTGTGGATCTCTCCCAGCCCTGCTTTCCCATCCTGATCCTAGGTCCCCAGTGTGACTCTGACCCTGCTTCTCCCTGCTGTCTCCTTGTAGTGAGCCCCACTGCCACCGCAACCCCGCGGATCACCCGCTCCAACAGCATCCCCACCCACGACTCCACCTTCGAGCTGTACAGCACATCCCAGATGGGCAGTACCCTCTCCCTGGCTGACAAGCCCAAGGGCATGATCCGCTCGGGCTCCTTCCGGGACCCTGTGGACGATGGTGAGAGTGTGCTGCGGCCCTGCTCAGGTGGAGGGGGCTCCCGGAGGGGTGGCAGGACTCCCTGCATGCTCGTCCCTTCTTCCTGGCACTACTGCAGCACTGTTGGATGGGTTGGTGCATCCCGTCCTCAGCATCAGAGTAGGGGACAGCAGCCCAAGGGACCTGGTGGACCCCCTCTGCACTGGCATCTGCTCTGGGCCATAGCCCACCCTGACCCCCATGGGTGCCTGCTGTCCCTGGGTTGGCCCCAGGGTGTTGTGGCACAGGGGAGGCAGAGACCGAAGCAGCCAGGGAGAATGGCAGAGCTCCAGGGCTCAACCATGGAGGAGGGCACAGCTGGCAGGTGCTTCCTATGCCATGCTTCATGCCATGTGCCCAAGGAGGAATACCAGCTGCGCTAAGAAACAGGCAGTGCCGAGCAGCTGCCATCCCATCCTCTGCCTCCCCGGTCCCCTGCAGAGCTGCCTTCCACTGGGAGCTCTGTCCTCTGCGCCCTGCTGTGCCCTGCACTTGCAATCCCCGTGGATGCCGCTGGCCAGGGGCACCCTGACGCACTGGGTTTTATTCTGTTGCAGTTCATGGATCGGTGCTGTCCCTGGCCTCGAGCGCGTCCTCCACCTACTCCTCCGTAAGAGCCACCTCTGTGCTACACCGCTTTGTGCATGGCTGGGGGGGCCTGGGTGGGACTTGGGGGAGCTCTGTGCATGCCTCTGCCTCGCACTGAGCCTGCCCATGCCTCACTGCGCTCCTGACTGCCTGCCTCTGTCTGTCTGTCTCTCTCTGCTCTCGCGCTGCCAGGCTGAGGAGAAGATGCAGTCTGAGGTGAGACCGTGCCCTCTGCTCGTTGCCTGCCCCTGCTGTTGCAGCGAGGGTGAGTGCCTGGCCCCTCTCACACTCCCTCTGCTCTCTTCCCACAGCAAATCCGCAAGCTGCGCCGTGAGCTGGAATCCTCGCAGGAGAAGGTGGCCACCCTAACGTCCCAGCTGTCTGCTAATGTGAGTCCCAGTGGGAACTGCTACAGGACACACTGCTCTGTGTCCCTGCAGCACCTGGGGCTGGTGCTGGCCCACAAGAGCCTTGATTTCCTCTCTCCAGCCTCTTACATCCCAGACCTGGAAGCAGGTGCTCACCCAGCCATGGATGAGTGCCCAAGCCTGGGTGCTCACCCCTTTCTCCATCTTCTTCCAGGCCAACCTGGTAGCGGCTTTTGAGCAGAGCCTGGTGAGCATGACATCCCGCCTGCGGCACCTGGCTGAGACTGCTGAGGAGAAGGTGGGTGCTGTTGGGGTGCTGAGTGGGCATTGAGGGGTGCTGGTGGTGTGGCAAGGTGCTCATGGGGCTGGGGAGTGCTGGACTTGAGTGATCCTGCTGCAGCATTGCCCATCCCAAGAATGCTTTCACTACTGGGACATGCTCCATTGCTCCTGGCTCTGCTCCCCCAGGACACAGAGCTGCTGGACCTGCGAGAGACTATCGACTTCTTGAAGAAGAAGAACTCTGAGGCCCAAGCTGTGATCCAAGGTGCCCTGAATGGCACTGATGTCACTCCCAAAGGTAACCACAAAGGGCAGCACAGGAATGCAGCCCTTTCTGAGCTACTCAACCAAACCCAGCTGGGCTGCTCATGCCCAGGGCTGGCACATGAAGCTGAGGTGTTCATAGGGGAGGCAAGGTTCCCTGGGCAGCAGCTCTTCCCCAGCTGAGAGACCCTTGAGCATCTGAAGCCGGGGTTGGACAGCCAGAGTGGTCACTGCAGGAGGTCTTGGTGTTGGGGGTGTGTGTGCAGAATTGTCTAGTTGTTTTCCCCAGGACACCTCCTCACTGAGCTCAGTTTTGGCAGCTGGTCTTGGCTTTGCTCTGATGAGCACTGTTTCTCCCCAAAATCTCAATGAGAGTGGAAGGTGCTGGCAGGAAGGTGGCCTGGAAAAAAGCACTGTGCTGTGGGCATCTCCCTGAGGTTTGCGGTACCTGTTGTGAATGGCAGTCCCGAGTGTGGTGTCTGAGACCCACATCGTCTTGTGAGGTGGCTCTGAGAGCTCAGAAGGTGTTTGGGTGGGAGGAGGGATGGAGCACAAGAAGAATGCAAATGGCTCTGGTGTTGGGGTAGATGCAGTTTGCTGATACCTCCTTTCCTGATCTCTCCCACTTCTCTGGCTGGCCCCAGAGCTGCGCATCAAGCGGCAGAACTCCTCTGACAGCATCTCCAGCCTCAACAGCATCACCAGCCACTCCAGCATTGGCAGCAGCAAGGATGCCGATGCGAAGAAGAAGAAGAAGAAAAGCTGGGTGGGTTGGACAGGGTACTAGCAGGAGGAGCAGGGCTTGGGGAGCTCCTGGCAGGGTCTGGCTGGGGTCAGCCCCACAAACAAGCTGCTCTTGGCCTGCCTTGACATCATGGTGTTGGTCCTCTCTGTCCCCTGGGGACAGCTCTGGTGAGGAGTGTGTATCCACCATGGATTTGTGTCTTGAAGTGTTGGCCCGGACTTCTCCAGCCGCTCTGGGAGTTTTCCAGCCTTGGTCCTGCATGCCTGCTCCCTTGGTTTTTTTTCCCCATGTCTGTCTCCCTTCTGCCCACGCAGGCTCTGGCACTGTGTGGGGCTGGACACCATGGTCAGGCAGCAGCCCCTTCCCTGCACCAAGCAGCTATAAGCTGGATGTGTGATTAAGTCTTTCTTTGTCTTGTTTCTCTCCCCCTATGCTGACCTCAACCCTTTTTTTCCAGGTGTATGAGGTAAGTCTCACACCATCCCCTCCACCCCATGCTGTGCCCGGCCATGGCCCTCACTCCATTTTGTGGGAGAGTGCTCATAACACTTCCCATCCCATCCATCCCACTGAACCCTCAGCACAGGCCATCCTGGGGCCCCCAGCTAGGCTGCACGCACCTTGACTGCTTTCTTTGACATTAAGGCCAAAATATGTACCCACACAGAAGACTGCCTTGGATGGTCCTGAGGCGGCAGGAGGGGCTTGGATGGGAACCTGTCCCATGGATGTGGATAGTCCACTTCTTGCAGGCACTCTCCTGACTCCCTGTAGCCAGATCTTTTAGGACAGGGACTTCACTGCAGCCTTGCCTATGGCACCAGGCTGCGCACCTTGGCGTTGCCAGTACTGGCCTGATGTGGCCCCACGTAGCTCTCTTCCTGCTAGGACCCACATGGATCGCTGTGCTCCCCTGCTCTCCTGCCATCAGCAGAGCCTGACACCCAGCTGGTTTTTTTACACAGAAATGGCAGTGCGTTTGCTTTTGGGGACACAGCAGACCAGCCTGCCTGGTGCCAGTTAGTCCAAAACTGGGAATTGGGCTGGATTTTGCCCGTTCTCCATCCCCTCCTCCTCTCACCTCTCCTCAGAACAGGCCCTGGCCCTCCAGGGGACACACTGTGAGCCTGGGGTGCCCATCCTGCTGGTCCCTGCAGGCTAGTGGTGTGTCAGCAGTACCCAGGCCTGCTTTGACCACTGTGCAGTGTTCATTCACCCTCCTTGGTCTCGGCTTGCTGCTCGCTCGCCCACTGCTCTGTGTGTGCTCTGTGCATGCTGCATGCCTGGTCGGGACCCCTGGTGATATCCCACAGAGGGCTGGCTGACCCTCTGAGCTTCCTGAAGGACCCCACTGTGCAGAGCAGAGTGTGGGGCTGAAACTCTCCCCATGCACCAGGACCCCAGCTCTGTGGTGGCTGGAGTGGGGAATATCCCCCTAAACACCACTTGCTGAGATGGCTGTGGTTTGAGGATGGAGTTGGTCCTTCCCAATGGACTAGGCTGGTGGGGCAGAGCCTGGACGCTCCAATGTGGGTGTTAGGCTGGGAGAAGCATGATCAGGACATGGGTTGCACACTGTGGGGCTGTTTGGTGCTGTCCAGGCTTGGGCTGGAGTGTTGCTCTAAGGGCTATGCACCCCCATCCACCAGCTGTGCCAGCAGAGGAGGATCAGGCAGGTGCCTTCCCCAGGCCTGTGGTGTGGCACAGTGCTGCCTCGCTGACGGATGTGGTGTTACTGGTCCTACATCAGATTGTCTGTGGGTCCTGGGCAGACAGGGTCCCTAGAGCAGGACCAAGCCAGGTCTGTGCTTGCAAGGCTGCTCTGTTGGGCGGTCCCTAACAAGAGCATTTCCATCTGTAGCTACGCAGCTCCTTCAACAAGGCATTCAGCATCAAGAAGGGACCCAAATCAGCTTCGTCATACTCAGACATAGAGGAGATTGCCACACCAGACTCGTCAGCCCCTTCCTCACCCAAGCTGCAGCATGGCTCCACAGAGACTGCCTCACCCTCTATCAAATCCTCCACGTCCTCCTCTGTGGGCATCGACACAGCTGAGTATGTGGGGGCCAGGGCATGCGGCATGGCGTGTGGAGGGCTGGTTATAGGACTGCAGGCTTCTGCCCTGGACACGTGCAAGACTCAGTCTCTCTCTTGGCCCAGGCTCTTCCAGGCCCATGGTGAGGGTGAGCCAGAGAAGAAGGAAGTGTCGGAGTTGCGGTCAGAGCTGTGGGAGAAGGAGATGAAGTTGACAGACATCCGCCTGGAAGCCCTCAACTCGGCCCACCAGCTGGAGCAGCTGCGGGAGACCATGCACAACATGCAGGTGAGACCACTGCCAGAAGCCAGCTAGCTCTGAGCGCCTGAATGGCCGCAGTCCTTGCACCCCCACAGCTGTGCTGCAGCCCCAGGATGCTGCCAGCATCCAGCTCCTCATCCTGTGCTGTAACTGGTTCTCCCCCAGCTCGAGGTGGATCTCCTGAAGGCTGAGAATGACCGGCTCAAAGTGGCTCCAGGGCCCTCTGCAGTGCCAGGCTCTGTTCCTAGCCACATCACAAGCATGTCAGCCTCCTCTTCACCACGTCGGTCCCTGGGTCTCACCCTTGGCCATGCCTTCAGCCCCAGCCTGGGGGATGCAGGTAGGGGTGATGAAGCTGCTGGCAGACAAGGGAGGGCTGGGACAGAGGTGTGTGTGTGTGGCAGGAACGTGCTGCTGCTCACCTGGAGGTACCTGTGTACAGGGATCTGTCATGCCACTGGTGCCACAATCAGCCACAGCAGGATTTGGCTCAGGCTGGGCATGGTGAGGCCTGGTGGCTTGGCTCTCCCTGCTGACACAGCTTCACTGCTCCATCCTTAGATGTGTCTCCCATGGACGCTGTCAGCTCTGGCACCCAGAAGGATGAGCTGATGCTGCGAATTGTGGTGCGCATGCCACCCCAGCACATCATCAAGGGGGTAAGAGTGGGCTGTGTGGGGAACCTGACCTGTCCTAGCGCCATGGCCCTGGACAAGGGGCAGAGAATGCCTCTTGGGCTGGGTGCGGTGCTCCAGCTCTGCATGCCTCTGCCTTGGCTCCCAGGACCTCAAGCAGCAGGAGTTTTTCCTGGGCTGGACCAAGGTGAGCGGAAAGGTGGACTGGAAGATGCTTGATGAAGCTGTCTGCCAGGTCTTCAAGGTAGGAGCATGAGGACCCCTTTTTTGAGAGCTATCCATTTACACTGCTCTACTATGTCTGATGCTCAATGGCTCACGGTCTCCTGGAGCTGTTGAGCACCGTGTGCTCCCTGCCAGCCCTTAGCTGCACTGACAGCCTATCCTTGTCCATGTAGGATTACATCACCAAGATGGATCCTGCTTCCACACTGGGGCTCAGCACTGAGTCTGTCTATGGCTACAGCATCAGCCACATCAAGAGGGTCCTGGACACAGAGCCACCAGAGCTGCCTATGTGCCACCGGGGCCTGACCAGCATCGTCGTGACACTCAAAGGTCAGTGTTGCAGAGAGGCTCTGTCACTGTCCCATCTTCCCTCTGTCTTACGGTATCATGGGTGTGAGCAGGATTCTCAGGCCTCCCCTGCCTGCAGGCTTGAAGGAGAAGTGTGTGGACAGCCTAGTGTTTGAGACGCTCATCCCCAAGCCCATGATGCAGCATTACATCAGCCTCCTGCTGAAGCACCGGCGCCTCATCCTCTCGGGACCCAGTGGCACTGGCAAGACCTACCTGACCAACCGCCTGGCTGAGTACCTGGTAGAGCGCTCGGGCCGGGATGTCACCGAGGGAATTGTTAGCACCTTCAACATGCACCAGCAGTCCTGCAAGGTGAGTGTCCCTGTTGGCACTGGTGCTGCGGTTCCTGTTGGCAGCCATGCCACGGCCCACATGTGACACCTGGCCTGTTCATTGCAGGACTTGCAGCTGTACCTCTCTAACCTGGCCAATCAGATCGACCGGGAGACAGGCACGGCAGATGTGCCACTGGTGATCCTTCTCGATGACCTCAGCGAGGCAGGCTCCATCAGTGAGCTTGTCAACGGTGCGCTCACCTGCAAGTACCACAAATGGTGAGAGCTCCCCTGCACCCTTCTCCAGCACAGTCATGCTCATTGCTGCTCTCAGCAGCATTCCTGGGCTCAGGCAGATGAGGCTTCACAGCTACGCCTGTGCTCTGCTATGGGTAAGGGTGATGCAGGGTGCCTTATCTCATGGATCTTGTCTCTGTCACTCAATCAGCCCCTACATCATTGGGACTACCAACCAACCTGTGAAGATGACTCCAAACCATGGCCTCCATCTCAGCTTCAGGTGAGAGTTGTACATCCTTGGGGAGCATCCTTGTGGGGTTAGGAGCACAGAGGCCATCACCTCTGCCTCTGGGCAGTCCTGGGGACACATTTTCTAATTGAGGAATGAGCTCCAGGCCTCTCCCAGTCATCCCAGGAGGACTTGGTGACCCAACCTTGGGCACATGCAGTGTGTGGGTGCTAGGAGTTTCCCCCTAAGGGTGCTGGGAAGCAGGGCAGCTTGTGTGGAGACCCAGCTCTGGACACTGGAGTATTTCCCCCAGGATGCTGACCTTCTCAAATAACGTGGAGCCAGCCAACGGCTTCCTGGTGCGCTACCTGCGGCGGAAGCTGCTGGAGACAGACACAGATGTCAACGCCAACAAAGAGGAGCTGCTGCGTGTACTGGACTGGGTGCCCAAGCTCTGGTACCACTTGCACACTTTCCTGGAGAAACACAGCACCTCCGACTTCCTCATTGGTACAGCCTTACCACACACCACTCCTCTACCTCGTGCTGCTAGGAGGCCCCAGGGACTGGGTGAATCCTGTCCCAGAGGGCCTTGGGGAGCTGACATGCTGCCCCATATTCCCCAGTCCTACACAATCAAAAGCCAGTGGGTGATGCACCCAAGAATTGCTCCTTCCTGCTTGGGGTTTGTTCTGATGCCCAGTGGGAGCTGTCACTGTGATGTCAGCTGAAGCTGCCTCTTACTGGCATCCTTCCTTAGGCTGTGTTTTCCCAGGCAGATCTCCCTTTGCCTCACCATGCTTTCATGGGGTAGGTTGAATTTAGCAGTCCCATTCCTTGACCAGGAGCTTGCTTTCAGCCCGTGTGTGTTAGGCAGCTGCTGCCTAGGCACTGCTCCAAGGAGGTGTTTGAGCCCAGGGCCACTTAGCACAGCCAGACTTGCCTGCCTTGGTGTGGCCCTGCCTCTGGGCCAGTGCTGGAACAGGGGGATCCAGTTCCCATTTTTGTTCTCTGCCTTTCCCCCTCAGGTCCTTGCTTCTTCTTGTCCTGCCCCATTGGAATTGAGGATTTCCGAACCTGGTTCATCGACCTGTGGAACAACTCCATCATCCCTTACCTGCAGGAGGGGGCAAAAGATGGACTTAAGGTACCTAGAGCTGCCTGCGACATGGGAACGCAAAGTTTAACGGAATGGGGAGAGGGGAGGAGCTGGGATTTTGGGCACAAGTAGTATCTTTCAGGCCCTGCCCTGCCCTGTGGCTGACTGCACTGTCCTGGGAGGCTCAGGATCTGGCATATGCCGAAGAGCCAGCTGCCACTTGCTCCCCCTGACTGCAGGTCCATGGGCAGAAAGCAGCCTGGGAGGACCCCGTGGAGTGGGTGCGGGACACCCTGCCTTGGCCATCAGCACAGCAGGACCAGTCCAAGCTGTACCACCTGCCCCCACCAACCATCGGGCCCCACAGCACCGTTTCCCCACCTGAGGAGCGTACTGTCAAAGACACAACACCCAGCTCCCTGGATGCGGACCCTCTGGTATAGCCCTGCTGTGCTGGTCTCTGGGAGGTGGGCCAGGTGGTGCTGGTGGAGGGAGAGCAGGGTGGAGCTTCATTCTCACTTATTTTTCAGTCTAAAAAGCCTGACTTGGGGATGTGGAAACATTTTGTGCTGCTGGGAGGAACAGTGGGTGTGGGATGGTGGCACCAGCAGGCACACTGCACACCAAGGCACGTTGTGATGTACCGGTGAATGGGCACAGCATGATGCTCCTCGAGGCATCATGTCTACATGCACGGCCACACAGGCTGGGGCTTGCACGTACATGTTCCAGTGTGTCACCTAGGGAGGCTACTTTCCTCCACACTGCTTTGGTGTGCTCAGCTGTGAGCATCCCAGCCATGCCCAAAGCCTGATCCTGGGGGCAGAGGGGGATTTTTAACATCTCTGGGCTTCGGTTTACCCTCTAAGGAGCTTCTTGCAGTGGCTGGTTTGTATGGGAGGGCAAGTGGGGCCTGGCGACCTTGGCTTCCCCAGGGCATCTACAGCACTCCAGTCCCCCTCGGGCTTGGTGCCACACTCTTTTTCCTGCAGATGGCCATGCTGCTGAAGCTCCAGGAAGCTGCCAACTACATTGAGTCTCCAGACCGCGAGACCATGGTGGATCCTGACCTGCAGTCGACTCTGTGAGGCCCGAACATGCCAGCCCCGGCGGAAGGGAGCCACTGCCAGCCACCACACCTGCTGGGCTGCTCTCCTTTTCCTTTGGTATCCCAGAGCACGGGGCTGGCGAGTGAACAGAGAGGACTGGGGCTCTGGCAGAGCGTAGGGAAGCTGAGCTCATCTGTGGGAGAGCATGAGGTGCAGTCTCCCTTCCGACCCTGGGGGTAGGAGAATCCTGGTTTCTCTTCTTGTTTTTTTTCTGTCTCTATTGCAAACTCTTGGGCTTTGGGGCCAGGGCGACAGATGTGGTTGAGCCTTCACTCCTGGGAGCTGCAGGAAGGCCTCTGCGTGGGGCAGGGACCCCGCAGGAACCACCTGGGCTAGAGCTGGAGGCACAGGAGGAGTGTGTGGCTGCAAGATGAGAGCGTGGGTGTGAGGGTCTCCAGCTCCCTCCACCCAGCTAGGCGTAGCCGAGGGCAGGCAACAGGGAGCCAGTGCTGTGGAAGGGGTCAGCTGGTGCTGGCCGAGGAGCGCTGCCCTCGCTGCTGTTTTTGTATGTTCCCCATTTCACCTGCATGGCAGCTGCTGCGACCAGGCCAGCCCAATAAACCCTGCTTTCCTTATTTTTTGTTTCCCTCTCCCCCTTTCCTTTGGCCGAGTCCAGACTTCACTTTGGTCCCTTTTCTGTTCTGGTTCTTTGCTTTCTTGGCCTGGAGCCTGTGGCCCAGTGCCCACCCCTTCCCTGTGAGCAGCTCCCTTTCCCTTTTGCAGCTGTTGGTTCCACCACTCAAACCACCTCTGTAACGAAACTGGTGCTCACTGGACAATCTCCAGTCCCTGGCCCCACCTGCTGGGGCCTCACAGCTTGGCTGAGTTAGGACTTGGCAGCCAGTGGCAGTGGGATGCTCCCAGAGCAGCCACTTGCCTGGTGGCTCCCCTCTCCCTAAAAGCACAAGGCAGAGTCTAGACCTGGGGCCAGTGTCTCCCATCAGGTCAGGGTGCCATGGAGCAACCCCTCCACGAGGCATAGGCATGGGGAGGGTGCTGCTGCCCTATCTCTATGCTGGGGGGCATAACCTGCCCCTCCTGAGTGCTGCCAGGCCTGGGGGTATGGGTTGATGAGTCCTTCCTGAGGGTTGTCCCCATGCCACTGGCTCCGTAAAGTCCTATGCCAGCCTTCACCCTATGGCCTGGCAGGGTCTTGCTGTGCCCTGTATTGGTGCTCTGGGGACACCCAGGGCTGCCACATGTCCTCTCATCCCTACCATGCAATGTCACAGGCAAGGCTCCTGGCATGGAGGGGATCAGCCCCCGGTGCTGCTGTGGTGCCTTAATCCCCAGCCATGTGGGAAGGGGGCACTTGGGCCTTGGGATAGCACTGGCACAGCCTGTTCCAGCTGCAGTGTCCTGTGACTGTCCCCAAAGCTAGCCGGGCTGAGATGGTACAGGGATGCTGGCACTGGCCTGAGCACAACCAAGCTGGGGCTGCTGCCCTCAGTACCCCTCGCTTGCCTATCCCTAGGCATGGCTGCAGGGTGCTTTGCCAGGCCAGCACTTGCCTCCCTAAGCACAGCTGGCCTCTGGGGACCACCACTTCTCTTTGCTGCCACCCAGCTCAGCTTCTGCCCTCAACTGGGGCCCTGGGTAGCCTTCTGGGGAGAGGTGACCCCAGGGCTGAGTCTGCCTAGCCCCATCCTGTCCCCAAGCCCTGCCAGGGTGGGGACTGGGCAGCCTCAGTCCCCTTCCTGTACCATGGCTGGTGTGGCTTTCAGGGACACCTCTTAACACTCCAAAACAGGCATCTCCTCCAAGGCCCAGCCGTGCTGCCAGTGCTGCTTGGAGGCAGCCACCACCTCTGCCCTTGGTGCTTTCTGCTGGGGCCTCTTGCCTTGCTGCCTGGCACATCCTGGCTGCAGCACGTGTGCCCCGTGGTGCTCTCTTTGTCTGTCCGACAGCCTCCCTGCCGTCTCCCCACAGCCACCCAGGGCCGGCCAGCCCGGTCTCTTTGCACAGGGATGTCCCCACCCACGCTGGCTTGGATGCTAGGGCTTTCTCTTCACTTTCTCTTGTGTTGCCACCATCGGCTAAGGACTCGCTGTAAATAGATCTGTAGTCGAATGCCCTGCGTGAGTTGGTGGGGCCCAGCCCTGCGCCTCTTTCCTCTTTTTTCTTTCCGTACTCTGTGATAACTGTGCTGTGCTGACTTCTTTTCTGATTGTACAAGACACTGGCTCAGCAGCTGCTCGAGGCCTGTGGTGGGGACCTGGCTCTCCCCCCCAGCCTCTCACCCTCCCAGGGCTCTGCTGCCCAGGGCAGGAAAGGGCATGATGCACCTTTGGGGGCTGCCTCATGCCCAGGTGCCCTGAGGAGTTCTGTGGGTGGAGAGGGCCCACACCCCCCTCTTGTCTTGCATGGCCTGCAGGCAGCCTTGGCTAGGCCTGACTTTCTTTTCTGACACCCTTATGGAACCACCAAAATGTGAGCCAAACTGTCCCCATCACCAGCTCGCTTGGGGCTGTGTTGCCGGACATCTCCCAGCCTCTTTCCTGCAGGTTTGCCTGGTCCTTCCTGCTCCCTGCTAACCTCAGCTGGAGCATGCTGTGGTGTAAACCAGGAGGAATTGCCAGGTGGAGAGGGAAGGGCAAGGGCAATGCCAGCAGGCATGTCCTGGAGTAGTGTTTAGGAGGTGTTTTTGCTAGGATTACTTGGCTGGAGGGGACAGGCCCTGACAGGTTCCTCCTGGCTTACACTGAGCAGCATGTGTCCCCAAGCGGGACATGAGCCTGTCATTGGCCTGGGGTCCAACTGTCCTGTAGGGCTGCCAGTAGTTGTGGGCTGAGCCCCTCCATCCCCAGGGGGCTGGGTCCAAGGATTGCACAAACTCATACCCCTCCCACACCCCAGGGGTGCCTGTCACCCCCTAGGACCAGTCATCCTCCAGGGTGCCTATTGCCCCCAAAGGTGCCTGCCACCTCCAAGGGTGTGCCTGATCCCCAAAGGAGCCCATTTCCCCTCCAAAGGTGCCTGCTGCCTCCAAGGGTGCCCATCACCTCCCAAGGATGCCTGCCACCTCTAAAGCTGCTGGTTGCCCCCAAAGGTGCCCCTGGCCCTTGGGAGTGCTTGGAGCCCTCCTGAGGGGCTGGAGCTGGGAGACGCAAGCGCCTCACCCTCCTTCCCTCTTGAGCTGCTGCTGCCCAGTGGCCTGAACCTTACAATTTTAGCTTTTTTCTATTAAAAACAAACAACCTTTTTTTAATTAAATAAAAGGCAAAATGGACAAATTCCTGTTTTAGATGATCTGTGTAATTGACTGGGTTTTGTGTTTCTTAACTGCATGGTATTCCTGCCAAGGGGTTTTATAGCACTTTTTAAATTTCTCTTCAAGATTTTGGTCCAGATTTCTACTGCTCTCACCTGTCTCTCTTTGCTTTTTCCATGCATTCTCCAAGTTTGTAAACTCGTTCCATTTTATACCTGATGTCGAGACCTAACCCCACATTGTACATAGCTGCGGGAACAATCATAGGGAACAAACACCATCTGGACTCTTTCCACAATTAGTTGTTTTTACTTAAAAGAAATTTTAAAAGAAGTATAAGAGGAAGCCAGGAAAAGGCTTGAGGATATTATGAAGGACAGAAACCAATCCAGCCCTGCACCAAGTCGGCTCCTGCTGCCCACACTGCCCGCACCAACTGGCATGTCTCTTCTCGGTCGTCTGTCTAACACCATTGGATTCAATAAAGTTATCTCCTGTACTGTCTGGCTGTTGGTCCTGTGTCTGGGATGCTGTGGGCCTGTCCCTGTGCTGGATGGGGGAGAACAGTTATGCATGTGCCACCACTCATCTACCTCTGTCCTCGGTGGTTGCCTTTCTGCAAAATCAGGGGAGGGAGGGTTTGTAGAAACCATCCTCGATGAAAATCTTGGCTGTTTTGCAAGATGCTGAGCAACCTGAAGATGTCTTTGTTCACTGCAGGAGGGTAGGACTAGGTCACTTATAAAGGACCCTTCCACTCCAGACCACTCTATGATTCTATGCTGGGAGTGGGGTGGGGACCCCTCTCTCAAGATCCTGTTAAGTCTGGAGGGTGCCAAAATGCTCCTGGTTTGAAATCGCGTTTCTGCAGGATCCAGTTCTCCGTGGATCCCTCTCACAGGACAAGAGAGACAGAATGTACCTGGAGTATGCAGAGGGGCTGTGAGGGGCTTGAGGTGGGTGGACATCCTCTTGGACCCCTTCCACCTCAGTGCTGGTCCCTCTTTCCTCTTTGAAAGAGACTTGGTGGTGACAGATGCCACCCCACAGCTCTGGCACAGGCACAGGACAGACATGGGACAGGTCCCTCAAGCATGTCTGCAGATCCCAGCTGAGGCAAAGGGGGGATCCCAGACCTCCCCAGGGTGGATCAGAAACTGTTTTCTACTCAGGAGAGTGATGCTGGAGGAGCGACAGATGCTTCAGGAGCTGTTGATTAACCGCAGGATGATGATGAGTTGTAACAGGCTGCAGTGGCAAAGACAAGGCCAGGAGAGGGCACTTCCTATCGGCTCTGTGCTGCGGGGATTTAAGTTCATAAGTGGCGGGTGTAGCCCTGGACCTGGAGAGGAGGGCTGGTTCTGGGGATCCACAGACCCTCATCCACAAGGATGTGTTGTGCATGCTCCCCAGCCTGTGCTCACTCTCTGGCCCCGTGCAGGCAGGAGAGCAGCAGAAGAGTCTAACGCTTGGTGGCCCTACCTGTAGAGTCCCTATGTGTGGTGGTCCCACAGGGATTTCCAGCCTGACAGCCGCGGCACAGAGCTAGTGAGCCAGAGGAGTCAGTCCCCAGGCATGGGGAGGAACTAAGGGACCATGTCAGGACGATGTGATGCTTCTGTTTCAGACAGATGCCTACAGTTGGGAAAACTCAAATGTGTGTTTCAAGGGTGGCAGGCAGAGGAGGGTTTCATTGGTTTGGGAAACAGCACCTATAGGCTCTGTGCTGTAGGGGTATGTGGCCCCCGTGCAGGGTCCCTTCCCTGCCTTCAGCAGTTGATAGGAGTTTGTGGGTGTCTGTGGTGCTGGGAGGGCTGAGAAAGTGAGCTGCAGGTCCTTATGCAGAGCACAGGGACCACAGCTGGACATGTTTGGTCGAGTCACCACGGATGTACAGCACCCAGAAGGTACAGCTGCACTTGCTAAGTACCACAGTGTGTGTACCACAGGGCCAGGTGTGCCCCATAGCCACTAGGCACAGCATTCCTTGGGCATTATGCTTGACATGTGCAGCAGCACACCTGGGCTACAGCACCCAGTCCAGGTAGAGCAGCAGCCAAGACCTCCTCCCAAGGTAACCTACAGCACTTGTGCCAACAGCACCTCCTTCCCCAGGGCACTGCAGCCCTTTTCAGTAGACCCACTGAATGGTTAGGGTTGGAAAGAACTTCTAAAGATAATTTAGTTCCAATCCCCCTGTTATAGGCAGGGACTTTCTACTAGACCAGGTTGCTCAAAGCCCTGTCCAGTCTGACCTTGAACACTTCTGGGGATGCTCTCTTCAGCAGGTCACCATCCTCATTATACAAAGTCTCTTCCTTCTGTCCCTCCTACCCTCCTTCAGTTTATAACCTTCACCCCTTGTTCAGTCACTACAGATCTTGATAAAAAGTCTGTCCCTATCTTTCTTGTAAGCACTTTAAGTACAGAAAGGCTGCAAGAAGGTCTCCCTGGAGCCTTCTCTTCTCCAGGCAGAACAACCCCAACTCTCTAAGCCTGTCCTCACAGCAAAGGGCTTCCAACCATTGGATCATTTCTGTGGCCTCCTCTGGATCTGCTCCAACAGGCCCATGCCTCTCCTGTGCCGAGGACTCTACAGCTAGCCCCAGCACTCCAGGTGAGCTCCCCCCAGAGCAGAGCAGAGGGGCAGAATCCCATGACCTGCTGCCCACCCTGATGGGGATGCAGCCCAGGATATGGTTGGCTTCTGGGCTGGGAGCACACATTGCTGGCTCATGGCCAGCATTTCACTCACCAGTACCTCCAAGTGCTTCTTCACAGGGCTGCTCTCCAGCCCTTCATCTCCCAGCCTGACCAAGATGCAGGACCTTGACTTGGCCACCTTCAACCTCATGAGATTCACATAGTCCCACTTGTCAAGCTCGACCAGATCCCTCTGG
>VWZX01008414.1:1083-13943 GCA_013399015.1 Galbula dea | reverse complement strand
GGAGTTTTCTAGTGATATCCCTAACCCTGGCTGCAGGGAGGCAGCATACCTCCCTATGAGAAGGGTCTGGTCAACATATTGGCCCCTCTGTTCCCTTCAAAAAGGAGTCACCTATGACCATAACCTTTCTGTTTTTCTTTGTGGCAGATGTTGCAATAGTAGTATGCTTTTACAAATATTTTACAAATATTTACAAATTTTTTACAAATTTTTTGAGCTGTTAATAGACAACCTAATCTAGTGGGAGGTGTCCCTGCTAGCCAGGGGAGTTGGAACTAGATGATCTTTAAGATCCCTTCCAACTCTGGCAATTCTTTGATTCTATGACTTGTGGCTACTTTTGCACAGAAACAATCCTGTGAGACTGAAGCAGTATTTGTATGTACCATAATCCATCAGGTTCTGTCTTTCCTCCTATGTGTGTCCCCTGTGTTCTACTGTAAGACTTTGTAACCTGAACTCCTGAGTCTAGTAGTTACATCTGTTTTGTGGGGTTTGTTATTGTTGTGTTCTGGTTTGGGGTTGAGGCAATGAGGACATGCCATGTTCCTGGTTAGCAGTTTGGTTTCCATGCTGACCTTTTCTAGTCTGAGAACATCCCTTTTAATCATGAGTATAGGGAGTCCCCACTTTAACACCACGGGCCGCAGTCTCTGTTCTTCATTTTCTGCTAACCAGCTGGATTCATCTCAGTTCTGGCACGAAGTGCTTTACTTTTTTGGAGCCCTGAGATTTCACAACTGTTCATGGAAGGAATTACCTGCCCTGCTGCAGTAGAGAGCAACTTAAAAAACTTTGGAATTGGAGGGCATTAATAGTATCTAGAGGTAGCCAGGTTGCTAGTTAGGCTTGTGTTGTTATCACTTGCAGCGAGACAGCGATGATGATGACGATGACGATGACCGAAGTAGTGACCGGGAGGATGGGCCACTAGAGGAGCAGATAGAGCGCTTGCAGGAAAAAGTGGAATCAGCCCAGAGCGAGCAGAAGAATCTCTTCCTTGTTATATTCCAGGTATTGAAGGGCAAAATCTCTTCTCACTTTCAGGTTGTACCGTTAGTGGGTTGGTAAGCTTTAAGTGTCACTTGTATCTCTGGCACCTTCTTCAATAAGAGTATGGGAAGGAGTGGGTGGGTTTACTGTGGGTTAGAGTCAATCCAGGTCATCTTTCTGCAAAGACTGCTTCTGAGCAGGATCTGTTTGTTGAAAGTGCTCAGGACCAGAGGAGTTCTGCTTACATGCAGTTTCCTGAACAACCAGAAATTTATTTGCTTACTAAATTCGGTGTTTGCCACACAGAAGAGTTATTCTCACATTGCTCTTCAAAGCTTCTCTCCCTCAGAGCCTCTTAACCTGAGGTTAGGATGCTGCTTTTGTTTGATGAGACTGAGTAAGTTGTGTTTTGGTTTGGTTTTTTTCCCCCTTTCCTGCAGCGTTTCATAATGCTGTTAACTGAGCACTTGGTGCGCTGTGAGACTGGTGGAATTGATGTGTTCACACCTTGGTACAAGAGCTGTATAGAGAGGTTGCAGCAGATCTTCCTGCAGGTAAGTCTAGTTTCTCAGTTTGGAAGGCTGTGGGCAGGGACGTGCTGGCAAGGACAAGCTTTGTGGCTGGAGAACTGAGCACGCCGTGAGAGTGGCAGTAGGTGGCAGCAGCAGGTCTTCTCTGAAGGCTGGTGTGGGGCTAGGTCATAACTCCCTGGGTCTGTCCACGTCTCTGCCACAGGTGGGTGGAGTCACCGGTCCTTGGTTAATTCCCATGCTGTGAGCATATTCCAAAACGAAAGATACCAAGAAGTGATGATGAATTTTTTTGAGCTCCTCTTCACTGTCTGCTTATAGTGAGGGCAAGGTTGTGAGTGAACAAGAATACAAAAACAGATGTATTTTAAAGAAGCAGGTTAAGATATTGCAGAATTCCTGTTAATAAGATGCACAAATATCTATTAAAACTAATTTTTTAATTCTTGGCTCTGTATTAAATCAGATAATAAGCACAGGTGGCTGGATGAAAGCAATAGCAGTAGACAATTACACCTGTGCAAGCAGGAGATACATGATGGTATAATTCTCCCCTGGGCTGATCCATCCCATGGTGATAGATGTGGCTTCACATGAAAGCAGATACCATGATTCTCCTGGGATATCTGCAGTTGGATGTTGCCCTGCACACAATCCAGGGTCCAGGAGTGAAGAGCTACAGGGAGGAAGCACAGTGCTTCTCAAGGCAGGATTTCAGCATGTGCCATCAGCGGTGCCTCTGGGTTACGCTCTTCTCAGTGGCTACTGTGCTGTGGAAATGAGATGTGCCCAACAGTTTTGATGAAAACATTTGACCTGTGATTCTTATGTCTTGACTTCTCTGCCTCTTCTTATGTAAATGAAAACAGTAAAGGTTTCTGTTTTGTTTGTTTTATCTGCCAGCATCACCAGATAATCCAGCAGTACATGGTGACCCTAGAGAACCTCCTGTTTACAGCTGAACTGGACCACCACATCCTGGCTGTCTTTCAGCAGTTCTGTGCTCTGCAGGCTTGAGGATTATACATGGGCAGAGTCTTGTCTGCAGGACTTTCATGAATTTAAAGGAAAACAACAACAAATTAAAATTTTATTTTTCTTTTAATGGGAAAACTTGACATGGGGATAGAAGACATTTTTGACTAGAGCTGGCTTTCATGTTCTACTGTATAAAACAATACAGTACTCTAAACAACAGCAAACTGTGCAAGCATCATAAGCCTTACAAGATAGGACTGATAGGGGGCAGATATGAAGTAAAAGTACAAATTCTCCTTGTCTTTTAATCTGGTCTCCCCGTTGTTGATATTAAAATCAAAATCAAGGGAAAAAAACCCCAACAAACCTAAGCAAAATAAGCAAGCAAACAAACAAAACTAAAGTAAATCCCCCCAACAAGAGAATTTGTTACTTCTCCCTGGCCCTTAAATCACAGGAATTACAAAAATGAGAACCAGTTCCATAGTGTGTTTGTGAGTGTGAAGGGGAATGCACCTTCTCAGTGAGCAGTGTGGTAAATTCTCTAGTATGTCACAGGAAAAGTGTCTTAACTTTGGGCATGTGAAACACTTCAGTTAAGCTTTCAAAGTAGTATAGAGTGTATGGGTTTCTTTATTACCCAGCCAGCTAGATTTCCACAGTTTTGGAAGAACATGGTTTTAATACAATTGAAATATGTTTTTTTAAATGTATTGTCTAGTGTCTTATTACAGTAGCTATAAACAATCTGTAGAGGAACTTCATGGACAGCTTCTGAAAAATGCAGTCCTTGTTTGCAGTACAGTCCAAGTATCGTGAACTGCTCCTGGCAGGAGTTGTCATGGATAAATAGAGACAATAGGCAAGAGCTGGACTGAAACAAACTTGCAGTTTCCTTGCGGCAAAGCCGCCTTACCTTTGTGTGGGTGGCAGGAGCTCCCACCCCAGGAGCTGGGGGAGAGGGCAGGGCCGACGTTCAGCGTGTTCAGCGTGTTCCATCGTCGTTTCAGCCTGTAATTAGCTGGGCTGCTAAGCTTGCGCCAGGCTGGACCTGCTTGCCTGCAGCCATACCAGAAATCCTTCTGGTAGTTGATGGTGGATGAACCATGTGCCCTCACCCCGTCTGGGCTTAATAACAACGGCTTTGTGGTGGCTGCATTTGCTGCCCTACCTTTGCTTTCAAACATGATGACGGCATGCGGCTCCTGTGGCTTCAGAAAGCATTTTTACGCTAAGTTAAGTGGCCAGTCTCTCACAGGAGGTGTAGACTGGGAAAACACAACCTGGAAATAGAGTAGCCTTAGCTTTGAGTTATGCAAAACAACACAAACATAAAGGCCAAAGCAGAGTGCTCTGTGTTAGGGTAAGCAGCGATGAGCAGCAAGGATGCTGCCCTAAGTGCTCAGACCCATCGGTGTGTGGTGTATTTCTGAGCTGTTCAGGGTCCCTTCGTCTTGCAGATGAATGTTTAAGTAATTTCATACCCAGTGCTGTTCAGTTGAAGCCTGGAAAGCGATGAGCTTTGAGTAATTTTGTTCTTGTACCTGTTAGTTTTTTCAAGTATTGTACACATAGGAATGCATTTCATCCCTACTTTGACCAAGTGACCTCCTGATCAAGCCAGGAGGGTAAAAAAAAAATGAACTTCCTACTTTGAGTGTTGACCTAAGTTTGTGCTTGGCCTGTAGCAATCAGATATATCCTCATAGGCTTAGATCTGTTACTCCTGCTTTCTCTGCTTGTCCTTTCTGATTTGACTGATCCCTCCATTCTTTCAGGGTATACTGTTAACTGGTGTAAATTTGCTTTACACAAGGGTTGTGTCAGTCACGCACAGACTTCTGCTTTGAATCTTTCTCTGTTAATGTTCTTAAGTAATCAGATAGTTGTTTGTTTTTTAAAAAACCATACATTTAATACTGTAGAGGTTTTAAATGGGGATTAATAGTGTTTTTCACTGGCTCAGCTCAGTATCAGAGTTCTGATATTAACTAATGGTGAGGGTCTGACTATAAATGTGACTTCTGTAAAACCAATAATGCAGTTAAAAACTTGCAAACCTGTAACTTCCTCTGAGCCTTGACAAATAATGAGTGCTGGGGATCCAGTTGCAAACGCTTGAGCGTCATGCTATGATTTAAAACCAAATAGCAGTGTCTTTCAATTTGACTTCTGTGGTGAGCGTGGGCTTTGATGACATTTCTGGAGCCTGTTGGACACCTTCCCCTCTTTGTGGGTCCAGTGGTATACACCTGACTTGACTGGGAAACCAGCTGGATCTGTAGGGAAGTGGAGGAGATGCTCCTGTAGTGAAACCAGCAGCTAACTGGAGAAACCTGGAACTGCTGGAGCACGAGGTGGTGGCTAGTTTTAAAGTTGCTGTAGAAATGTGGTGTGGTTGGAAACAAAATGCACAATTAAAGACAAAAATAAATGAAGGTGAAGCAGGTTGCTACTGGGAGTGTTTGTCCTTGGTCTGTCGGGGGCCACCGAATCAAAGCATGTCAGGGCAGTTCTGCTGGTGTTACAGACACGGTTGGTTTGGGAGTGGTTGCATTTGCCCTGTGCTGTTGCACAAGCCTTCACCTCCTTGAGCTGGGGGCTGATGGAACAGGCTTCCCCCACCCGTGCAGCCAACTGAGCCAAGCAGACGTAGTGCTGGAGGGTGGTGCCAGGGTGGAAATTCTGCCTTGCCACCTCCTATCTTGTGGGAAGTGCCACTGCGGGTGAGGCAGGAGTGGGCTGTTGGCTTTTGCTATGGGGTGGCTGCTGCTGCAGCCTGCCCACGGGGAAGTGGTTCGGCAGCCAGTGCACACCACCCAGCCGCCCTAGAAGGGAGTTTTGGGACCAAAGACACCATTAGGACTCTCTCCAAAAGTTCTGCCAGGACCTGCTTCCTGCCCTCCCCACCCAGCCAACCCCACATACTGAGTTCCCAGGCCTCGCAGGTCACAGAATCACAAACCGGTTTGGGTGGGAAAGGACCTTCCAAGGTCACCTAGTCCAAACCCCCTGCAGTGACCAGGGACATCTGCAACTAGATGAGGTTCCTTCAGAGCCCCAAACGACCTGACCTCTCTGGGCAAGCTGGGACAGTGTCTGACCACCCTCAGTGTAAACAATTTCTTCCTTCTATCTACAGTTTTTCCTTCTCTCTAGGCTGTATCTCCCTCTTAGAGTTTAAAGCCATCACTCCTTGTCCTGTCCCAACAGTCTGTCCCCATCTCCCTTGAAGTACTGAAAGGCTGCAAATACGGTTTCCCTGGAGCCTGCCCACAGTTCTCTGTGCAGGCCACGGGGGAGCACTAGAGAGGTAAAGACCTGTTAGTGGAACGGTCTGCCTCTGACACCTCTGCTGTTAACACTTCAGTTCCACACAGCCAGTGGCCTGCGCTCCCCCCAGGAAGTCTGCAGAGACTTCAGGGACATCTGCTGTATTCACAGTGGTGAATAAATGCAGAGGTGCTGCTGGGAGCATATTCCTTAACTTCAGCCATCTCCAGCAGCATTCCACAACAGCTGTTAAGAACTGGAGATCTGAAATTTGAATCTGAAAGTAAATCCACTTTCTTCTGAGAGGAAACCATTCGGGTGCACTTAAGAGAGATCTACTTTGGAATGCTACTTCCTCTCTTCCCCAAGGACAGATACTTGCCCTTTTCATTTACAAATTTCTGACAATGTTGCAAGAATCACCTTGGTCTCTGGTCAAAGTGAAACAGCAGCAAAGAATACGCGTAAGGACTCTCCCTCATGAAACATGCTGGAGATGAGTCAGAACCTCCCCAGGAGCACGCTGCTTTCCTTTGGAGACAATTCTGTAATAGAGTCGAGTCTCCACAGCCAAGCAGGAGAACCTGCCTCACCACACAGTCCACAACCACCAGAGGAGGGGCTGCCCTCTGCCCACCCATGACCACTCAACTGGAAACCGGACCACAGTTAGGACAATATATGGAGCATTCCTCCTCCCATAGAAGCAGACAAGTAGCAGCAGGAAGTTCACCTTAACTCCATCAGCATATGAAGTATAACGATACCAATTTATCTTTTGGGCAACAAGGAACCAACTTATCAAACTGTTAAAAGTGTGTTATGTACTGCCCTAAGATCTAGCTGAAAAACCAAAGCCTATTGTTCAGTACAGAGCTTAGGCAACTGAGGAACATCAGTCTTCATAGACTTTGGCAAACAGCTCGTTCATAATCAGCATTTATTTGACTTTAATACAAAATACCATTAAAAATATTTTTAAAAAAGAAAAAAAAAAATTAACACTACATCTTCTCATAAGTTAATTCATGGCCACATACAGTGCAGGTCTTTTTATATGTGTCTTCATCAACGTTTTCTTCTGGTCCATACTCATGCTCATGGATAGTAGTTTCTTTCTTCCACAGACTACTCCTCACGGCACGGCGGAGTTCTGATGAGAAATACAAGAAAATGTTTAGGATTTTAGTAAATCTTACAGGTTAATAACTACAAATGAAAGCCCAAGCTAACCACCTTTCTGAGAATTACAGATGACAATCTGCTTGTTGCCCATCCTCCGTACAATTTGGGTGAGAACCTGCTCCTGCAAGAACAAGCTTTGACCTGCCTTGCAATCTTCACCTTGTTTGCATACTTTACTGGAGAACTACACCACCATCAGCTCTCACAGAAGATTTTTTTCCTTCTGGACCAAGTACGTGTTCCCCACTGCCTTTTTTTTTTTTACTTGAAGCCATTCAGAGGTATCCAAAAGGGGCAGGTGCAATATAGAGGAGAAGTGGGGTTTTTTTGTATACAACACTTCATTGTTTCACATGACCAAAAAATAGTACTTCTCATTCAGGTCACAGTAAGCCTTCCAAATGACTTGGCACTCTCCAAGCTTTCTGCCCAATAACGTGAGCTGTTCCTGCAGCAGCCGCAGTGAAGTCAGCGGGTTTTCAAGACAAGAGAACGGGCTGGCAGCCGAGCCCAAGATATTATCCGGATGTTGGAAGTGGGTGGCACTCATACTGAACCACAAAAAATAGCCACATTTTAAGCTAAGGCTGTTCAGGCTGCAAACTGTGTCACGTTAAGGCCTGTACTTGCACTGAACTCTGGCACCTCGGGCACAGTCTGCTGCCAGCCCTTCTGTGCAATGAACACCAACGGTCGAGGCAGGCGTTATTTGCTCAGTCTCACGTTGGGCCTCCTCCAGGCAGCACCAGGACAGACAGCTTGAGCTTTCTGCCTCTGCAAATGCCAGCCTGTGCTATGGACAGCATAGATTTCAGCTCTTGCAAAGAAAGAAAGGGGTACTCTTCCTTAAAAATCACTAGTATGGCTGTGCTGCAAGTGTTTTTCAAAAGTTCTACCCACTGAACAGCCTCCCAAATATGAATTTATCAGGAAAAAAACACAAGTAATGTAAAATAAGGATACAGGATACCCCACAAAGACAAGTAAAAACAGCAGCTGAGAATATGGTGATCAGTGGGAAAAGGCATATGCATCACAGAGTTATAACCCACTGCCACAAAAATCCATGATCTCCCGAAGTCAGGAACAACATATGGCACATTCTGGGTCATAAGAAGATTGAAAAAACACCATCATGAACCATCACAATTGATTTATGTCATATCATGTCCATAGGACAACTATTCAGGTTGGGAAGGACCTAAGAGCTCTTGGCCAATCCTTTTCCCAAAATAGTTAGCTGCAAGCTCAGACCAGACTGCTTCAGGTTTACCCATGCAGCTCTCGAGAACCTCCCTCCATTTTGCCACATGGAAGGTTTTCCTAAATGCTTTAATCAGATGCAGAGCTGAATTCAAACAGAACTGTACTTGCTTAGGGTACTGCAATCTGTAAGTTTAACCCTTTACCTTTAACTTTTTTATCAAACTTCTTCTGTTTCATCTTTTCTCTGCTGTCACGGCGGAGTTCCTTTGCTTCTTGCAAGGCTTCTTCACTGCCCCAGACTTCAAGAGAACGCTTGATTACCTACAGGATGGACATAAATGTTTTTCTTTTTCCCCTGAAACGATAAAAGTAAACTATTCTAAAGCACAAATTTATTTTTTTTGCCCTACACATACACAAGCCAACCCCATTTGCTTCTGCTTCCCATCTGTCTCTTTGCTCTTGACCCATAAACATCACATTCCTTCCAGTGAGGAAGGAACCTAGCTCCAACGTTGTGCATATTCCTCTACAGCAGCAGCATTTCTACATAATTAAGTAACATAAATTAAGTACCAAACAAGAAATGGCAAGAGCTCTGGAAAATCTACTTGCCTTTCCTGCTGCCTCAGAAGGGCGGAGCTACAAAAGGCAGCTGCCCCATGCATAGCCCTGAATGGCCATTCACATCTAGGAGTGCAAACTCCTGAGGGTTTGCTCCATTAACATCTTTAAAATGCTCTCAAACACAGATAGTTTCATTAATTTGGGCCATAGTTCTTCCATACAGAAGATTTACCCAAGCTACAGGTAATATATACTTGGCTCTGACAAAATCATTCAGAAGCCAGAACCAAAGTGACACCGTTTTTGTCACCAAGTATAAAGAGGTCTGAAACACGCTGACGCCTTTTCTATACCTGTAGTTTTAAATAAAGTTTCATGTCTCCCCATCGTGAATTATGAGGGTTTTTCTTCAAAATGAATCTGAGCACTGGTTCCCTCTTGTCTAAGTCACAGTCTTTCAGGAGATACTCTTCCTTTGCTTCTGTCCTTGTTATAAGCTTATGCTTATCTTCAGCATCTCTGTAAGACGTAAAATCAAAATGAGAAAGCTACACCTGAAACCCACACATTATTCACATCTAAGTCCTCATGACTTCTAACATTCCTGAAATACAGGCAGGTCTCATTCTCTCAGTTTTTATGTATGCAAATAAGTCTGGATTCCAACAGTCTAGCTAAACTTCAGCACAGGTTTACTGAAATGAAGTTTAGAAATTCTCCCATTTGAGCAAACACAGGCTGAGGAGCCTGTTTTTCTAGAAGGGCTTTTACTCTGCTTTCTTTCTTACAAGAGGGCGTAACTGAAACTTAAAAGGAGTATGAGTAATTTTAGGTATCCACCTAACCCAGATGCAATTCAAGAGGACAAAAGTACAAGCCTGACACATGGTCAAGAGAGAAAGAATGTGTAATGTGAGACAGGTTGGATCACCTGAGAATACACACTGCATATGCATCTAGATTAGCAACACAAAAGCACTCCTTTCTAAATGCAAGACAGTAGGCAGGCAGAAATGTAAAGACCTGAAAAGACTCCTCACTTGTACCAGACAGATAATGAAAAACTCTGTAACCACAGCAGCATGTATGAGTTAATGAAAAAAACTCCTGCATTTGCGTAACCCTGACTGAAGTACAACTTGAATTGCTCCAGCCGGAACACGCTGCCAAACGCTAAGTGCTAGCAACAGTCATCAAGGAAGTACTGCTGTAAATGCAGCTTCACTAGAACTCTAAAGTTCACAGTAAAAGCTAACGCACCACCACGTTTCTTCCAACGGTCAGCTCCCAGAGCTACTCAGTCCCAAGGAAAACCAATCCTAAGGCTCCCAGCCCTTCCCTGAACATCCTTTACCACCCATCTTCAAGAGACAGCACTTTTGCCTGCGGTGATTGTGCACTGCCTACCCCACGTGCACAGCCCTGAGCTCTCCCTGCAGCCAAGCAGGGAAGCTCTCAGAACAAACTCCTGGCTGCCATTTTGGGGTGGTTTTTTTTTTCCCCATTCATTCCTGCACCCGTGGGTGGCTGCTTGAGTCAGCTCCACTGCCTTGGTTATCTTGATGGCTTTTGGAGCCTTTTCTGTGTTAAAGGTAAGAGTGTGTAGACTGCCTTCTGCTCAAGGTCAAACTCCTGCTTACCTTGCAGGTCAACCCAGTTACTGCCCATGGGGGTTCTGCCCTCTGGCTTCCACGTTCCCAGGCCACTGGTACCGACCAAAGTACTAACTTTACTTGGGTTAATCCACCAGGACAGCAAATACTTTCCTAATCCCCGCTCTGCTTCTGAAAGCGGATATTCTGTGTTCTATCCCTTTTTCGCAGGGCTCTGGTCTGCAACCAGCCATCTATCTCCACGCTAACACACCAACTGCTCTCAAGACATGAGGCTCCCACAGTGTTATGTAAAGATCCAACTGCTGTCTCCTAGCCCAAGACAGCCTCATGAGACAATGCTGCTGTTCTTCATCTCCATAATGGAATGAATAGATGACCAACTTCCATTTACTTCTTTTCAGCAAGTATTAAGTTACTGAAAAATGTCTCTCAGGCTGACAGCCTTTTTAATTAAACAGAGTGACTGCACTTAACTGAATTATAGCCCAGCAATCTTTACAGAAAATAAAAACTTTCCTCTCCTGATTATTTGTAATACCTGCAATTATCACATGTTGCCCAATCAAAGTGCTGCATAAGGTAGGAATCCATGAATTCTTTGCCACAGTCTCCACAGATGAGATAGTCAAATTCTAGTACGGGTGCTAATGGAAAAGAAATTATATATATTTTTTTTTTATATAAGGAACTACCACGTTAAAAAACAGAAATCTGGAATTGGTATTATAGGCACTTTTACTAGAAATTACACGATAGTATTTGTTACAAACTAGTTTCACTGCTCTACTGAAGTTCTCCAAACAAAGATACAGTACAAAGTCAAACCCGTTAGCGTGCAGTCCCATCTCTGCTGGTGTATTTTTGCTCTTTCTGGAAGGTTCACTTCCATGAGGTATTGGATTTCAATATGCAAATGCACACATTTGTTTCAACTTATCCATTGTTAAAATAAATACAATTCTCTGCATTCCCCCTGTGAAATGCTTCATACTCCCTCCTACCACTTCCTCCGTTCCGGCCCTCCAACACGCGTCCTCTGAAAAGCAGGACGAGGCAGACAGGAACCGGAGGAAGCAGATAGGGGGATGTGGTCCGATGATGGTGGCTAGAGCAGGAAGCACTACTGGAGCTGCACTGGCACCACAGTCCTCTCAGCTCAGCTCCAGTTTTTTTCCTAGCTCAGCCACACCTTCCTATCCCTAAATGAGTGCAAATGGAGGCCTGGGGCCGTTGGCAAGGCTCGTGGGTCGATTCCGGCTGGGAGAAATGGAGGTGGATGGCCAGAGAGCTGCTAGGAGTGGAATGGGGATGGAGCTCCACTACAATCCTCTCCCCAAGCCCTCTCAGCACTGCTCCAAGCCCAGACTCATCTCTCACTTCTGTCTGTGTCCTCGCCGGGTCATCGCGGTCTGCTTTATGTTCCACCGGACACCGAGAAACACTGTTTCAGATAAACGCTGCCCTAAGGAAGAGTCTACCCTTTAACAGTAACATTGCAATCCTGGCAAAACAAGTTAACATTTTTACAGTTTCACGAGGTGGAAGCGAGGTAATGCCGGAGAACGTTCACAATACCTGAAACAGAAGATTAATGCTTGACATACAGCACCATACATTTGTAATTGCGTTTGCATTTATAGAAGATTCGATCTAGCAAAGACGACATTTTATGCCAATTCAGTCCTAGGAGCGTCACTGGGATGGCTAGCACTTCACATAGTCATGCTCTTACATCACATTTCATCATTTAAGGCAGCATTCCCGAAAGCGGAGACGTTTTATTAAGACAATGACACTATGAATTACACAGCAAAAATAGCCCCACCACCTATCCGACGCCCACCCCCTCCATGCAAAGGCATCGCGGATCGGCTTCATTTATTGTTAATTAGCCCCTCAAAAGTAGGGCTCCTCGTTGTTGATTCCCTTAACGAAATCTGGTGGCGATTTCTAACAAAGAAAGACACTGCACCAACAGCCCCGCTGCTGATTCAGAGCAGAACAAAGCCAGACAAAAGGCAATCCCGGAGAAGAAAGTCAAATCTATTTTGGGATCCTTCCTTCTCCATTTTGCTTTTTGGAGGAGGGAGGATACCGCAAGACAATATGTCGAAATCCTCCACCAAAAGATCATCCTACAAAACTCGGGCGTTTTAGAAAGAGAAAATCTGGCACTGCAGCAACGCTCTGTTACCGGAATCAACGGCAACGAAACTCCAAGAAAAAAAAAAAATCGCCCCCCCTCGCCCCCCCAAAAACCCAGAACCGACCGAACCACGCGGATTTACACTTACATCGAGGTGAAATTTCAAATTCCCGAAAGAAACAGCAGAAAATTATGTTGATCGAGGAAAGAAAGAACAAAAAAAAAAGGAGAAAAAAAGGAAAAGAAAAAAAATCTGCAAACCTCCTATACCCAAGGGCACGGGCTGCGACCCACTTCCAAGGCTTAAAAGTCTTCCTTTTTTTTTTTTTTTTTTTGTTGTTTAATTACCACGCATTTGCTAGTGGC
>VWZX01008413.1:0-13452 GCA_013399015.1 Galbula dea | reverse complement strand
GAGAGGGTGCAGAGAAGGGCAACTAGGCTGATCAGGGGTCTGGAGAACAGGCCTTATGAGGAGAGGCTTAGGGAGCTGGGGTTGTTTAGCCTGGAGAAGAAGAGGCTGAGGGGAGACATTATCGCTCTCTTCAGCTACTTGAAAGGCCATTCTAGGGAGGCAGGTGTTGGCCTCTTCTCCTTTGTGACTAGTGACAGGACTAGAGGGAATGGGCTTAAGCTGAGCCAGGGTAGGTTTAGGTTAGATATTAGGAAGAATTTCTTTACTGAAAGAGTGGTTAGATATTGGAATAGGCTGCCCAGGGAGGTGGTGGAGTCACCGTCCCTGGAGGTTTTTAAGAAGAGGATGGATGTGTTTCTTCAGGGGATGATTTAGGGATAAGAGTAGTGTAGGGCTATTGATTGGACTCAACGATCTTGAGGGTCCTTTCCAACCGTAATGATTCTGTGAGTCTTTGAAAAACTTCCCCAACAATAAATCTTTTTTTCAACAGTAAGTTATTTCCTATATTAACTGAAGCGTTTCAGAAATACTTAAATTGAATGGTTGGAACTATTGCAAATTAGATACTAAACTCTGGGATGTAACATATTTTTTCCACAATCTTGAGATATGACCTAGTAAACACATAGGGACATTTAAGCCTCATTTGGACCTGAAAAACTGGTCAATGGGTTCCTCCCATGCCTTTCTGACTTTTACATAGTGGTTGTTTTTTAATTGTTAAATATTATTCTCTGGAAGGAGACCACTAATTATTTGTCAACTCTTTCTCTAAGGTCTACAACTGTCTGATTTAGAGTCTCTTCTTTGCCCCATTCTCTATCCTACACTGATAATACACAGGGTTATATTAATCTTTGACAGAGTCATCTGGATCTCATTAGCAAATATGCTCACTGAATGGCAGAACTGACAAAGGCCAATGTTCCCTGGACCATGTTGCTTTGCCAGGCTTATTCCTTCCTGACTCTTTGTGACAGACTTTAAAATCCTGGTTATAGTCATCCATCCACAGGAACAGAAATCAGAATTAATCTTTAAACCAAAGGAATTTAGAAAGGGATATTGTTCAGATTACAGGTGAAGGCTGATATAAAGGATTAGAATAGGAAAACTTGATCCTTCTGTGAAGTCTCTTTAATGTCACTGCAGATTTGTAGTCCTCTGTCAAGGCCACAGAAGTATAAACCACAATGAAAGTCAATGGAAATACTCCTGTTAATATTGATTAATTATTTTAGATGTGACTGAAGCATTGAGGAAGGGTAAAAATGGTCCCTGATCACTGCTGCAAACTATCTGTTGTTTCTAGATGCTGATCTGTCCTGCTTAATCTTGTTATTTTAAAACTGCAAAATGTCTGCCCACCAGGCAGCTTTCTCTCTTTCAGAATCTTCTGTTCCTACTCTGACTGCATTCCTGCGCAAACATTAAATGCATCTCTGAACTCTGCTGTTTCACCGTCTTATCTGACTGAAAATTACTTCTCTGTCTGTGCTCATTTATTTTCCTCTTTTAGCTACAGAACTTATCTTCCTTTCTGCCTGTGTTAGCACTTCCTCTTGCCTTCTCGTTTTAATTATTTCCTAGTCTTTTTGTATGAATCTTTACTTCCCTCCTGCAAAATATCACAACTTCTGCCCAGGCACCTTAACAGTCTCCTACATAATTACATTACATCTTGCAATATTTTCCATGTCCAAGGGTAGCTCTAACACTGCTATTTTGCTGACCCTTAAACACTGCAGAAGTACCTTTTTTCAAAAATTAAATCTCCTAGATCTCTGAGTTTTTTTCCTCACATATATATATAGATTTATTTTTCCCCCCTCATGTATGTATGCATATGTATGTATACACACAGATGTATATATACACATACACATGCATTCACATCCTCATACATGCACACACACACACGCACGGGAAATTTGGAATATTAGTGGATATTTCAAAGTAGTGGAGAATATTTAGGTATTTAGATGGACCAGCTTTTTACTGAAATGTTTCAAGTCAAACTTGAGAAGCATTAGGAAATATGTTATAGGATTCTACTCTGATTTTGAGATGTGCAGACCTAGAAATGGAATAAAATACTTCCAGCATCTTTCAGTTCATGTAAACTTACAGTTATGCTGTTAGCTGTGTTCATCCAGACTGCATCTACAGAGAGCTAGTGCAAAAAGAGACTCAATGGCATATCTTCTTTCTGAAAAATAAATAAGCTTTTTTTTTAATCACCATTCAATAACATATATTTGTCTTTCACTTGATTTTTGAAGGACTTATGAGGTACTAATAGATTTTACTGCTTCAAAATAAAAACATCATTTTACTTAAGCTAAGGAAGTCAAATCCTGAACTTTTTTAGTAAAAGGATTAAAAACAACACTGAATAGCTCTTGTTTAGCTTATGTAGAATTATGCATTATCTAGTCTTTTTCCCTATGTTGCTATGAAGTCCAGAATTTAGTTGTGTGTTTATTTACCTGCTGTTTTATATTTCAAGTTGCACATAAAAAACCTTAGAGATACGAAAAAGGACTTGTAGGCTCAGTGGCGATAGCTCCTTGGGTTCAGATGGTTTGCTGGTGTCAGTCATGGTCTTCCTTCAGGCTTATGCTAGTAAATCCTGTTGTTTTGAGGAAGGCTCGGCTGAAGCATCTCTTAGACAGCGTTCTCATGAGAGGGAAATGCTAGTCTAAATGGTCTTTGTCTTGTCCATATCTGAGAATACCTGTTTTAGGAGTGTCAGGAATGAACTCTGCTAGAGTAAAACTCTTGTCCTGTTCAGCTGACACACTCATACAGTCTTTGTGAGTTACAGACAAGGATGAAGAGGGAGAGGTTTGGCTGGAGCATGCCCAAAATGTCTGTAGGCTCCAAGCATGTTTCTCACACAACAGAGGAGATATTTGCCATTTTCTTCTCTTAATCATGTAGTTTACTGACAGTGGAACAGCTTCATGAGCTTGTAGAGCTTCCCAGAGGGTTCTCAAGATGCACAATTAGCCCAGGTAGGCTAAGCAACAACCACTACCAGCTTGCAGGTCAGAAACCAACTAATCCTTTTGGAGATGCAGTTAAAACTTCCCTTGTCCACTAACAGTAATACCTGCATCATCAGTATTTTTGTATCACCAGGGTATCCTCACCTTACATTATGCTGGGTAATGGAAATTTGACTGTAATGATGTCTTCATCGTTGTTGTCAGAATAAGCACTTAGACCTCTATAAGCTTTTAGCTAAGAATCTCTGTAGTCATCAGAAACCTCTTCCAGTGAAACACAGAAGACTAATTATGGATTAGGGAAATAAATCACTGAGAGTTTAAGTGGCATACTACAGGAAATATGGCAAGACAGTGACAGAGCCTATAACAGGCCCTGGAAGCGGTGATCACCTTTCCTGATACTTTGAAACAGTCTAAGAAAGGTGAAAGATTGCGTTTTATGGAACAAGTTAAGGTTGATCTTTATATATTTAGGAAGACCATTTTAGGATGTGATGCCTGACACAACAGCATAATGTGGGAAATTGCATTCAGTGGTTTTGGAGAGCTGTACAAAATTTTCCTTGTGACAGGTCATTCCATTATTGCCCATTAAAGACGTTCTTGCACCTTTTTCTGAAGCATCTGACACTTAATTCAGAGATAGGATATTGAATTAAATGGATCACTAGTTTGGTCTATTATGTCAAGTCTTATGTTCTCAGAAATGCAAACACTATGTAAGGCTTTCCTTATGATACACAAAGTAAAATATAAATATGTGTACTGGCTGTTGTAAGGGAGAACTGCCTCTGCAATGGGGAAGCTGTCAATACTCACACCATTTTGTGGCTGTTCAAGAACTGAAGCAGAAGTTTACTTTGTAGAAGAAAATTCCATGTACACTGTAAATGTTTTTGGCCATGTGACTTCATCATATTCTTCCACAGGCAGAAGTCAGTTTCTTCCATGCCTATATTCAATTTCAATTAAAAGAACACAACTTGCTTAAGCTTTCTGAAAAGTTGATATGGTGTATACCTGAGTGAACTGGCCAATTTCCTTATAAATTATGTATAAAATCCACAACAGCATTCTTTCTAAAACTCAGAGGAAGATTCAATTTCTCTTTTAGCTTATATTTTTCATGGTTCTTGGAATATTCATTTCATATTTTTATAAATTTCTTATTTATTCAAGCTTTTCATAGAAGAAAGTAATGTCATGCATTGCTGATTTTATTACTTTAGAGAGTTTATAATACTTCTTAAGAATCTAACATATTAATTGATTTTAAATTTCTACAAATTTCAGCTGTGCTTTAGGATCATACTTAAAGATGTCAGAAAGACTTTTTAAAATGTTTTCTTTGGCCCTCCTGGATTTTATCTAGGTGTGCATATGTCTTCTTTCTTCCCTGTAGAGGAGTGAGGAGAACAAACTGCCACTGACTAAGTTCATGTCTAGGGACAACAGCTAGGGTCAAAATTAGTAGTGTCATCGCAGCCCTTCTGTCTCTTAAAAGTAGAGACATCCACCCGGTATTATTACCTTCAGTAACACCCCATATTTCCTATTGCTTAACAGTGAACTTCCTGTTCCAAATACATGATTCTGTTACTGTTTGTATTGGGTCTGGCTGAGCTGTAATTCATCCCTATAGTGACCCTCGCAGTGCTGTGTTTTGCATTGGTGACTAGCAGGGTGCTGATAACACACCCGTGTTTTGACTGCTGCTGGGCACAGCACTAGCACTGTGACATTCCTTCTCTGGTTGGGGGGCAGGAACCTGGGAGGGAAGTCGGGCAGCCAGCTGACCCAAACTAACCAAAGGGATATTCCATACCATATGACGTCAGCTCAGATATAAAAGCTGAGGCACGGAGCAGGGGGGTGGGCATTCATCAGCTAATGACTGCCTCCTGAAGACCGCAGCCCTGCTTCTCGGGAGTGGCCGACCATCGCTGCTCATGGGAAGTAGAGATTAAGTCTGCTTTTGCTTTGCTTCTGCGTGCGCAGGCTTTGCTGTGTGTAGTGCTGATAATAAACTGTCTTGTCTCAACCCACGGGTCATTCCTTTTTCCACCTTACTCTCTCTCTCCCCTGTCCCTCTGGGAAGAGGAGTGATAGAGCGGCTGGGTGGGCACTTGGTGTCCAGCCAAGGTCAAACCCACCACACTGTTCAAACTATAGACCCTATATATTATAGATACTGCATATTTTATAGTAAAATACATGACTGCTAGATTTATTGCTGATGTCTGCAGTACCTAAATGCCAACAAAACACTGAAATCTCAGTGTCCCTTTCCATTGTGCAATAATCTCAAAGTAAAACCTGGAAAGAATTCAGTGAGAGAAGGTTCATCCCAGGTTATTACAAACCCTCCATCTTAATTACAAAGAAAATATTTAGCATTTGGTAACTGGGATCATAGTAAAATATTTGCCAAAGGAGAACGTGGCTAAAAAGGATAACAGTTAAAATTAAGTAGACAGAGGTGTCATAAAGTGGTTAGGGGTCTGCTGATAGATAAAAGCCTGCTAGGACATCAGATAAGAAGATCAGATAAAACCAGAAACTCAAGAAAAAATTCTAGGTGACCTGCCTGGATGAACAAGACACTCCTGGACATTCTATCTCATAAAAAAAAGAATCTATACAAAGAGTAGAAGGGACAACTACAATGAGGGACATACAGAAGAGCTGTCTGTAGAGTAAGAGAACTGGTTAGGAAAGCTAAAGCTCAGTGGGAATTAAACCTAGCCAGGGAGATCAGGGGGAAGGGTAAAAATTTCTATAGATAGATTAATGCAAAAAAAGGAAGACTAGAGAAGATGTGGGCTCCTGCAGAAAAGAAACAGGAGGAGTAGTGACAGGTAATACAGAGAACGCCTAAATTCTCAGCAGATTCTTTACTTCAGTCTTCACTGTGGCTCCTGCCACACCCCTGAAGTGAAAGAAGATAATGGCAGGGGCTGGAAGATAAAACTGCCCATGGTAAGTGAAGATCAAGTTTATGACCACCTGAAAAACATGAGAGTTCACAAGTCTATGGGACCCAAAGGAATACATCAATGGGAACTGAGAGAACTGGCAGATGAGTTTGCTAAACCACTCTCTACTGTATTTCAAAAGTCATGGCAGTCTGGTGAAGTCCCCACTGACTGGAAAAGGGGAAACATAACCCCTATTTTTAAAAAGTGGAAGAAGGATGATCCAGGGAACTATAGGCCAGTCAGTCTCACCTCCATGCCTGGTAAGATCATGGACCATATCTCCCTGGGGACACTGCTGAGGCAGAAGTACAATGATTGGAATTATAATAATTGGGAACAATCAACACAGCTTCACCAAGGGTAAATCATGCCTGACAAATCTGGAGACCTTCTATGAAGCGGTCATGATATCAATAGACAAGGGAAGAGCAACCGACATCATTTACCTGGACCTGAGCAGAACCTTTGACATTGTACTGCATGACATCCTGGTCTCTAAGTTCGTGGAGTATGGGTTTAGTGGATGGACCACCTCGGTGGATAAGGAATTGGCTTGATGGCCGCACCCAAAGAGTGGCTGTCAAGGGATCCATGTCCAGGGGGGGGCCAGGGACCAAAGANGTGGAGGCCAGGGACAAATGAAGTCCCTCAAGGATCAGTACTGGGACCAATCTTGTTCAATATCTTCATCAGCGACATGGACAGTGGCATCAAGTGCACCCTCAGCAAGTTTACTTATGACACCAAGCTGTGTGGAACCGTTGATATGCTGGAGGGGAAGGATGCCATTCAGAGGGACCTGGACAGGCTGGAGAGGTGGGTCCATGCCACAGTCAGAAAGTTTAACAAGACCAATTGCAAGGTCCTACATCTGGGTAGGGGCAATCCCAAACACTGACGCAGGCTGGGTGAGGATTGACTGGAGAGCAGCCCTGAAGAAAGAGATGTGAGGGTGTTGGTGGATGAGAAGCTCAACATAAGCAGCGTCTGCTTGTAACCCAGAAGGCCAACCTGGTCTGCATCAAGAGGAGCGTGGCCAGCAGGTCAATGGAGGTGATTCTCATGAAACAGAGCAAGGCCCAAAGAGTTAACTCAGAAAGCCAGCTCTGAGCTAGAATTAAAGAACCAGGATTGTAAGACCAGTGGAAAAATAACCTCTGGACAAAGAATGCTCTCATACTGACACAAAGAACATACAGTAAGAACACAGAAAGATAAAGAGCACTGAAGATGCTAAAACACTAAAGTAAATCTTACATAAATCTTACATGTATAGAGATAGGAAGGGAACAAGGAGAGATAAGGGGCAGGAGTCCAAAGACTATTGCAAAATATATATTGTAGTCAGCAGAATCAAGAAAAGTTCAAAACTTTGCCTGAGGAAGAAGAGCAAAACCACGACCCCTAAAGAGGAAGTAACAGGATGTACCACCAAGGATCTCCCCAAATTGAAGACCATGCCTAGAACTCCACCTTAACTCCACCTGCTATGAATATTATAATCAGATGTTGCAATAATATGAGTATGCAAGTAAAGATGTTGTAATCTCTCACTAAACTGTATAAATAGTCTGATTTTCACTGACTGCTTTGGAACTCTGTTGTCCAGCATGAGCTACGGTTTCCCCAACGTTGCCTGAAATAAATACCTCACTGCTTAAAGACTAAAGCTTTGTCTCTGAGCAGTTCCATAGAGCCTTTTGGGGCATAATTTTCAGCATCACTCACCTTCTACTCTGCTCTTGTCAGACCCCACATGGAATATTGCGTCCAGTTCTGGAGCTCCTATTACAAGAGGGATATAGAAGTTCTGGAACAAGTCCAGAGAAGGGCCACGAGAATGATTGGAGGACTGGAGCACCTCTCCTCTGAGGACAGACTGAGGGAGTTGGGGTTGTTCAGTCTGCAGGGGAGAAAGCTCCAAGTAGACCTTACTGTGGCCTTCCAGTATCTGAAAGAGAGCCTGCAAGAAAGCTAGGGTGAGGGACTTTTTAAGAGGTCAGACAGTGACAGAACCAGGGGAAATGAGTGTCAGCTAAAGGAAGGTGGATTTAGATTAGAAATCAGGAAGACGTTTTCACTGTAAGGGTGGTGAGACAGTGGAACGGGTTGCCCAGAGGTTGTGGAAGCCTCACCCCTGGAAGCTTTTAAGACAAGGCTTGCTGGAGCTCTGGGCAACCTGATCTAGTGGAAGGCAGGGAGGTTGGAACTAGATGATCTTAAGGTCCCTTCCAACTCTGACAATTCTTTGATTCTATGACAAGTCCAGGTGGAGATGCCAGGCGGATTTCCATAGTCTCTGTACTGTTGTTAGATGTGCTTTCAGGTATCTTCTGTCCAACTTTCTTGATTTCCTCATGTAGAATGAACCATTCACACCTGCCTGTGGCTCATACTTGAATTTGTTTGCATTTAAGGGCTTTTCTTTGTTAATGAAAGGGTTTCTGGCCCTATTCTGTGTAGTATTTCTAAGACCATGAAAACCTTTTCCACATATGTGTAAACAAATCATTCAGTTAAACTTATTTTTCCTCTAAGATACCTAGTAATACAAATATCTATATAGGTCCTTTGCATGGGCTGTCTGCAGCATTGTTGAATAAGTCTAAGAGTTTTATTTGCATTATATTGCTTAGTATTCCTCTACCCTTCCATTCCATTCCCCAGGTAAGAACAGAAAGTTATGGAATGTTTGATATGTGTTTTCAATGTCAAAATGTGTTTTTCAAATGGCAAGAGAGGGAGGCAATTTCACCATTCAGCTTCCATATCTTCTGTAAAGAATATTTTCAATTTAATTAAGACACTATTTTATCCATGAGTACTGTATTGACTCTAACATCTACCTGCTTATGTTAAGTCACAGGATGACTTTTCCTTTTATTATTTCATGGATTTGCTTTCTTCATTTATTCCTTCTTGACATGGGAAATTGCTGAATGCAGGGCTTCTTGATTCCCATTATATCAGTGGTCATACTGTGAGATTGTGGAATCTTTATTGGCTTTGGCTTTTGGCTTGTTTTTAGAATTGAAGTACAGAATGCTAAGGACTTTTTTTGGTTTTGTTTTGTTGTTTTGTTTTGTTTTGTTTTGTTTTAATAAGGCCTATCTTGGTTACCACCTGCAGAACAATGTACATATAATTAATTTGTGGAATTTCTGGGAGGTTTGAAACCTCTCAGCTATGCTGTGCACTGTAGCTCAAAACTAGTTGCTAGCTATACACCTTAACTTTGATTACATTCCCTAATTATGTGGGGTTTATTCTCATCTTGCAAAGGGTGCCGAAAGGTTTTAATATGAGCTATGTTCACTTCTGCATTTACCCTTTTTTATTCTCACAAGTAAAGTTAGTAGAAAGCTCTGATTTAAGGTGTATGTCACTGTTATGGTCTGGATTAGAACAGAATTAATTCTGTTCAGTAACTGTATTTTCTAAAAGATATTCCACCACCACATACATAGCACTGTTATTAGTTATTCCCCCCCCACACACACACCTTGCCTGAGCTGTCCCTTTAAGAAACCTGAAATTCCTGAGTCGAGGACACTGCAAACCCCCTCCGGGGGGCGGGGGGAGAATGCTGGGTTTCTCCGGGGGACTTTTGTTGTTTGGAACCACGAGGAAGCTCTCTTCCTGCTGGGACTTTCGGCCGAGCTGCGTGCTGTCTGCCTGTGCTGAAACCTGCGGGTGCTATCTCACTGCTTTGGACTGCCTGTGCTGATTCCACTGGGAGCTGGCATCGGGACGGTTCAGTATCTTGGGTCCTGTACCTGTTTATATTTTGTTTCATTTATATCTGTTATTATTATTAAAGCAGTTTTTAGTTTTTAACTTCCAATCCAGTCTCTCCTTCACCTGCTGTGTGTGGGGGGCTGGGAGGAGCCCTTAAACCCACCACAGTCACCATCACCCTGTGAAATTTTTGAGTATCATCTAAGGGAAAATAATGAAAAGAACAAAGTCTCTGGTGAGGTTTCTGAAGTTTCATTGACTTTTGTTCTTTATGCTACTATACACAGTTTCATTGTATTAGAAATTATTTTTTGGTGTCAGGAAAGAAATGAAAATGGGAACAAACATGACGTGCATGTGGATTGATTCCCAGAGGTAAAGTAACTTAAGAAAGAAAGAAACAAAGAAATCCCCCTGAAAAAGGTCGAATCAGAAAGAAGTGCATTCTGAAGGTAATCCTCTGGAGAAGTGCAAATTGTTTTCTTTAGGACTAATTTACTTCATTCTGACTTGTTGATATACTTGTTGGGGGGGATTACTTATAATGAGGGAAATTTCAGATATTGCTGAAAATCAAGTTTATATTTAAGTTGATAAGCTAAAAACCAGTGGAGAATCTGGGAAAAAAGTGAGTTGTCCTGACAGCTATCTAAGTTATAGACTTTTTATCATTATTGGTATAAATGCAGAAAAAAACAGGGGATCAGGCCCAGCCAGCATTGACTTTTGAAGGGCAGGTCCTGTTTGACTAACCTCATCTCCTTCTATGACAAGGTGACTCACTTCTTAGATGAAGGGTGGGCTGTGGATGTTGTCTACCTTGACTTTAGCAAGGCGTTTGACACAGTTTCCCACAGCATTCTGCTCGAGAAGCTGGCTGCTAGTGGCTTGGATGAGCACATCCTTGGCTGGATAAAAAATTGGTTGGACGGCCGAGTCCAGAGAGTTGTGCTCAATGGAGTCAAGTCTGGTTGGTGGCCGGTCACGAGTGGTGTCCCTCCGGGGTCAGTGTTGGGACTACTCCTGTTCAACGTCTTTATTGATGGCTTGGATGAGCGGATAAAGTGCACCCTTAGTAAGTTTGCAGATGACACTAAGCTGGGTGCAAGTATTGATCTGCTTGAGGGTAGGCAGGCTCTGCAGAAAGACCTAGACAGGCTTGATCGATGGGCAAAGGCCAATAGTAGAAGTTTTAATAGGGCCGAGTTTAGGGTCTTGCATTTTGGTCACAATAACCCCCAGCAGCTCTACAGGCTTGGGGAGGAGTGGCTGGAGAGCTGCCCACCAGAAAGGGACCTGGGGTGTTGATTGACAGCGGGCTGAACATGAGCCAGCAGTGTGTCCAGGTGGCTAAGAAGGCCAATGGCATCCTGGTTTGTTTCAGGAGTAGTGTGACCAGCAGAAGTAGGGAGGTGATCTTGCCCCTGTACTCGACACTGGTGAGGTCACACCTTGAGTACTGTGTGCAGTTTTGGGCACCACAGTATAGGAGGGACATGGAGGTGCTAGAGACTGTACAGAGAAGGGCAACTAGGCTGATCAGGGGTCTGGAGAACAGGCCTTATGAGGAGAGGCTCAGGGAGCTTGGGGCTATTTATTTTGGAGAAGAAGATGCTGAGGGGAGACCTTATCACTCTCTTCAGTTACCTTAAAGGAGGTTGTAGAGAGGCGAGTGTTGTCCTCTTCTTACCTGTAACTAACAATAGGACTAGAGGGAATGGGTTCAAGTTGTGCCAGGGAAGGTATAGAGGTGATATTAGGAAAAATTTCTTCACTGAAAGAGTTGTGCGGTATTGGAATAGGCTGCCCAGGGAGGTGGTGGAGTCACCATCCCTGGAAGTTTTCAAAAAAAGGGTAGTCGTTTTGCTTAAGGGGATGGTTTAGGGATAGCACTAGTGTAGGCCTGTTCGTTGGACTTGGTGATCTTGAAGGTTCTTTCCAACCGTGAGATGTTTCAATGTTTCTAAGTTTGTATATTTCTATATTTCTATGTTTTTGTGTTTCTATGTTTCTACATAATTGACAGAGGGCTACTCCGGAAAGACAAATATTACAGAATCACAGAATCACAGAATATTAGGAGTTGGAAGGGACCTCGAAAGATCGTCTAGTCCAACACCCCTGCCACAGCAGGATTCCCTAGACCAGGTCACACAGAAGCGCATCCAGATGGGTTTTGAATATCTCCATAGAAGGAGATAAAAAATATGATTTAAATTTTTTTTTTAAAATATTTTCACAAAACATTACAGTAGTAATATTAGAATAATTTTACACATTTTTTAATGAATAAATACAAGCCCAACAAATTTTCTAATCAAAGATGTTTTGAAATATTTTATTGGATTTTGGTTTTCTTCTTTATTTGGGGTTTATTTTCTAAAAATTTGTAGAAGCAGGAAGGAAAAGCTATTTTATTTTGCCTTTGTATGCCTGAACAGACATACATGTGTAGAAAGTAGGTACACTTTTGAAACTTAGGAATATCGCAGTGTTTTTTGGAAAATAACTTCGTAAAACTACTACACTGGTGCCAAGCTATAGCTTGGGTTACTTGCCTGGGAAAGCTGAAATTGTATTTGAAGGAAGTTCAATTATGATCAATATGATCAATTTTAAAATGGAAACAAACACTTCAAAATTACTCTGTCTCCTTCCTTTAGCTGCAGAAATTCAATCTGTCTTGAAATTCAGCTTTGTGCTGTTTAACATTTCCTGTTTCATTCCAGAATGGATGTCCTTTATAGCCGACGAGAATAATAAACAATCCTTATCATTTTATAGCTATGAAAATAAATTGTATTCTCCCCCACCCCTACCCCCGTTTTCATAGGAAATCACTCTCACTAAGGCAATGAATCATTATATGCACCTTTCCAGTGCATCAGGACTTATTCCTAGAAGGAGCGTTACAAGAGCACATCTACAAATGTGCTTCCTCCTATTTGGTTGATCCCTTAGAGAGTCTAATTACTCTGTAGGTAATATAATAGGCACTTTCCTGCAGGCTATTCATAATACCATAACATTTCGCTTGAGATGGACAGTCTGAAGAATTATGCTGCAGCAGGAGGAATTTACAGTTGCATTGGAGATAATGCCATAACAATGTGTAGCTGTAATCTTTGTATGTGATGATAGAATACCAAATTAGATGTTTGTTGCTTTGGAGCTGATGTACTAACCATCATCTAACAGCAATGCAAATGACTGATAGCTTTTTCCACGCTCCCAGTGACCTCTGTATTTGATTATATGGGTTGGGGAAAATATTTTGCGTGCAACTAACTTGGAGTTTCTTTTTGTTCATTAGCACTGGGAAAAACAGTGGCATGGAAGTAAAGTATATGGACACTCTAGCTGCTCCAGGTAAGGCAGATTGGCTGTGTTTATGCTAGTAAGTTCAAGTGTGCCTGGGTGCTGAAACATGATTACTAAATGACTGGACTCTTTCCTGGCATGAATGTGTCCCATTTCAATTTACAATCTCCCAACTGGTTTGGAAAGTGATAGAATTTACCAGCATAAAGACAGACTGCTGTTAGCCAGTTTCCCTCAGAGCCCAGGAACATTTTATTTACTAGTGCAGACATACCCTTTGGGTCCATGTGTTGTCTGGCACTGAACTCGTGTTAGTAAGACCTTCCACACAGACCTGTGCTGAAGTCCATTTGGTGCTACATTACTGTGATGGTTTGGATTAGAACAGAATTAATTCT
>VWZX01008378.1:2046685-2066244 GCA_013399015.1 Galbula dea | reverse complement strand
TCTGGACGTAACAAAGAGACGGCCCCTATGCCAAAAAATGCGTGATCAAAGCATCAGACTAACTGTGATCACTGATGGCCTCACCTGAGGACACTAAACACCAAACAAACACAGACACCTCCATCCGTGTTCCAGGCCTCGCTTCATCCTCCCAGAGGGGAGGTTCTGCAGACATAACACCCTGAGCACACAGCACAGAGCACAGCACAGCACAGAGCCTAGCACATTTTAAACCCTCTTCATTAAGGAGATCTCCAAGTAGTAAAATGCAGCAGACCGCTCTTGCCCCTAGTTAAGTACATCTGTTTCGACGCAGAGCGCTCTTCTGTCAGCTTGATGCTATTCCTGCCCTCCAGCTTTTTCTGCTTCCTATTGTTTGGAGCAGAGCAAGGCTGGCATCTCCTTACTTTACAAAAGGTAGAAAGCATTAGATCTAAACCTCAGCAAACCTCTTATCTAGCCTTACCTTCTGTGCCTGTTCAAGTAGTTTGCAGGAATCGAGAACAAAGGTCAGAGTCCTATCTTTTGGCATCTCACAGATGGAAAAAATTCTGTTCCACAGACTCATGGCAAATTCCTGCAATAGCCAAAGGAAAACAAACCAAAAAAAAGTGAATGTCAAGCTCCCCAAGATCAAAACAACAGCACCTTCCACAAAGAAAACTACTAAGCATCCTAAGATGCCGTGCCAGAAGACACAGGCAGCAGGAGAGCAGGGGTAGATCTGGGCTCCCGGGGTGTCTCTAGGCTGTCTACAGGAATTTCTAGGGATACATATGGGCTCTCTGGCATCTATAGGGGTGCATCAGGGTACATACGGGGTCCTTGGGGCTCTACAGGGTCTACCTAGGGCACTATTGGGGTACATATGGGCTTTGTGGGTGTCTCTACAGTCTCTCTAGGGCTCTATCAGGGTACACATGGGCTCTATGGGGGTCTCTAGGCTCTCTACAGAGGTTTATCAGGGTACACATGAGCTCTGGGGGGGGGGTCCCTAGGCTGTCTACAGGGGATTCTAGGCATACATATGGGCTCCCTGGCATCTATAGAGCTACTTAAAAGGGTGCATCAGGGTACATATGGGCTCTCTGGGGCTCTACAGGGTCTTCATGGGGTCTATCGGGGCATCTTTCAGAGTACTTCAGTGCCCGGAGGGGCTCTGTAGGGTCTCTCTAGGGGTACCTCTGGGCTCCCCGGGTGTCTCTACAGTCTCTCTAGGGCTCTATTGGGGCACACATGGGCTCTATGGGGGTCTCTAGGCTGTCTGCAGGGGTTTCTAGAGATACATATGGGCTCTCGGGCATCTATAGGGCTACTTATAGGGGTGCATCAGGGTATATATGGGTTCTCTTGGGCTCTACAGGGTCTTCCTAGGCATCTATCGAAGTACATCAGGGTCCTGAGGGGCTCTGTAGGTTCTCTCTAGGAATATATCTGTGCTCCCTGGATGTCTCTGTCAGTCTCTCTAGGGCTCTATTGGGGTACACATGAGCTCGGAGGGGGTCTCTAGGCAGTCTACAGGCATTTCCAGGGATACATATGGGCTCTATTGCATCTACAGGGCTACTTATAGGGGTCTATCAGGGTACCTGTGGGTCTATGGGGCTCTATAGGCTCTCCCTGGGCATCTATCAGAGTACATCTGAGTCCTGTGGGGCTCTGTAGGGTCTCTCTAGGGGTACACCTGGGCTCTGTGGGTGTCTCTAGGCTGTCTACAGGGGTCTATGGGGGTACATATGGGCTCTCTAGGGTCTCTCTAGGGCTCTCTAGGGGTACATCTGGGCTTTGTGAGTGTCTCTACAGTCTCTCTAGGGCTCTATCAGGGTAAACATGGGCTCTATGGGGGTCTCCAGGCTCTCTACAGAGGTTTATTGGGGTACACATGAGCTCTGGGGGGGTCTCTAGGTTGTCTACAGGGGTTTCTAGGGATACATATGGGCTCTCTGGCATCTATAGAGCTACTTAAAAGAGTGCATCAGGGTACATATGGGCTCTCTGGGGCTCTACGGGGTCTTCATGGGGTCTATCGGGGTATATCAGGGCCCTGAGGGACTCTGTAGGGTCTCTCTAGGGGTACATCTGGGCTCCCTCGGTGTCTCTACAGTCTCTCTAGGGGTCTATCGGGGTACACATGAGCTCTGGGGGGGGGTCTCTAAGCTCTCTACAGGGGTCTATCGGGGTACACATGAGCTCTGGGGGGGGTCTNGGGGTTTATCGGGGTACCCATGGGCTGTGGTGGGGGTCTCTAGGCTGTCTACAGGGGTTTCTAGGGATACATATGGGCTCTATGGCATCTGTAGGGCTGCTTACAGGGTTCTATCAGGTTACCTATGGGTCTATGGGGCTCTATAGGCTCTTCCTAGGCGTCTATCAGAGTACATCTGGGCTCTAGGCTGTCTACACGGGTCTATTGGGGTACACATGGGCTCTATGGGGGTCTCTAAGCTCTCTACAGGGGTCTATCGGGGTACACATGAGCTCTGGGGGGGGTCTCTAGGCTGTCTACAGGGGTTTCTAGGGATACATATGGGCTCTATGGCATCTGTAGGGCTGCTTACAGGGGTCTATCAGGGTACCTATGGGTCTACGGGGCTCTATAGCTTTATGCTCTATAAGGTCTCTCTAGGCATCTATCAGAGCACATCTGGGCTCTGTAGGGTCTCTCTAGGGGTACATCTGGGCTCCCTGGGTGTCTCTAAGCTGTCTACGGGGGTCTACTGGGGTACACATGGGCTCTTTGGGTGTCTCTAGGCTGTCTACAGGGGTCAATCCGGGNAGGGCCTTGTCCAAGTGCTTCTGGAATTCTGTCAGGTTTGACTGCTTCCCCAGGGAGGCTGTTCCAGTGCCTGGACGGCTGAGAGCCCTAACGAGGCCCTGTCTCTCCGAGAAAACAGGAGCAGCTCCCACCATAGAACCTGGAGGACCGAGACCCATAGACCGTCACCACGCCATAGAGAAGAAAAACAGAGCGTCTGAGACCATCGAGAAAGCCCGGAGGACCAAGTTGCCTAGAGACGCACTGTAATCATAGAGAGGAAAACGAGGTCGCCTCGCACCATGGAGCCGGGAGGGCCGAGATGCCTAGAGAGGCACTGTAATCATAGTGAAGAAAAGGAGAGCGCCTCANAAGTGCTTCTGGAATTCTGTCAGGTTTGACTGCTTCCCGAGGGAGGCTGTTCCTGTGCCTGGACCGCTGAGAGCCCTAGGGAGGCCCTGTAGCTCCGAGAAGACAGGACCAGCTCCCACCATAGAACCTGGAGGACCGAGACCCATAGACCGTCACCACGCCATAGAGAAGAAAAACAGAGCGTCTGAGACCATCGAGAAAGCCCGGAGGACCAAGTTGCCTAGAGACGCACTGTAATCATAGAGAGGAAAAGAGGTCGCCGCGCACCATGGAGCCGGGAGGCCCGAGATGCCTAGAGAGGCACTGTAAACATAGTGAAGAAAAGGAGAGCGCCTCGCACCATAGAGCCGGGAGGACCGAAATGCTTAGAGAGGCGCATACATCATAGATAAGAATACGAGAGCGCCTCCGACCATTGAGCCGGGAGCCCGAGTTGCCTAGAGAGGGCTTGTACCATTGAAAAGAACACCAGAGAGGGTCCCACAATGGCTCTAGCAGGGTAGCTACGGGCTCTCCAGGGGTTGATCGAGATGTAGATGAGCTCTATAGTGGTCTCTAGGGTCTCTCTAGGGGTACATATGGGCTCTGGGGGAGGGGGGGTGGTATCTAAGGTCTGAGCCCACATGCTTCTCTCTCTGTCTGCCTCCTCCTGCCCTGCAGTCCCACCTGCCAAACCCTCACTCGCTCAGCAACACCCAGTGGAGGATACCTTGGCACTCCCCATCCCTCAAGATTCCTGAATACACGGAGGCTCACATACATACCAAACGGCAGCTTTAGAGCTATAGAGCTCTATAGAGCTTATTATAGGTGGGCTGCAGCAGCCGGTAGGCACGGCTCTGCCACTAGCCGTGGGCGGCAGCGTTCAGCTCTGGACAGCGACGCGCATACGGCAGACCATCCCTCAGCACCGACAAAAGACACGCTGCGCGTTCGCCAAACATCTAACTCCCGGGGCGCCGCGGGGCTTTACCCCCCGGAAAGGCATGCGCAGAGCAACTCGCTCCCCCGCACACCGGGTGTCTGCCTCCATTCTGCGCCTGCAAGGCACCGCCCTGCAGTACCGAAAAGCTCCCACACGATGGCAGCAGAGAACACCACGATCCTGCAATACCGAAAAACTCCCACAGGGGAGCAGCAGAGAGCAGCACGATCACACCCGAACAGCTTCGGCTCCCTCCGGAAACGCCTTCGGCTCCGCCCGGAACCGCCGTCTAGGATCTCCATAGGAGTCTATCGGGGGAAATAAGGGCTCTACGGGAGTCTGTAGGGTTTCTATAGGGGTCTGTTGGGGTAACTATAGGTTTTATAGGGCTCCATAGGGTCTCCCTAGGGATCTGTCGGGGTACCTATGGGCTTTATAGGGCTCCATAGGGTCTCCCTAGGCATCAGTTGGGTTACCTGTGGGCTCTGGGGGGGGTATCGAGGGTNTGGGTTACCTGTGGGCTCTGGGGGGGTCTCGAGGGTCTCTCTTGGGGTACCTATGGGCTCTATAGGCATCCATAGAGTACATATAGGGGTCTATCAGGGTACATATGGGCTCTCTGGGGCTCTCTAGGGGTACATTTGGGCTTTGTGGGTGTCTCTACAGTCTCTCTAGGTCTCTGTCAGGGTACACATGGGCTCTATGGGGGTCTCCAGGCTCTCTACAGAGGTTTATCGGGGTACACGTGAGCTCGGGGGGGGGGTGTCTCTAGGCTGTCTACAGGAGTTTCTAGAGATACATATGGGCTCTCTGGCATCTATGGAGCTACTTATAGGGGTGCATCAGGGTACATATGGGCTCTCTGGGGCTCTACAGGGTCTTCATGGGGTCTATCGGGGTACATCAGGGCCCTGAGGGACTCTGTAGGGTCTCTCTAGGGGTATATCTGGGTTCCCTGGGTGTCTCTACAGTTTCTCTAGGGGTCTATCGGGGCACACATGAGCTCCATGGGGGTCTCTTCAGGTGTTTCTAGGGATACATATGGGCTCTAGGGCATCTATAGCGCTACTTACAGGGGTCTATCAGGGTATCTATGGGTCTATGGGGCTCTATAGGCTCTCCCTAGGCGTCTATCAGAGTACATCTGGGCCCTGTGGGGCTCTGTAGGGTCTCTCTAGGGGTACATCTGGGCTCCCTGGGTGTCTCTAGGCTGTCTACAGGGATCTACTGGGGTACACATGGGCTCTATGGGTGTCTCTAGGCTGTCCCTTAGGGGATGGAGGGTTTCATATGGCCTCCTTTTGCTACTAATATAGTTAAAAAAACTTTTCTTATTATTCTTAACCTCAGAGGCCAGATTAATTTCTAACTGATCTTTGGATTTTCTAATACCCTCCCTGAAGTTACACATTATTTCCACTGGATACAATAGTCTAAAACAGTAACAAAGAGGAGATGCTGTCAAATTATAACCATTTCTAATACACCCTTCACAGCTCAGGATCTTCCCACAAACCAGTAAGTGTGTGCATTATTAAAATCAATCCCAAATTAGCAAATCTCTCTAGTTGGCTGTTTCTCTCTTTCATCCACATCTCATGTAACCAAGGAGATATGGATATCTCAGCTTCACGTCTCCTTCCCATCACTATACTTCTTTGAATGACAGGCACCAGACCTCTTTCATTTCCCTCCCCCTGCTGAAAATAGGACCCATTTCATTTTAAACAACAGCTACTCCCTGTTAGCAGAGTGACACTGCATTTATTAATAAGCCACTAAATTTATTAACAGTGATCTGTGTCTACAACACCAAAGATACTTAGATGATTAGCTTCTCTGAATTTAGTGATTTCTCCGTGGCTAAATGGTCTGTGAATGAGTGCTGAAGTGCCCGATTAAGAAACTCATGAGCTTCTCATAATCCAAATAACCACAGTTTTACCTCAGACTTTTCAAAATATCCCTGCCCTCAGGTGGGGCTACATTGTCAGATTCAGTTATGCTTTAAGGTCCTATAGTAGGACTTTGAATTCCACCTGAACAGCTGACCAGAGAATGGATGCTTACACAATCCCCCTGACTCTTAGTTTACACAGAGAACTGAGGAGTCTATACAACCTCTTTTCACAAAGCAGCTTATTCCCTGCTGTACACATGGCCAGCAGCGAACAGGGACTCTTGCTGAAGGAGTGTTCTTCTATATAGCTGTCTCTCAGCTGACCTTACTCCTCCTTATATTAACGGAGGCCAAGGCAGATCTGTGCCCTTCTTTCACTAAGCTATGTCAGTCTGCCTACTGGTAGCTGCAGATGGATTCTGTTTTTCTGTGCTTAGCTGTTAATCTTTTCTAGATTAAAACCCTGGAGAAAAGAGAACTTTTTTTCTACATGTACTTACTAATTTGGAAAGGTTCTGAAAAGTTGTATTTTGGGATACTTTCTCGTGACGGTTATTACTAACATAGTACTGAAAATATTCTGACAATTGCACACCAAACCAAACACACTTTTCTGAAAATACAGGGAAGAGATGTTGAAGAACACAAATGCCTATTCTGTTTATTGTTTCCTGGCATTTCCTGGAATTCTACCTTTAAGGCATTTGTGAGCATATTTGCCATAGGCTGCACCTATATTAATCTTCCCTACGTGATCATTTCAGTTCTGTGATCATAGTGGATTATGGACACACATCTCTGGAGCATCCAAAAAAGCCTACTCTAGTATAATCTTCTGTAACTATAAGGGTAACTGAAAGCTTTTCACACTGACAAGGTTGTTGCAAGTTGGAAATTTGCTTTAATTCAGTTTAGCTGAGCTGTGGAATGAAACACAAACCATAGAGCAACAGACACCTCATTTTTAAGTGAAAATGTGTATGTATATATGCCAAAATCTGTCTCCTTCACTTATATAAGCTAACAGAAAATGAGTACAAATGCATGCACAGATAGTGTTTTTCATTACAGTTATTAGATTTTTTTTTCCTATCCGTGCAAGTATTTTTGGGCAGGGCTTTTGATCAACTTTCATTCAGAACTCAATTGTCTTACACACACATGCTAAAAAACTAACATAGTGTAATGAAAAGCATTCATGAGTATACAAAATGAAGATGTATACACAAATTACTTCTGGTCTAAGGTCTTAATTTTGGAGAACTGCTGATTTGCAGAAGTATGCATGTGAATAATACTGTAAACTCTCATGGATAACAAATAAAATCACGATTTAATATAACTGAATCACCTTGAGTCTCTCATCCATGTAAAATTCTTGAGCACAGGTACAGTGAAAAGAGATGAACCTTAGGTTGGAGAAATATGAACTAAGGGATGCAGAAAAAATAGAGTAAAATTATTAATTGCATCAGACCTAATAAACATAATTAGTGATACATTTACTATTTGTTGTACAAAAAGTGATTCAGTGATGGAAAAAATTGACAGCTCCAGGTAGTTTTGAGATATTTCCTCAGCATTCCAGTTAAGATATGCTTTCATTTCATTGAAACAAAACCTGTGAACTTCAGAGACCAATGCTCAGGGCTTACTGAGCTGAACCCCTGGACTAAAAACATGCTGTGAAAATACAGCATTGGGATTAGTGGGAACAGTGGATGTCCTCCATGTACCATTCAGCAGGCTCTGTCAAAACACACACAAGCAGTGATGGAAAAGTATTAGCACTATTTATAGTCTTGTGGCCTGCTTATTTACTTAGTCTATTTAGTTTATTTAGTCTTATGGTGGGGAATACTTTCTTTTGCAGCTTTCACAAAAAGGTGAAAATCTGAATGGAAGAGACACTTTGCTCTTGGTTATTCTACCAAACTCTGAAATTTGACACAGCCTAAATAACTATGCAGAGTTCCATTGACTTCTGTGAACATGCACAAAATTTGCAAAAGATGGAGATTATGCATTTGTTAGTTGTTGGCAAAATAGCAGGAACAAAGACAGAATATCTGTTCAAATCAGTTATTCAACTCTTTAAAAGATCAAGATAGAGCTGAATATATGTTTACAATAAAAATCTGAAAACTAATGCCTTGCTCTCTCAGTAGAAAAACAAATGAATCCTGGTATCTATTAATTTGATTTCTGCTTGGTCTTTGAACTGGACCTGACAAGCAGAGGCAATTTTATTTTACAGTGTCTCTCTAAATGGCAGTTCTAATGGCTTATCAATTTAAAAGAACCAACTCGGTGAAAAATATTTTCCATAACTAAGTCCTTATGCTAGAGAATGAACGTGGCCATACTGCTAGCAAATTAATTGGAAAGGGAGGCTAGCACTTTACAAGTATAGAAATTGTGTCATCTTACACAGCACTTGATAATAATTTCTAGCCTATAGGCATAACATATTGCACAAGCTCAAGATAAATCTTGTTTTGTGAACTTTTCAGAGGGCTTTTATATTTGTCAGACAAAATTTACTATTAAAATGAAAAAAATGAAAGAAAAGGAATCAGAATTTATCTAGTGCAATATGCCTTAGGATTGCAAATTAATCACATTCTGTCTCTATAATCTAATTTGAAATTAGGTTTTCAAAGACTTAAAATTCTATGTTGTAGCTGCACATAAAATTCTAACTGATAAAAATAGTGTTAATGGGGTTTTACGGGTAGTGCATTTTATTTTTGCTATGTGTTTTGGGGCTTTTTTTTAGGCTTCAAGACAAATCTTCTGTGATTTCTACTGGATGATTCTGAGGGCAAAGTAGGAACCTCCAAATTTAATTAGTAATTTTCCTTTCCCATTGCTATTTTTTGTGGATTGTCATGTGAATCTAAAGATGCCTAGGAAGGATCCTGCAGTGGTTGACTGATCTAGGGCAACAGGTGGTAATTTCTTGGATCCAACTACAGAACATCTGGTTTTGGTGGCAGACATGGAAAAAATGAAATCTGTGCAGAATACCAACAGCATTTATGGTGCTTTATTGGATAGCTGACACCACGCCCTTGGTATAGAAATGGCCCATGGGAATGTTAATTTGCACAGGCACTCAGAAACTTTAAACTAGGTATTAGATTGTTTTGTCCAGCTTAGTAAAGATTGCTAGGCCTTAAAATATTTGTGTATTCTAACACTTTGCAGTATATATTAATCTTCCAAAACCCCACCATCTCAAAACATAGAATTTGCACAGGACCTCAAGGAGTCAACTCTTTCATTTAATTTACAGAATCCTGAGAAGACTATAACAATATTGTGTCAGAATTAATACAGATGTAGCTAAGTGAATCATGTAATAACTTTTTTTCTTCCTACTAGAAGAGCAACACCGAAGACAAATGTTCTCAGCCGGGTGCAGTTTTTGTAGGTAACAATATTATAGAGTTTTTAATTTACAGATTATATTTTGGGTGATTAATGTTGTCAAAACAATAAATAATCTGTCTCAATATAAATACAGATTTAGAAAATTGTACTTAAGGCTTTTACCCAGTAGTTGTATATTATTGTCAAATATAGCAAAAACTCAGTGACTAAAGCACAAAGTTCTGCTGTGAAGCAGTGCAGTGCTGACTAATGTACAGTTTACTTGCGGGCACATTATTATTTTTTATTTGCAAATTAAGCTTCTGTCTCTTCTTTGTTGCTGTGTTCTGTGATCTTAAAGATAGAAATATACTGCCTCTTCTTTCCTCTCCACTGTTCCAACCTCCAGCTGCTCTATTGTCAAATGATTCCTATGACTATTATTTCCAGATGAGAGAAATGTGGGACTGTGCTATATTGATGTGCACTGATATTATTTATGTCCTCATCTAAGTCACTTCACCTCGGTATCATCTCTTATTTTTCTCAGAGGTCTGAAGAATATAAAGAAAGCTGCTCCTCCTAATTTGTACCAGAGACTATGATTTAGAAAAGCACTTGGGCAATTAAGCATTTTGATGAATAGAGCTAGGTTAGGCAGGGGAAGGACTGAGGCCAGGGAAGTTTCCTGTGCCACAGAGGAGCAGCTAACCAGCTCTGTGCTGTTCAACCTTATATTGTCATGCTGGGAAGGGCAGATTATGGTGAAAACCCAATTCACAGAATCACACAGAATCACAGAGTATTAGGAGCTGGAAGAGACCTTGAAAGATCATCCAGTCCAATCCCCCTGCCGCAGCAGGATTCCCTAGACCAGGTCACACAGAAGTGCATCCAGACGGGCTTTGAATCTCTCCATAGAAGAAGACTCCACAGGCTCTCTGGGCAGTCTGTTCCAGAGCTCTGTCACCCTCACTGTGAAAAAATTTCTACGTGTATTCACATGGAATCTCCTATGCTTCGGCTTACAGCCATTGCCTCTTGTCCTGTCACTGGGCTCCACTGAGAAGAGCCTGATGTGAGGTACAGACAAACTAAATCCCAGAGCCACAAAGCAAGGGATGTTTACTCTTGCTGAAATCTGCTGAAATCTGCGGGAGTTTGACACCTATTAACACTGTAGTGTATCTAGGCTCAGTGACTTGCTAACATTAGTTTGAAAAGCTGGAACAGAACAGCGCTCATAAAATTAATACTTCTGGATTTCCTTCTGGATTTAGTACTTTCTGGATTTTTTTTTTTTTTTTGTCTACTAGCAGCTGGGTAACTGCACAGCTCCTAAGTGCAGGATACTTTACTCCATTCACATTATTTGTGACTGAGAGCAAAGATCTCTTAGTTTCTCTGCTTAAATGATTTTGGAGGATATTAAATTTTGTTTTATTTAATAACATCCCACTAAAAGCTGTGGGACAATAGTAATCCTAATAGAAAAACCCCCTGATTTTAAAACAGTCATAAAATGGAACTGCTGACTCATTTATATTCCTTAAAGCCTACCTGACTACCAGCATCTTTGCTTGGTAACAGCTAGAAGAGAAAAGTTGAATAACTTGAATCTGACTAAAATAGTCTCCTCTCTGACCCTCTCTGCTCAGACTGTCAGCAGTGCAGGATGACTCTGCAGGTAACTTCTTTTTTGTCCTGTCATCAGCCGTGAATTATGTACAGTTTCAGCCTTGTTGACAACATGCTTAAATACTTTGTTAGCTTCAGGCCAGTGAGACTACATGTGTAGTCGGTCAGTAGAGGCACTGGGGACACAGCAGGATGTTTTAGTCCCTAGCCCAAAGAGGCAGCAATGCTGTGCTGACTTGCCCTCTGTCTGCTGCCTTCAAGCTTAGCAGTTCTCATTTGTCCCTAGCTACCTCTACTCATGGTCCAGAATACCTCAGCCCGAATAACCTCCTAGTCAGCCACTAGAGAAATTCAGTAATACCCTGTCACATGTGAGTCATCAGTACATGACTTATCTCAAGGTAAGACTCTGAACCAAACAGTATTTCTGTATTTAAAGAAAAATGAAGAACAAACCGTTCCCTTTTTGCTCAACCCAATATAGGAGGCATTCTTAAAATACAGAACAATTTAGCTGAAAGTGACCTTGCAGGGAAGGTGAGTTAGCAGCACTGGGATTTAAACAAACATATTTTTTTAAAAAAATGGGTGATTGACAAGAGCATATGTGCAGATTTCCACCAATCATCTGCCAGTTTAGGGGACTTTTCAGCATTTTTGCATTTCAGCAATTTTCTGTTCTGTTTCTCTGGTGAGCAGCATTCTAGCAGCTAGGGTCTGCAGAAGAAAAGAGTTCCTTGCTTAGACTGCCACTGTGAAGCTCTGTTATCCTCCTTTCTGTGAACATGAAATCAACTGCCAGGGTTGTAGCATCAGGCCGTAACTCAGTGCACCTCATTATTCTGATCTTTTGGAAGGGTGTTAATCTAAACAAGATAACAAACATATCAGGGAATAGTCACTGAGATGTTGTCCAAATTCAAGTGTAATTTAATATAGGGAAATATTAAGGTCATCCAATTTTGAACAGCTAGGCTCGAAATGGGCTTCTCCCAGAGGCGATTCAGTACAGAAAACAGATTTTGGTACTGTCTTACTGCCAGGAGGAGTGTTTGCTTCTCCACTGAGTAACAGAGAAATTCTGGGGAGATGACCTGGCTAAGCTTGATGTGTCAACTGAATAGCTTAATTCATTCAACTTTCCCCTACAGAATTATAGGCTGTGCCTCAAAGCAGTAAGCTATTAATTACAACAGACCAATTATTTGCCTTTGCAAAGTGCATGACTGATGATTACATAATATTATTTTCTACAGTAAACAATGTTACATATCATTCAGCTTCTCATTTGCTTAGTTAGGCAGCTGAAAAAGTCCCCTTTCCAGCTTCACTCTAAATGGGATTAAGCTGATGGAGTTTTATTGCTTGCTTTCTGTTATTGCATTTCTGCAGGAACAGAGATGTGAGCTGTTGCTCAGTTCTTCTAGAGAGAGCTCAGTTAATAAATGGCATAATGAGCTCTGTAAAGTCCAGCTGGTTTTAAATTTTCTCATCATAAATCACGTTTTTAGGTCAAGGGCTTATCTTCTCTTACAAGGGCAGCTGTAGAGAACACAGGGGTACATTAGTAATATTTGTCTTCATTTATGATCATCTAAACCGTAGATTTGGGGCAGTCATGAGATGGGGGAAAAGCACAAGGTGAAGGACTGTTTCCTATCAATCAGATAGTCTTGCATTCACAATAAACCTTATCATATACGATGATTTCTCACATGTCTCAAAATATGTGTAGGCATGGTCACATAACTCCCAGAGATGCCAAATCTGTGTCTGTACACGTCTGGTCTTGTCTGTGCAAGGACATGAGAGCCCATGAAATTGATGTGAATGACTCGATATCCTTGCAGCCCGACAGAACCATACCACACAGACACAGTGTTAGCCTCTCTAGTGTTTCAAAGTTATTCTGCTGGATTGTTCCCTGTCCTGATGTGTGATATTGAGGACCCTGAGGACATGCACTGTCAGCCAGGCTCTCACAGGCTCACTGCTGCTGAGTTTAAAGTGGCTATTAGTTCCAGGCAGGGTGGTATTTTTACCACCTTAATGGATTGATGGATTTTTTTCTCTGACATATTCTCTGACAATGTCTTAACATTTTAGGGACTAGCAGATGAGATGTTAAGCCTACACCTCCTGACGGGGTCAATGCAGTGGAAATAATACATCTCTGTAAGCAGCCACACAGTGTATGGGTCTATGGTGCTAATGAGTTAAGAGTCTTTTCTCCAGTGCAGGTGGAGAAGAGAGGTTGCGAGTGGCCTCACAGCCTTGTGCTCAACAACATATCTGAGGCCTGCATACTCTATAAGCCATTAAAGTTCACACCCTTTCATATATTATTCCTGCCATATATAAACCAAGCCTGAAAGTCCCATAAAAAAAAGCTTTATGAATAAAAAATGATTCTTAGCTCCATTATAGTTTGTGAATTATTGATGATGTTGGAAAACATTGCTGAGCAGTTTTGACCTGAATCAAGTGCAAAAGGGGAACCATGGGTTAACAGAGTTCTCAGAAAAATTCAAACACCTGATTTAGATACTGGATATAGGATTTGCTATATGAGCATTGGCCATAAAAAAAAATCAACAGAACAAACCCAAACAAAAAGCTTTTTTTTGTCCTTTGGAAGGGTTGCATTGTTCTAAAACATGTATCACTAGGAGGCTCTATTCAGAGTCCAGTCTACGCAAGTTACTAAAGAGAGGATCTGATGGGCAGATAATTGAGAAAAAAATCAAAAACCCCAACAAAAGCTTTGAGTGTCAGTGCCAGTCAGCACAGTGAAGAGAAGAAATCTGACATGTGGCTGGGGGATCTCTGACCGCAAAAAAAAGTCATTATGTGTCATTCTATGAATAAATGGACTTAATGGCCAGATAAAAGGGAGAAGAAAAAGCACTAAATACAGTGCAAAAGGAGGTAGAAAAAGCATTTTCCTGAGACACTGTTTTGGATATTGTATCTTCAGCAAAGTCCCAAGTAACAACTCTTTAATGGCTTCAGCTGCTAAATTCCGTTCTAAAGTCTGATACATCTAACTGTGAAGAGAGGCTAAGAATATTTATAATACAGTGCAATATAGCAAATTCTTCCATAGTTCCTCTCAGAGAACTTGAACTTTCGTGAAGTTGTTTGTCTCTTAGTCTCTGCTTGACATTTCCAAATAATGGGATGAATATGTAAGTAAATGCCTATTTCTAGAATGACAGGATGGGTATTCTTCCATAGTGAAGATCTGGAGTAAAAAGCTGCCACTCAACAGTTACAAGAAAGCTTCCTGTCCAGTTAAGTATTCCAATAACTGTATCTGTCCATCACCTGCCTGAACAGAGCTTAGTTGCTCCATTGCTCCCCCTGTGACATTTACTCAGGTTTGTTCTGAAGAAAACACAGAAGTCCCTGCCCAGGTAAGATGCAGTTCATCCGTCTGATCTTTGGCCTGTTATCTTGCTGCTTTGGTTTAGTGTTCCACTTATATAAAAATACTGCCTTTCCCAATACCAACTGCTGTGCTTAATTAAAAGCTTTCTAGCTGGCAAACTCACAATGAATAAAAACATTAATTGTATGCCAATTATATGCCTCATCACAGGAGTTGGTTGCCATCATTCCCAAGCAGGTGCACATAGGCATTTTGAAACTCATTGTTGGCACTTAGGTCTCAGATTTGCTAGCATCTTTGCACTTATTTCTAAATACTTAGGGGCTCTAAATAGTTTCTAAATACCTAGTTTCTAAAATAGTTCTGAAATGGTTTCCAAGTATTTATGGGTTCAAGTTGTGCCAGGGCAGGTTTAGATTAGATATTAGGGAAATTTTCTTCACTGAAAGAGTGGTGAGGTATTGGCACAGGCTGCCCAGGGAAGTGGTGGAGTCACCATCCTTGGAGGTTTTCAAAAAACAAGTAGATGTGGCACAGGTATTCTGCTGTCCTTTATGCCATTTGCCTACTCCCTAGCATGCAGATACCTCACTCATTCACAATGTTGTATTTATTTCTCATAAGCCCACTCTTGGAATACAACCTCACTGGTTTTGTTTATTTTTAATTAAAAAAGGGATTTATTTGGGTGAGAAGTTCACATATTCCTCTCTCATTTCTACTTGTGTTTTCAGTACTGGTTAAAGAAAAAGGTTATTATGACTGATTAGTTCCCTTAGGTTACACAGTTTTCCCCAAAATGGAACCAATTTTTAGATTTCTTCTTGTGTATACATGCCCTTGCATAATACAATCCTGGTTCAGATGGGGTTCTTGCTCTGTGATGTACAAATTCAAATTACCTGAGAGGTTTAAATCTTTAAGTGGTCTTTAGCTGTGAGAAAGGATTGTCGTCTCTTAAGTATTTCAAGGGTTCTAAAAAATTAAAATCATCCTACTTTACACAGTCCAACTGTGGATGCCTTCCCACATCAAGGGGAGATGTACAGTCTTAAACACTTTCAGTAGTTTCACATTCCTCAGAGTAGGCTGCAAAATATCAAACTGCTACTGACAGCTTGCCCAAAAGTGTTTCTGTTCCTTTTCCCTTCTTTCATTTTAGGGACTGGGAGATGTTATTTATTTTTTGAGAGGTCCCTTGTCAACTTTCTTAAAGAGCTTGGAGTGAAGCTATAAGCTGTGAAAGGCCTGGCTAGGAAGAAATAAATTTATCAAGATCTAACAGCTGGATGTCTTGCAAGATGCCATGATCTGTTTCCAATTTATCATTTGTGCTTAAGCACGACTTAAAGCTGAGTTGTTTCTAAGTGGTTTTTGATCAGGTGCCACTATTTATTCATTGCATCACAGGGGTGTTCAAGATCTCTCTCTTGCTCTGTGACAAGCCACACACACAAAACAGAAAGTCTCTTTGCGATTGAAAATATCTATCACAGCATGACTTCTTTTTCTAAGGGTTATCTGAAAATCTTGCTATTATTTCCAAAGTCCTATGCAGAGTAATTTCAAGTTAAAAGGTGTAGCTAGCAGGAACTAAAAGCAACCCTGCCAATATTGTAAAAGAAACAAACAACATGCTTTTATCTGCATGACTACCTACACAAATATGCATAGGTGCTATGTAATAATCTGTCATTCCACGCTCCACCTTACTATGTTTGCAACAATGGAGAGGTATTTACTTGCAAAATGTGTGGATATCTGCTGATTGAAATGGTCTGCAAGAGCTTCAGAAAGTTGTTGTTTAGTTCTCTATGCTTTACGTTACAAAGAAAGGGACCTGAAATGTAATAAGGGAAGAGAAAAAAGGATCCTTGTCCACTTATATTACTTGTACTACTGCCCAAATCACAGGACCCTCTGCACCCTTTATGTGGTTAATAGATGGTAGGTCCTAATATGCAGGGTACCTTAAATTTACACAGAGATATAATCCTCAAATTGTGCATTAATATTGTGTTATGATAGTACCCATATCCTGCAAAGAATAAGCACTGCTCTGTGGTTTTTCCTTTGGCTCTTTTTATGCTACAGACATATAATTCCATTCAGAAATTCTAAATTAGATTTGTTAGCACAAGTTGCTGTTCTTGTTTACATGGGTAATTTCCTTACTTTACTTAGCAATTTGAAAAACTTTTGTCTAGAGCCCAAAATGCCTTGTAATATCATTTCACATCTGTACAGGGAAACCCTTAATGAACTAGAAGTGTCAAGTATCACCTTCTTTCATGTAACAGTTTAATATTGAGAATGAATATTACATGCAAATGGATTAGCTTTCCTTGATGTTTATGAAGTAGCTGTAAAAGCAGATGGATAATCACTATAGCAACTTAACACATCAGGAAAGAGCCGCTGAAAAGCATTCCATAATCTGGACCATGACCTTGACAACCCTCACTTTCAATTGCCTAAGCAATTTTTCATCTGTTATAATCAAACAAATTTGTTGCATGCCAATAAACTTAGTTGGACTATCCCAAAATGCCGTCTGTGTTGAAGTGAGCATATCTAGGAAAGGTCATACATCTCAATTTAAGATATTTTATCACATTTTCCCTATGGCATCTCATATATTCTTGTATTTTACACATAGTACACTGAAGTAGCAAGTGAATGTTAGGTTATCTCCAATTTAGTAAGACACTGTCTTTCAAAACTTCTTCATGGACAAACTGAGACAAACAGGCTAAATAAGTGTGGTAGCTAAGTCCACCATAAGATGGACTGAGAACTGCCTGACCTGTCAGGCTCAGAGGGCTGTGATAACTGGCACGAATGACCTTCAGTGGGAGATTTGTCTGTAGTGCTGTACTGCAGTGGCTGATGCTGTGGCCAGTGTTGTTTAACAGCATCATTGTCAAGCTGATTGACGGGGCCTGATGCTGTGGCCAGTGTTTAGCAGCATCATTGGCAACCTGAATGATACGACTGAGTGCATCTTCGGCAGTTTTGTAGGTAATATGGACCTGGGAGCAGTTGTTGATACACTGAATAGTTGTGTTGCTATTCAGAGGGACACCAAAGTCTGCAGAAATGTACTGACAGAAGTCTTACAGAATCATAGAATAGTCACAGCTGGAAGAGGCCCATGAAGTTCAACAAAAGAAAATGCCAACTCCTGTAACTTGAGAGGAATAGCATCATGCAATAGTACAGCCTTGGACCATGTACAGCTCGGCAGAAGAGGATCCGGGTGTCCTGGTGGACACAAAGTTGAGTATAAATAAGCAATTCATTCCTGTGTTTAAGAAGCACAATAATATCCTGGCCTGTAGTAAGAAAATGCTGCCAGTAAGTCAATGGAGCAGATTGTCCCCTTCTACTCAGCACCGGTGAGACACATCTGAAATCTGTGTCCAGTGCAAGGCATAAACATACTGGAGCAAGTTGCTAAAGGACCACAAAGATGATTAAGGTATGGAACATGTGTCATATGAGTGCAGGCAGAGACAGCTGAGACCTTGTGGGGAGAACAGTAGACAAAGATGTATCCAGACTCTTCTCAGTGGTGGACAAGACAAGAGGCACAGTAAGCACAAAATGAATTATGAAAATTCCACCTTAACATAAGGAAAAAACCTAAACACTGTACTATGTGGGTGGTTTAACACTGAAACAACATGTTCTGCATTCTTCAAGACATTTAAAACCCGGCTGGATGAGGCCTTGAGCAACCAGCTCTATGTGACCTTACTCTGAGGTTGGACTTGAGAATCTCTGGAGGTTCTGTCTAACCCAGTGACTGATACTGTGATTCCCCAATAGAAAGAGCTGATGTCTGATCTTCCTGTCTGCAATTGTCCAGAGACCTTCACCTTTCATGCTGCAGGCTAACCAAATGTTAACACTGTGTCCTGTTCTGCTGCTCCTCTTAGGATAAGGGTCATTATATAACTTTATAATGTGAACAGAAATGAAAAAATCCACCTCACAATGTTATCAGTAAGAACTGCAGAACAAAGAAAGGAAAAATAAGGAATGAAGTCCAGCACAACCTTCCCACAGCTAGTGTGTATGCTAGTACTTCAAAGGGAGTGGACAACTATGTTCTTCTTTGAACCTACACGTCGAGGGCATGAACTATTCTATGTTTACCATAACAGGCTCACCAGTGAGAAACTTGAGATGTCTCAGTGGTTTAGCTGAACTACTTTACAGGTCATTTGAGCATGTGATGACTAGTTTCCATGGAAATGTTGAAGGACTATACTTTCTCAGAATTTCTGGTATTTATTAATATTCAGCTGAGGTGAAGATATCACATGAACAAGCCTTAGGATGTTTCACAGATTAACCAGTGAGCCTTGAGCATTTATTTAGTGCTCAGAGATATTTACTTGCAAAGTGATGGGGACTTGCCTCTGTCTTATTGACAGAGAAACAGTGTTTCTGTGGTACTGAAGAGTCCAGTGACTCATTTAAGGTAATAAAAGTGACTGACAGCAGAGAATGGCAATGCCTTACTCCAGTAAGATATCCAGCAAACAGAAGTCTCTCTCCCTTCTTTTTGTGCTTGTGGTCCAAGCCGGAAATAAAAAGCTCTGGTGTACATTCGAACAACATTAAAAATGAATCAACTTGGCCTAATTTAAAAATCCCCATGTTCATGAGATTTTGGATAAGGTTTTTAGTTTTAGACTTAGGCCAACACTGATAATACTAAAACCAGCAACTATTTGGTGGCTGGTCACGAGCCGTGTCCCTCAGGGGTCAGCGTTGGGGCCTCTCCTGTTCAACATCTTTATTGATGACTTGGATGAGGGGATAGAGTGCACCCTTAGTAAGTTTGCAGATGACACTAAGCTGGGTGGGAGTGTCCATCTGCTTGAGGGTAGGCAGGCTCTGCAGAGGGACTGAGACAGGCTGGGTCGATGGGCAGAGGCCAATGGGATGAGTTTTAATAAGGCTAATATAGAGTCCTGCATTTTGGTCGTAACAACCACCAGCAGCGCTACAGGCTCGGGAAGGTGTGGCTGGAGAGCTCCCCAGCAGAGAAGGACCCGGGGGTGCTGATTGACGGCCGGCTGAACATGAGCCAGCAGTGTGCCCAGGTGGCTAAGAAGGCTAATGGCATCCTGGCTTGCATAAGGAATAGTGTGACCAGCAGGAGCAGGGAGGTGATCTTGCCACTGTACAC